>CM070646.1:14575352-15129592 GCA_036346575.1 Dendrocalamus sinicus
TGTCCATTTTTCACTGCTTCGTTGTTACGGAGTTGCAGGCGCCGTGCACCAATGGCTGTTCTGGAGTACCAGAGCTCGACTGCTGGCATCGCCCGTAGTCGACGCCGGTTTCCAGGCTGTTGTTGCCGGAGTGTCTGTGGACTTGTTCGGTGTGTATGGTTGTTGAGTCATTGAGTCTGTTGAGTCTCGAGGTGCTGTGTGCTATTCAATGTAGTGTGTGTGTGTATGGGTCATGTAGGGTTGCTTTTTTCGTGCAGTGTCTCTTGGGAATGCCTGGCCTTCATGGGGATCTGGCCATTGCGAGGCGCATACTAGAGCCTTGCCATGACGACCTTGTATGGTCGTTTTTTTCGCCAGATCCCTGATTTTACAGGCAGATTGTTGAGGACTGTAATCTTAGCAACCTTCTCAGAATAAATGAAGTATGTGTTTATGCTCATATTCTGTGCCTTGGATTGATGCCCTTACTGTGTATGCAAAGTAATCAGTAATCTAATCACATGGATTAAGTATGAACTGCTCTTCTTGACGAACTGCCTATGCAATTGAAATTTAAAATGTGCTTAAATTTAATGTTGTTTATATATTCAGCCCTTGTAAGTTCCCCCTTCAGTCTACCGTGGATACTGGTACTGCCTGAAATCTATTAGTTAATAGCCTTGACTACTGTGGAAATAAACCCTTGCAAGCATTTGCTCACTTTGAACCCATTTGTGCCAGTTCCCTATTAGTTGAAAAGAGGGGTAAAAATATTTTTTTGACGATATTTTGTTCTCTCTAGTTTGAAACTTTGCCAACTTTTGGCTTGCCTCAACTAGCTCACTAGACAAATTAAAGTTCTAACATTTGGATTAATCTCAGACAAACTTCAACATGAGTGCAAAAAAGAACTCTGGATATTGCAGCAAAATTCTCATCGATCGTTTATACATAACAGTCAATCAGGGCGACAAATTTGATCTCGACCATAGCGGCACTTGAAAATAGGAGAACCATTTGCAGTTGACACCAACTGCAAAGGACAATTGGAGCCTCACTTACGATTATGAACAAAAATTATCGAGACAAGCAATACTGACGCTAAACTCCAGAAAGATGAGAAATATGAGTTCGTTACAAAATACAGGCCACTAGTTACTATTGATATAGTCAAGCACAACATGGGACAGCCAGAGGCACACCTTCCATCACAAATCAATGGATTTGGTCACCATGATCTTTGCTAGACGGCTATATGTTCATTGAGTTCTTTTTCGTCGGGAGAGATTCTAGCTCGGATTGGCTCCTGAGCGATATCGGTGATCAAGTCAGTTTCTTGAAGGTGCTTTGTCAGTGACCCTGACTCCTGAAAGTTCTCTGTGTTCAATTCGGTGTTCTTTTGCTGCCTCGCATCAAGTGGACCACTCTCCTCTGATGGCAATTTGGGGAGTGACTTCCTCTGGGGCTTCTTCACTGCGTTCGATGCGGTTGCTTTCTTTACATCATTTTGAGAAACCTTCTCATCAAGGCTCAGACGGACAGGTCGGCTTGGAGGAGTGGTATTTTCTTCAGTCTCAGCTGCGGATTTGTTCTTGGAACGACCAAGCTTTGGTGATCTAGCTCTGGTGGGAGGGATCTACAAATAACAGACCTTAATGAGCACAAAGGCACAAACCTATAAAAGCTAGGACATGTTAAAGTTTATTTGAAAGATAAGCTCTATTTGTGTCCATCAGAGAACAATTTTCATCGTCTAACAACAGTAGATTACTTTGAAAAACCATGTCCCAGCTACCTTAATGTAGAGCTGAATTTGACCTAATAGATGCCAGGAACATTTCTAAATTCTAATAGAACATGCACACAGTTCCTACACCTCACAATAGGTGTATGAGCTAGAGCTACCAATTTAATGCATCTTGCAACAGTAAACAAATATACAAACACTGTTCTTGCAGCAGAAAGAAAGAACAATTTTTTGACACCACATCTCCATAAATACATGTCGGAACTCGGAACTAATTAGTAAGATCCATTCGAAATCTCTAATATAGTATTGTAACTGCCGGCTGCATAATTTTGACCACAGCAGTTCATTAACTGGGTCATTGCCCCTTTTTTGACAAGGGTGTCTCGTGCAGTGCTTGACTGCTAATGAATGGCGTAATCACAACACATACCAACCAATTCATACCAGTGAAGCATGCTGACAATCATGTTAATTCGTATAAAAGAAAATATAGAGTAAACAAGTTCCCAATTTTGTAATCATGTCATGATAGAGGCATACATTCAGCCTTCAAAATGATAAACAATGACATAATAGATGAGATGAACTGCCTAAACAGCTAACAAAGGTCACTTTGATAAGTACAAAATCAATGGTAGTCATCTGTAATAGTTCGACATTTGGCATTTGAGTACGTAACAGGCACTAGTTTCAGTGGATATGATGAATTCACATCAGTTAGCTCTGCTTAGAGTGTTCATCTCTCCTATATGTTTATGAAGGCCCAGGATCAGGTAAATCATCATCAATGACAAAAGAGAAAAAAAAAACTTGATTCAATTGCAGTTAAAATCTCCATCAGGACCACAGAGTATCCTAGCAAAATGATAGCTACAAGCCTACAAGACTACAACTAAAGGCTAAATAGTAGTTTTAACTTAGCAAATACCATATTTTTTGAAGTCTCAGTTTCAGGTACACAATAGGCAAAACGGTTAGGGTGATAATGTCCAGTAGAATTCACACCACATCAGAGATAGCTCCATGCCTCCATATATGCTCATGTTCTTAGATAAGTCATAGTGCATAGTAATAAATTCACTTGCTACATAATTCATGAATTCTGAAGTAAAAAAGAATGAAGCCAGCCGCGAGTTATGGTCACTGCATTACCTTTTTCAACTCAACCTTCGGAGGTGGTGGTTCCTGGTAGAAGCTGGGCATCGGATTTGCCTTGAAATTCAAACTCTTTCTCAGCATTTTAAGTTCAGCTTCTTCAGTTTCCTGTGCATTATAAGGAAACAAATATCAACAAGCAACATAAGAGATGGAAGATTGGGTAGCATTACCCAGAAAAGAAAAACAAAAATAGTTACCTTTGATTTCGCTTGCAAACTGCTTATTTCCAACTCTCTCGCATGAATCTTCTCCTCAAGCTTTGAATAGAACTATTTGATAGCAAAATTGGGTCAACAAAATAGCTAAATCTGCATACTTTTTTCCTTAAAATACAATCAGGAAAGCACGGTAATAAAACAATAATTACCTCTCTTCTTTTTTCAGCTCTCTCATCACACTTGAAGGTAAAGCCATAGGCAGGAGTGCTGCCACCCTTTCGAGGTTTTGTGCTTTCACAATTTGACTCTTCTTCATCTCTTTTGATGGAAGAATGCTGGCCTGATGGCTTCTGGGTTTTCCCTTTCTCCCTGGATTTGTGAGGATGAGTATAACAGCGCAAAAGTGACTTTTTGAGCATCCAACTGCAGTAGATAATTTTACAGGGGAAAAAAGAATAGTGGAGTCTATAGGATCGTTCTAGATGCAAAAGAACATATATGTATATTCATTTCAGCTCTAATGCTAATGGTTAACACTGAGTCACTGAAGCATCATATTTCAGGTTTGAGGTTGAGCATGGCTTCATAAGGTACATGACATCCAAAAGCTGAAAATTTCTAAAGCAACTTCCAACACTAAAAATACTTGTGGTAGATCGATAAATGACAAGACAGATGAAAAAAAGTTGGTTTGGCTAGATAGAAGAGAAACAACTCAAGTAAGCATTTGTTCCACTGAATTAAAGGTGAGCATACAATTGTTTTAATCCCGCAAGCTTAATTTGTGGTAAGGTCCTCTAAGAAATGCGAAAATGATATATTTCTATTTTTTTAATTAACCAAACATTAGCAACCCAACGTTTACCTCTCCACGGTACCACTCAAATTCGATTAGAACTTATCTTAATTACTAAGAGCTAAACATAATTAGAAAGATAAATCACTAAATTCCCTCTTTTTAAAAAAGATGATACAGGTACACAAGAAAGAACGCACAGACAGGAAAGAATTTGCATACTTTGAGTCCTCGAGCAAAGATGTCTCCTTGGCAGCTGGGCGAGACTCGTTCTTTTCCGTTTTCTAATAAAACCATTACCAAACAAATTATTTGAGATCCAACTGGCTTGGCTATAAAAACTGATTCCAAATAACATAATGTAAACAAATTCTAGCACAATGGAGGAGAACTTACATTCCTATCAACACAGGAATCACCGTTGGTCCGGGAGCCAGTAACTGAATCTGCATGGGATGCCCGCGCAATTGGTGCCTTCAGAAGAGAGGAACTAGGAGTGTTTCCCTTTGCTTGACCCTCATCACCACTCTTTGGGGTCCTAGTCTTTACAACCTTAGGACCATGACTTTGGGTTCCCTAGAAGCACATCGCAGAGAAAACGCCGATCAGCACAGAATTGTCACCAAACAGATACAGAGCACATTGTCACAAACTCACCTTGGAAGGGTGAGGCTTCCTCCCATCTGGATGCGAGGTGGCTTCCCCGCCCGCCTCTTCAGGCGGGTTGATCACCTCGCTCTCCCCCGAATAGTCCCCATTGGGCCGCACCTCATGCTCTTCCAAATGCTCCTCTACACCATCAGGCAATGTCGGCTTGCCATTGACCCCATTCTCTATAGCCACCACATCCGTAGCATCGGCAACAGTATCCATCTCGAGCAAATCTCACCTCTTCCTCGATTTATCAGAAACCCCCTGCTGAGCACAGTGCATATATCCCAATATCGCCGCCCTTCAACCTTGCCACCGAATCATGCTCTATTCCCCTGCATACCCCACAAGAAGGTACAATGGCAATGTAAGAACACTAATCATGGTGCAACTTCACATGTATTTAACGGCTCCGACAAGCCAAGCCACCGGCGATACAATTATTTACACAAATCCATGGAACTTGGTGGGACAAATGCTGAACCGGCTACGTATGAATCGACGCATACGTGAAGAAAGTAGCATCAAGAAACGATCCAACGGACACGTTCTACGATCCAAGAAACCAAAAATGCGGCCTTTCGCTCCCACATCGAGGACCGAATCCGATCGGCACCGCATAAACGCCGGATCCGGGAAAACGAGATACCGCGAGATCTACGCCCAAGAAACGCCAAATGCGCGCAGATCTAGCAGCGCAAGAAACGCAGGTGCCAGCCCCCCCGGGGAGGTGAGAAACAGGTGGTTTCTTTACCTCGCCGGAGGAGACCAGCGGGGAATGGCGGGGCCGAGGCTCGCCGGCTCCGACGGAGGTGGGAGGAGGGGAGAAGACAGCGGGGGTGTGTAGGTGGTGGTGTGGTTACTGGTCTCTAATTTCTCCAATCTAGCGGGTCTTTTCTGTCCCTCCCCCTCCCCTCTAGTTTTTCTTCACTGTTTTGTTTTTTGTCCACTGTTATTTTTTTCGCTTTATCTAAGGTAGCTGCCTAATAAAGCGTGTGGTAAGTTGCCGGGAGGTTACAGGATTAAACTCTGTCTAGCAATAAATCACCCATGCAAAAAGTAGAAATGGCTGGCTTTTGATCGCAGTGTTCTAGCCTGGTAAGTTGCAAAAAGATTATAGTATTAAACTCTCTCTAGCAATAAACTATGCGTGCACCAGTTGAAATGGATTTTGATCAAACTCTCTCTAGCAATAAATCGCCCATTTCAGAACAATAATTTATACATAATAGAAACTGAATCATATTTGCGCCTAAGGAATCAACTCCCTGCAATTGGTAGTTTTCTCTTGTCACTCATTGGAGCTTTTTTTTAAAATAAAAATCTCTGTCAATTTTTTTTCGTCTTTTTGCCATATTGGGGCTGTTGCTCTACAATGCACTTACAGTTTCTCGAATAAGAGAGCCGTTTTTTCTTCTAGTTCTTTTTCTCCTGAGAGGATGGCTTTTCCAGTAATTTGTTGCGCCCTCAGTTCTTGTTTACTTGACTTTCTAGAATCTATGCCGCTAATAGATTTAAAACTAGATTGGCTATATGAAAATTCTATCATTAGATTTATCGTTAAAAATATTTTTATAGTATTATAATTTTATCAGTATATCTTAATATAAAATTATAAAAAGTAGCGGTCAAATCATCAAATAAAAAGAATGAAAGAGGTAGCGCACAAAAAAGTAGAGGTGACCCAATAGTGTTGCAGTGGTGTTCATGTCTTATGGCCTCTTTTTTGACTATAGTTTATAGCTTTTATTATAATTTATTGGTATAATAAATAATAATTATAGAAAAAAATCGAATCTGAATACTGACTAAAAAGCTAAACAAAACATATGCCCAAATATCCATAGTTCAAGCCATGCTAGCTGCATGTTTGTTGGATTTGTTGAAATTTGTGATATGTTACCACGTGATCTGTCGGTCGTTGAAAAGCCTGAAATAACTGTAAACTATCTGCACCACTTCTGGAAAAACGAGAGAGAGAGAGAGAGAATAGAGGTGCATCTAGACGAGGACAACCTAGATGGCCCATCAGCCTAGCCCGAAAAATAGATGCAACAAATATCAGCCACCTAGGAAAATTAACCGGTCTGATCGGACCATAGAGCAAACGAGTCTGCCCTAGTGAAAATGACGTCTGTTGCCTGACGGAGAAAGAAAGTGAAAATGACCCGTTGTGTAGCAACAAGATAACTGAAAATAAATAAAACGAAAAATCGAGAAGCAAGGTTGGAGTGATGTTTGCCTATGACCTAACGGTAGGAAACGTAGCAAAAAAATATGTAGCGTCGCTACACAAGTGGATCCCTAGTGCCAGTTTTATAAACCGAGTGTTTCAGAAGATGCATCCATCTATCCTGCGTAATAAAAACAGCATGGCCTTTCACTGTTTTATGGTCAGATGATTGACGATTTCAATGTCTAGGTAGCCATACAATACATAGATGAGCCTGACTTCCTTCTCTTTGGACCCTTGCATGGTGCTGAGCTGCTGATTAGACTGAAGTGTGGGGACAGGGCGCTGCATCCATCCCATCTTGCCCAATTGGACGGTCTAACCATTAATCACCTGTCTATAGGGCATGTTCTTTTTGGTTGTGACTTATGACTTTTGGGCTGTTTGTACGAGAGATTACAGAGTAACAGAAACTCACGTGCGATTTTTGCCGATATAAATGAAGTCTGTAAAGTATGTACTACAATTAACTAGTAAACTCTATCTTAAAAAATACTCGTTTAAAAGTTAATTACTGTAGAAAAGCCGAAAAGCAGCTTTTAGAAGCTGAAAAGAATTTGCAAGGGTCCCTAAATCACCATCATGCACAGGGATAAGGGTTTGGCTGGCTAATCACAAGATTAGATCGACTGGTCGATCACCACCGAGAAAAGGGGGGAAAGATTGCCTCAGATCGTCATTTTTTTGGTCCCAAAATCACCTTTTATTTGCTTATTATTCGGTCTTGATTTTATTTGTTTTAGTGCTCATAGAGGAGATTAGCCTAATATGTACCTGCAGAGACAATTGGTGTAGAACTAGCTTAATATGTCATGTTGTTTCGATTTAGAGTTGCTATGGGTACGAACAAAATTTCGAGCAAATTAAGGCATCGTGATCGATCTCTCACACCATACCTAAGTCAAGGCCTTTTTCGACCATCTCCTTACCGAAACGGTTATCCTCGAGTTATGGAATCTTTTCCTTCCTTTAAAGAAAACTAGAGACCTACCTCGTCACCTTTTCATGAAGAAACGTAGACCACACATTGTTTGTGCTTACACACAGAGCTGTATCATCTGATCACATAAAAAAGCATTGTAGCATAGCAAACTACAAATACGATTGTTTTTTCTTAAAACACATGGGCTTTGGCATTGATCTTCATGATCCATGATTAGAATATGTTTATGATATCCTAAATAAGGTGCATGTCAAGTTTCAGATCGTTTGGAGCTATGTAGCAAAAGTTACATCATTTTTCGGTTTGAAATTGTGCTGATTTTCAGTTCTGTCCAAAGGGGATAGTCAAACGTCTCCTTGGACCAGTCGGACCACTCGAGGCTGATCATACCGCTGGTTGACCTACGATCATAACTATTTCTGGTCATACCACTCTGAGGTTTGCGGTCAGACCGCTTGGTGACATGTGGTCAGACCGCTACCCGGTCATACCGGCCTGTGACTTGCGGTCATACCGCTTAAGGAATAGACCTTTTGGCTCAACTTTTTTTTTGGAGTTTTCCTTGTGAGTGTTTGGATCAGAATATCTGATCTTCATAGCTTTTCTTAGCTATTAGAGTGAAGAGTTTAGCCATCTACTTAGAAAAGATTTTGGAAAGTATTAGATTTAATTTGGGCTATTATTCACTCTCTCTAGTCATCGTCATCGACCCAACAAAGATGAGCCACTGGATTGAACTCATTTCTCCTTAGGCCTTAAATCAAAAAGTTGTGTTCCTTAGCATTTGCTCAACCTCAATTGACAAGACAACATCGAGGACTATGTCATCAGCAGGCACAACAAAGGGACTTCTCGCTTTGTTCCAAATGACTAGGCCTTGAGCTTAGATTGCATTGCCATCTTTATCTTTCAATAGGGATAGTTGACGCCATCAAAGACAGGGGACTTGTTATGATACCTCTCCGATGCCATTGCTCTAAATATTAGTTAAGATCTAGGAAGAACAGTTAACCGAGTTTTGATACCACTTGTAGGATTGGCATGGCGAGTAAGAGGGGATGAATGACTCTTTCAAAATCTTTCCCCAGGTATTAACAACTCTATGCAATGAAAACACGAACTCACATGCTCACCAAAGCCAAGAGCCAAGGATCACAAAGATCACCTGAGACTTCTATCTCAACTAGTCTAACTATTGGCTTGGAAGCGTGTGGGGACACCCGGATTTACTAGGAATCTCCATACTCATGCAACTATCTAGGATTTTAGTTGCACATAGATTGATAAACAACATGCTTATGATTACAATACCATAACCTAGTTCTTACATAAAGTATGGTATAGTAGTCGATTACATAGCTTTACAGCTTCTAAGCTAAACTTACTTATATTACATACAAAAGACGACAAAAGACCATACCACAGGCTACGCTTCAGTGTAGGGTCGACTTAGAACGTATGATCTTCACCATCATAGTATTCGTCATCTACTGGTATGTCATCCTCAAATTGCTTATTTTCTAACCAAAATATGCAAGAATGAGTACATTCATACTTAACAAGCCACACTGGTAAAGTCTTATAATGCAACCGTGGATTTCAAGGAAATGTCTATCAAGTTGGATTTATCTTGAGCCTACCATCACTAGTACCCATAGTTTTATTTATAGAATATTTTGATTTAAACAAAGCAGTTTAATAGTTTTTTAAGAGTAAGGGGATTAATGGTTCAACATCATGTCTAATACCACATTTAACCTTCAAAAGACTACTTATTATGCCTCGAATTTAGGAATCTCCCTACAACATAGCTTGATTAGCCGGAAGCACGACACATTTGAATAATTTAGATTTAATCTCTGCAGAGAGTGCCCAACTTTACCTATGAGATGTCTTCAACTTGCAATCATCAAGAGACAACAAATCCGTTCAAAAGTCCAACAACACTAGTTTCTACCTGGTAGATGTCAGGGCTAGCATATCAGTCAGGGTCATACCAGGCCTAATGTATACCATTTGCCAACTACTTACATGGATACTACGGTTGTGTAGCTTGACAAGTGGCACTCGAAAGTCCCTAGTGACTCACCCTCAACTATTGATATAAGTCTAGTCCTATAGACTTCAAGAAGTGGGACAACGTACTAGGCTAAGTTCGATTTCTTGATCCCGTGGATGGGTGGCAATCATGCCAATTTCATGGCACAAGGTTCTAGTCATTATATGCTTTAGGCAAGACATCCAAATAGCCAATGTGCAGACTAACAGGAAAAACATCACTCTCGACAAGTGATCCAACACTTTTATTCATCATACCATAATAATCATAAATTCCAACGTGTCAACTCGTGACGGTGGACCATAATGTAATGAGATTATTGTTGTCCATGTTCACCATTATGTTAATCTAAAGTATGATATACTAACTCTTAAGTTCATCAAGGAAAACCAGATTAGATTATTATCTATGATGGCATGTAGATGATGTAATTAAAGGTATTAACTACCAGGATCATTCAAAAGTAACTGGTAACAAATAGTACTAACAAATAGATAATGTAGAAGTTAACCTATACGTAACATAACCCAACTAATAGGAATTCAATATGGCCAAGGATCGTAGCTTGTCTTGTAACTCATAGTAGACGCTAACTCCCTTGTAGGCTTCGGGATCATTACTTCTAGTTCTAATTATTCCAGGAACTTTTTCTCCATAATCTAGCATACACACAGACGAACAAAGCCAAATAAGCCTACTACAAAGCTACTACACTTACAAATAAAATATTAATAAGAGAAAAAGGGAAAATCGGAGCCAAAAAAATTAACGAAAGGGGGAACCGATGAAGAATCAACTTTAGAAATCTTTAAATTAGCAAAGGATAGTGAATAGTGATAATTGAGTAGCCTACATGGGTCTAGGATTAGTCTACTATGTAGAACCATGCTAATCGATGAGAAATGGTATGAGACAAAGTGAATTGGTCACAAATCGGTTCTAAATGGTCTAAACAGGGCTGAATTGGTGTGAATCAGGTTGGACTCGAACTAAACAAGTTTGACTCGGGTTGGACTTGGTCTGAAATTGGTTCGAGTCCTGTTTGGCTCGGCGCGAGGTGGTTTGGCTTGACTGTGTGTGCACAATGCTAAGCATGACTTAGTCGGATGCGAGTGGCTTGGGTCAGGCATGGTAGCTGGCTTGGTTGAACCGCGAGAGCACAGTGTTGACCGACATTGTTCTTCTTCTCAGCCGAGTAGAGGAAAACAAAGAGAAGAAAGAAGATGTCAATGCGGCGGTGGAATGGCGAGAACGATGTGTGCATGGAGTTTTCCGAGCATCGCGAACCCATTTTGGGTGGTTTGGGAAGACAAGGAGGACCACGATGGATGGAAATAATAGAGCAAGGGCGGCGGCCATGGAAAGGGGAAAACTCCTCAATGGTGAGCTCCGATGGTCTCCAGCAAAAATAGTAGGCGCATGAGCATGACATGGGCATGGGGAGTCCTCTAGTGGT
Source organism: Dendrocalamus sinicus (assembly GCA_036346575.1). Lineage (NCBI taxonomy): Eukaryota > Viridiplantae > Streptophyta > Magnoliopsida > Poales > Poaceae > Dendrocalamus > Dendrocalamus sinicus. Next base: position 14,586,536 of record CM070646.1, read on the forward strand.
GATGGCTAGGTCTAGTGTGCAACGGGGAGGGCTGGAGGCCATGGCGATGAAGTGAAGGATGGCAACAATGACCCACGGAGGGGGAAACAATTGGAGAAGGAGGGTTTTGGCAATGGGGCAACGAGGCATATTTTGTGACATGAACAACAAGAGAAGGGAAAGATGGAGGTGGTGGATGAATGGTGATGGCAACATGGTCAGCGGCGTGATGAATGGCTCTGGTGATGACTCAGTGGGGAAGGCACTTTTAGAACCGCAAGGAGGTGAAGAAGATGATGGCATAACCAATTTGGGGGAGAGAAACAAAAACGAGGACGAATTTGGGTAGATATTCTCTCATGGATTTCCATGAGGGTGGTCCAAATATCGTGAGTGGTTTCTAAATTACTCACTCTATTGAACTCATCCACGATTAAAGTGTCAAATAGAGCATTCATAGCTTGAGCATTGCGCCCCTCTTGTTTCATGGAATGTAGTGAATCAATAGGCATGACGTGACCCTCATTTACAGTTTTTCATATGCTCGGACTCATGGCCTTAAGATAAATAGACATTCTAATTTTTCAATAAGAATAATTTACACAATTCTAGTAAATGTAAAGCACCACAAGCGCAAGTCTCCATAAGTATATCTCTACCACAAATAAATATAACAATTACAATATGCTAGAAATACAAGTGCGGAAAGGAGATACAAGAGGTAACCAATTGACACACGATGTTTTACAGTGATGTTCAGAAACTTATCTGTTTCTCTTAATCCACATTATGGAAAGCCCAAACAACTTGGACCGACTCTATGAATTAAATCTCAACTCCTCAATCCACTAGTAATCGTAGCCGTGTTTATGTTGTGGTTGAAGTATGATGTCTGAAGTCTGTGGTCGTAGTCTGAAATCTGTTGTCTAAAAACCATGCCATGGTTGTATAGCATCTGTTGCCGTAGTCATAAAGCATCTGTTGCCGTGATCGTAGAGCATTTGTTACCGTGATCATAAAGCGTCTGTTGCCGTGGTTGTAGAGTAGCGTCTGTGACTCAAAACTATGCACGACCACTCAAGGACGACTTCAACTGCAAACAACCAAGTCTTTCACAAACGCAAAATCCAAAACAAACCAAATGTCAATTATTCATCATCTCTTTATTTACAACCATCCATATGGTCTAACAACACGACTTTTTTCTTTTCTTTCTCTCTTTTTTCCTTTTTCTTTGCATTATCCGCGAATATATAATAGTGTTTTTCATTTCCCCTATTTTTCTTCATTTTTCTTTAATTAAATACCTAAAAATGCTAACTATCGCTACAACATTATTTCAGACAAAAGCCAAAAGCCACAATACTTTGGAACATGACCATACACTGACAAGTTCATCTCTCGAACATTACCTCACATGCTTGCATCACTGTTTGAATCTGCTGGGAGTGCAAGACCTTGCTACTATATTCCCCCAATTAACTGGGGGGTTGTCAACGAAATTACAGACATGAACAACAGCATCAATTTCATCAGAGGGCACCAGCACCGGTTAAGGTGATCTGGAGATGCACACTAAACCGTGTGGCCGTTCGTGGATCCATTCTGCTCACCGATCTTTTGGAACTCAGCCTGGATGACCTCAACAATCTTTGCGTCATCTGGGTCAGGCTCGGGAATGCTGACATGTAATGATCCCAGCTTGATGAGCTCCCTGTGTGATGCTTGCTCATTGATGTGACCATAAAGCTCTTTGTGGAAAGGATGGTCAAGGGAGAAGCAATCATCAACACCAGTAGATGAATGTTTGGATGAGCCAGATCCCTCCCGTCGGCAGAAATGGGGAAGAGATGAATAGTCCATAATCTACACTATTCAAGCAATGAAACAATTCACCATACTTTGAATATCAAAGAAAATAAATGCTAAAGACAGCTACCCTTTTATTCTGCGCCACTCTTGCTACTCATATTCATAGAAGAGTGATAATACTGTGCCCAGGATCTATGCAACGACAAGAACACTAAAAAGAAAGAAAATAATAGCAAATAATTTTACCTTTAGAAGTTCATCTCTCCCACAACCATGCAAAACTTGAACCTTCTTTTTTGTCCTCTCCTGCAATAGGGGCTTCACAACCTACCAGCATGCTCAAATGAAATGTCTGCCAGTATTCACTAAAAAAATTTACTAGTACAATTATAGGTCTGAACTTTGATGGGAAAATATAGTACCTTCCAACATGCAGAAAATATATATGGAACATTAACTACATAGTAGGTCTCTGTCTTCTCAGGGTAGTTTAGATCATCAACAGCCGATATTGAAGTCAACATCTGTAATCCATATTAACAAGAAAACACATCTTACCAGAAGCAACATAAGTAATGAGCACACTGTGCAAATTTATTAGAAAAATAATTATGGGACAACTGGACAAGTAATGAATTAGTCCACGAACTTCAGTGTTAATCATTCTGTTTGTATTCTCGAATGGTATACTGAGCTGAGCAGAACAGTGGACCGGTCAGCATTCAAGAGTTTAGGTTGTTCCTCCAAGAATTGATGGGGTTAAGGTAAACCTGACAATAGTGTTCAAGAAGTGTGGTACTTATGCCTCAAGTTAGTTACTAGTTAGAGGCATGCTTATTCCAGTCACGTTTAACATTGTAAACATCCATACATGTATAATATAAAGATATCATTATACTTGCTCACAAACAAAACAACGTTGAGAGAAAAAATTCGTATAAGATATACCTTTATTTGGCTCAGTGCTGACAACTTTAAACCAGTCATGTCCAGAACTTTTATACAGGTGGCAGCTGGCCGTCCAAACTTTTTCGTCAACATGGGCTAAATGTTATATAAATAAACATAAGACAATAATCTATGTGTTAACTCTATTAAGATTGGAGCATTTAGCTTGATACTTACCAAAATTACACAATCACGGTATTCATTAATCTGAATATGAGATTGCACATAGTAGTGGACCTGAAAAGGAAATAGATTTAATTTAGTTCACAAAGTGGAATTAGTAGGAAAAAAGAACAATGCCACAGCTATGTTGTATGAGATAATTATTTAGGTCGCTAATTGATAATGACATAATGTTGATACTTAATAAGTTACATCAACCTCACAAAAATATATGCTTACACAACAGAAGGTGAAAGCATCCAGTTTCATGGTTTTTGCTGTAGCCTACTCAACAGATAGCGTCTGAGAAATTACCGAAGCTCTGTCATATGTGCTCTGTCCAACACCAATGGCAAAAACTGGGAGACCCTGCCAATGAAAGAGAGAGAAAAAATAAATTATTAAAAAATATGTTAAATTGTCTATATTACATTTAATTAACAACTAGAAAAACAAGCTTTGCTATCTTTTTTTTGGCATTAAGAGCCCCAAGTAGCGCATGGCAAGCAATGATATAGCTTATAGGGAAATGCCACATACCCATTCTATAAATGCCCAACCAAAGGCTCTTTGATGGTGCATTATAGGAAAGGACAATTTATTTGATGTTCTACAGGAAAGGACATTAAGTGGGAAAACTCAAAGGCACAACCATAAGAGAGGAACAGTGCCTAAATTCCTACAAATCTTAACAATAAAAGTCGCCTAAGTCAACTGCAATGATCACAGCTTCAAGCAAGACAATATTCTAAGACACAACACTTTACTTTGAACTTTACAATGCCTATGCTTAGGTCATATCTTGCTATACACTATACAGTCCCTTGGGTTTTCCACCTTAGGATGGGCACTGCCCACTCTTCCAAGCTAAAAGGTTGGTCACAACATTGCAGTTCTCGCTGGAACATCATTCCATGGGAGATTACGGACCAACAGAAGTTATAACTTTAACCTCTTCAGTGCTGCTATCTTTATTCAGTATGTTTACCTTTTCTAGTGTCAATCAAAATACTTTGATTAGCCAGTAGATGTGCACCTAGGAATGAATTAACTGCAAGCATAAGGTGTTCTTAGAACACCGACAATAAAAAGGGTATGCCTATTTTCTTACGCACAGGGACACACATGGAGACAAATAGTATGCAGGAATAAGATAAGAAACATGTTACTATTGGAAGTAGATAGCTATACCTCCTTTGTGTATCCTGACAGTCCAACAAGTTGTGAATCACGTATTGATCTGTATAAATCTACTGGGACTATAGGTCTCTGCATATGGCCAATGTAAACAGTGATCAGCGATTATGAAACAATACGTAACGTAAACATAGTGAGCACAGGTAGACTACTGGATGTGGTATATCATATATAAATACTAAATTAACCGAATACTTTAAATGGGATATGGTCAACAAGAAATTGAAATTGTATATCAATAAAAGATTTGCCATAGCTTTCCTATTGGTGCAGATTTAGTAATATCTGGCAGGATTATCATCTAGAAGGATTACTCACCTCCAGTACGCTATCAATTTCGTTTTGAATCCTCCAATTCAAAGAATCTACAAGCTACAGAAATATATTATTAACCAATTTAAGTGACCAGTAACTCCAGGAACACTCTTTTCCAGTATTGAACGAGATAATAAGATAGATTACCATTTTATGAGCCTTAGATACGTTCCACTCTCTGGCCTTAAGGAAGCGCAACAGTGTTTCTTTAGGATAGCCCTGGTGCACATTCTGAAAAAAAGGATATGTTTAGAATTTTTCTTTGATTTAAGGAGCGATTCACTTAAAAGTCACAGATTAAGATGAATGGTCAAACAATCACATTACATCAAATACCAATAATCATCCAAGTGAAGGAATTCAAGATTAGCAAATAAAATATTGTTTTAAGAAGGTATACAATTATGTATCGATTTGTATAGTCATACATGTAAGTACATAATATGGGTACAGGGGTAGGTTATACAGAGGTAACAGAGCGGCATCTGCTGATTATGGTATTGATTATACCATGCTGCAGGCAGATATCTGTAGTGTTGATGCAATTCTATCAATTGAAACTATGAATGAAGCATTTGAAAGAAACACAGATCAGAAACAGCATGCAGACTCAAACCTCCAGACAATCTCCGATGTGTGATGTAAAGCATCTTCGCAACCACAAATGCTGACATTCTTTCAAAATTGTAAATAGCTGGAGATGCACCAAGTGATGGTCTATCATCTATGATTTGTCTGATAATAGTTTGTTCCACAGCACATCAGACAGTTATTTATGATGGGAATCTCCAATGAAAAGCATAAATTATATTAAACATTCTCTTCTCTAAAGTTGGAAATAGACCTCCCAACCTGTGATAGGAGTGGCTATCTCCCTCACTAATGGTAGCCCTTTTCTTTTTACAGTAGCTGTAGTTAGAGAGGACTCCAGAAAAGGAATATAACTCAAGGTTGGTTTTTTGGGGCACTTAAATTTATTAACTACTGCTGAGCCTTCAATGAACAAAATAAAAGGAAAATATTAGATAAAGAGTAGTCTCTATATCACTTTTCTGATTACTAATTGCAGGTGTAGTAATTACAGGTACAATCAAGGTAACAAATTCTGTTCTTGGAGGGTTCATGGATGGACAACAGCATTGGTTTCCAGTGGCTTTGATCCAGTTTTTACTCCAGTTGGAAAATAACTAGCTTTTGGTAAAAACCATCAGATCAACATTGAATTATCAGTTATCAATATTTCTCTCTTTTTTTTCAAGTGAGATGGTGACATAATGCCATATAAATATAATTCAGTTTAGTCGGCATGATTCCAGCTTCAATTTAGAATTTACCCAATCACAGCCCTTGTTGGTTCCTGAAAGTTTTCTCAACCCTGACCACACCAACAAATAGAACCGATTCTGTACTTATGAATTCTGATGCAGTATTCCCGTTTCAATTCTCACTCCACTAAGGCACTAACCAATAGAATCCACTTCAGAATAAGTTGGCACCTCTTAACTTCAAGATTTAGAGCACATGTCAATTGTCCCCTATTAACTTTTCGAGAGCATTTCATAAACTGGTAATGTCAAGACAATTCGAAATGCTGTAGGGTTAAGCACGTGTCTTTAGACATAGGCTACACATGTGGTAAATATTAAAAGCCAAGAGAGAGAGAGAGAGAGAGTCAGTGCAATAGCACTCAAAAAGATCCTACACAATAGGTAACTGCCAGGGGGCGGAGCTGGTCCTCGGGCCGCTGGGCAATGGCCCGAGGCCCAGCACAAAATTGCCTGCTGTTTGGTGCTTGTGATGGAGGTGTGCCTCTCGCACCATCGTTATTTCGGCTGGACTGGCCCGAGGCCCAGCCGTTGGCTGGCTATGCAACTGGTAACTGCGAACCTAATCAGATGCCACACTGAATGCCTAATATGTCCAAAAGAACACACCCCACTTAGTAGATTTGAGAGGGTTTGAGATCAGCACAATGCCATGAGTCCATCCCTTGTGGAGGACAGCGTCATTCATGAGCCACTCAACGACTATCAACCCATGCAAGTATAACGAACTTCATAGAACATGCAAAGCCACTACACTACAGCTCTACTAGACTAAGCAAGCACCAGCATTCATCCGCCAACATGTTGGCAATGCACTAACTTTAGCTGCTGTCCACGGATCAAGCACCACTCTCTAAACACACCACTCGCCTAACAGTGCATGACTACATGATCATACCTCTAGCATGTACCATTAACCAAGAAAAACTCAGAAATAAACAGAAATGGTCCATTTGAACTAAAGATTTAGCAGATCCTAAGCATTAATAAGAAATCTAGTAGCTCACTCTCCCACACTAAATCAGATCAAATCTGCAGGGCACTGAAATTAGCTAGCTACACTATGATCCAATCACAGAGGCTAAAAATCTACAAGAAACAGCACCAAGATCCCAAGCTCTGCCACAAGCTGCCCACAGGGCACCCCAGATCCGTACCTGAAACGACCTCTTCAGCGGCGCCTCCACTGCAAAGATCCAGACCAAGACGAACACGTCAGATCACCGCAACAATCGCAAAAAGAGTACCCAAGAAAGAGCCCAGGCAGCTCAAGCTTGAGTAAAAAGAAAGCACGCACCTTGCTCCATGAGGAGGCCGAGCTGCTTGACGGCGTCCTCGGAGGCGACCCCCATTGCCGCGGGAGGCGATCTGGGGCTAGAAATCGGCGGGCTTGATTGGGAAGCGGAGGGGTCAGGCTGGCAGGACCTGGGCAATCGAGAGGTCACCTCGTGGTCATCGAGGTGTGTGCGTGCTTCTTGGCGGTGTCTCGCTGTTGCAGGTGGGCGCCTTTGCTTCCACGGTCACACTGCTCCGGTTTACGGTTGCTCACTCGCCCCAGCCGTCTCACTGACGGTGTGTGCATCTGTGCTTGCACGGTGGAGGAGGGGTTAGGGTACGTCACACTAACAAACTCCACTTTTTAAAAAGCAAGAAATTAAAATTCCATGTCCTAAAACGAGAAATTTCGATATTTGACACTGAATACGTGCGTCTCTTAACTTTTAACCTTCAATTCGCACGCATTTGGAAATTTAACCCTGTCACTGCGAATTCTTTTGATTCAAGGGATTCTCTCCATTTTCGCAGTGACAAGTGTCAAAATAGAAAAGGAGAGAAAATGAGGAGAATCCCTTGAATCAAAAGAATTCGCAGTGACAGGGTTAAATTTCCAAAGGCGTACGAATTGGGGGTTAAAAGTTGAAATGCGCACGTATGCAGTGTCAAATATCAAAATTTCTCGTCCTAAAACTACAAAAAGGATAGACATATACTTTGGTTTTTGTCCCTCTCTAGCTTTGCCCGTTTACTCTTATCTTTTTAGTAAAATATATCATAAATCCTTAAACTTGTCCCGAATTGTTAAGTATGTCTCTAAACTTATGAAGAGTATATGCCGGGTCCCTAAACTTATTAAGTGATTCATCCAAGTCCAAATTCGATCATAACAAATAAAACTATTGAGTTGACATGTTGGCCTTGTCCAACGTGGCTACGGAGGGATCATTTTTACATAAAAGGTCTAGCTAAGATGTATTTACAGTTGGTAGGTGGCCATTTAATCCCACCTAATTGCATTTCCTCCTAATCCTTCTCCCCGCTCCATCTTTCCTAGGTCTTCTTGCACTTGCTTCATATGCGCCATGGCTAGCATATCTAACTCGATAAGCTCATCTCAAAGGAAAGGGAGATGATTAATTCCGCTAGTCCTTTTGCCACTGTTATGGTTGGAGGGAGGTTGTGAGGTTCACTTTGGAAACCAGAGAAAACCCATACCGTGATTTCTTCAAGTGCCTAAATCACAAGGTACTATTCGATTTGGTTTTCTTGAATTCGATTGATTTGGCGTCGATTCTTTTGTCTCGTAGTTGATTCTTTAAATTTTGGTTTGATTTGGGTTTATGTGAACTGTGAAAACATGAGGGGCTATTATGCAAATTCCACCGCCCGCTTGCTGAAACATGAGGGGCTATTATGCAAATTCCACTGTATGCTCGGCCTCTCCTGTGACAATCACGTGAGCATAAGTCCATGCTGGAATCTATCTCAACGCCACATGAGCAAATAACTCTAGCCACACTTGCCTTGGACCTTGATTAAACCACTTAATAAGTTTAGGGACCTAAGGTGTACCAATCATAAGTTTAGAGACCTACTTGACTGCTTGGAACAAATTTAAGGGCCTACAGTGCATTTTACTCTATCTTTTCATTAGCTATGGTAAAGTTTGCTTGGATCTACTTAGAGTTTACCTGTGGTTCAAATGGACCGAAATTAATTTGTAAATTTTTCAATTGCAACAGTAATTTTTGCTTTTATAAGGAATCGTGCCTTGTGCATTGAAGTTGTTCTTCATTGCTGAACAAATATAATTTTAGTGTGCACTCTTTCTATAATTTCCTTTTGCTCTATGATTGATCTTTTTTCCCTTCTTGCTGATGTATAAGAGATGTATTCACACCAATTCTGGCTTTTATAGCTGCTTAGTGTTGGATTTGTAGGATACTTTTTGAGTAATGCATGGACCACATTGGGAACACAAACTATTTTTAAGGATTTACATAACATAGTTTAATTGCTTATAGAGTACTTTCATTTGGATGCTTCCTAATGCCCAAGAAAAAAGCATTTGGATTTTCTTGTTGCACCTTTTGGCCTCGGTTGGAGGCGGATGATCAAATGATATCTTTAAGAAGATTATGAAGAGGCTCGGTTAGTTTGTAAAGGTTGGAGTTCACATACTTGGAGTAGGAAAGAGATACCTTAGTAGATTGAGGAAAGGCTCAATTGTACATAAAGCTGTCTTGATTCATTCAATCTCTCTCAACGTGAATTATGGGAGACCGACAAGTCTCCGAAACCATAGGAAAAAGTCTCTTATGTTCATCGAGTGGTTTACTCTCTTTGCTCCATACTTGTGTATTTACTTTTCTAATAATTAATTGATCACTTGTCTATCTAAAATTGTATCTTGCGTAGAACTAGTTTGTTGGTGCGACTAGATTATTTATGCCTTAATTGTGAAAAACCATTTAAGTTACGTTTTCGCATAAAAAACAAGGTTTAGCCAAAGAAAATTTAAAAACTTCCTACTCACTCCCTTTAGTCAATTATCCTTGATCCTACAAGTGATATTAGAGTTGGTCTCTCTTTATTAGGTTTTACCGCCTAGAGAGAAAGGATGACTACTGAGGGAATCTCTCTAGGAAAGGCACTGCTATTTGATAGCTCTAATTATGCTTATTGAAAAATTTGTATGACCACTTATTTAAAGGCCATGAGCCTGTGATATGGAGAGTTGTAGTGAAGGTTTCATTGTGGCTCTTGATCCTACACATTCCATGGATCAAGAAGGGCAGAACTCTCACCTCAACGCTCGAGCGATAAATTCTCTCTTTAGAGCTTTGAATGCAAACGAGTTCGATCGAGTGAGCAACTTTGAAATGGCTCATAAAATTTGAACTACGCTCTCAAAAATTTATGAGGGCACATCTAGTCAAAGAGGCCAAATTGCATAGACTCCGAATTAAATATGAGGCATTCATTCTGTTGCCACATGAAAACATCAATGAGATTACTCAAGGCTAAACAACATAGTGAATGAACTTAAGGGCCTAGGCTCCACACTAACGAATATTGATGTTGTTCATAAAATGCTTAGAGCCTTGTCGGATAACTATGAAACATGGGTGACCTTGTTTCTCAACTCATCAGAGTTGCCAAGGATGACTCCAACCGATCTCTTGGATAATCTCATCATAAATAAGTTGTACAAAAAAAGATAAGCATGAACTATTGGAGCAATCATCTTCCAAGAAAAATATTACCACTTTGAAGGCAAACGCGGAATCTAGCAACGAAATGGGTGATAATGAGGAGGATTTTAGCTCTTGCATGAATAATTTTTATGACCCACTTCTTGTGGTTGAAAACAGCAAGCTCAAAGAATAAGTGAGCAAGCTAAGTAAGAGCTTGAAAAGATACTTCAAGGGTAAGAAGAACCTTAACAAAATATTGAGTGAGCAAAGGTACTCATACAACAAAGAAAGCCTTGGGTTTATCCCTAAGAAGACTAAGAAGCTTATTTACAAGGCTACAAGGTTTCTGAGTGATAATAACAAATTTTGTCAAAAGTGTCATGATGTAGGACATTTGTCAAATGCTTGCCCTGATGGTAAGACTCCCAAGTTGATGTTTGTGATTCATGTTACATGCTTAGAAAATGTAAGGATGGTAGAGTTGTGGTAAAATTTATTAGGACTCTGATGCTTGGTGATAAAAATAATGCCATTTAGGTGCCCAAAGTCTTGGTTACTAACTTCCAAAAATGCAAATAAATTTAGGTATCTAAAAGAACTTGATCTTCTTTTGGGTGCTTGATAGTGGTTGCACTCAATACATGACCAAAGACCAAAAATATTCACCACATTTGAACTTGAGAGTGGAGATCATGGCAAGATCACTTTTGGTGACAACAATAAAGGAAACCTAATTGGAATGGGTAAAATTGCTATATCAAATGACCTTTTCATTGCAAATGTATCTCTAGTTGAAACTCTTAATTTTAACTTGCTATCGGTTGCCCAATTATGTGATCTTGGTCTCACTTGCACTATTTCTCGAGAAGGTGTTGTGATTGTAAGAGAAAATGAAAATGCTTTGGCTTTCAAAGGTTTTTGTTTTGGCAATCCTTACTTGGTTGATTTCTCCTCAAGTGATTCTTGCCTAAAATCTTATTTAATTACAAGAACTTTGTTGGGTTGGCTTTGGCATAGAAGACTTTCTCATGTGAGGGTGATTTAACTCAAAAAGTTTTTCAAATATGATTTGGTTGTGAACTTGAAAGATTTGAAGTTTGAGAAAAATAAGCTACGTAGTGCTTGCCAAGCTAGTTAGCAAGTAACAAGTTCTCATTCATATAGAAGTATCGTCTACATATTTAGGCCCTGGGAGCTTTTACATATGGATTTGTTTGAGCTAACAACCTATAAGAGCACCGGAGATAATAGTTTTTGTTTAGTGATTGTGGATGACTACTCAAGATATACTTGGGTTTTCTTTCTACATAATAAAACCAAAACCTCCGATGTTTTCAAAAAGTTTTGCAAAAAGAGTTCAAAATGAATTTGATTTCAAAATAAAGAAAATCCGTAGTGATAATGGTTCAGAGTTCAAGAACACTAAAGCTGAAGATTTTTGTGTTAAATTTGGAATAAAGCATGAGCTTTTTGCTGCCTACACTCCGGAGCAACATGGAGTTGTGGAAAGAAAATTTCGAACATTGATCAAAATGGTAAGGACAATGCTGGATGAGTATAGCACTTTCGATAATTTTTAGGTGGAAGCAATCAATACCACTTGCCGTGCCACATATCATCTTTATTTGCATTGTCTTTTAAAAAAACTTCCTATAAGCTTCTCATTAGAAAAAAAACTGAACATTTCTTAATTTCGTATATTTGGATACAAGTGTTTTATTTTAAGAAAGTATGTTTGTCTTACAAAATTTCAAAGTCGGTACGATGTGGGCTTCCTATTTGGGATTCCTCAAATAGCAAGACATATCGTGTATTCAACCAAACCTTCGGTTTTGTTGAGGAAACATATGATATTGAATTTGATGGAACTAATGGCTCCCAAGAATAGCAAGAAATTTTAGATGGTGTAGGTAATGAAGGCTTGAGACTCACAATGAAGAATATGTAAATTGGTTACATCAAGCCAAAGGAAGACAACAATGATCCATCTTTATCTACTCAAGTGGAAACTTCTACTTCCACTACAATAAGTCAAATCCAAAATGATAAAGTAGAAAAAAAGGGAAGATGATCAACCCTCAACAATATCTTAAAAAATTCACAATGCAATTGCCAAGTATCACATTATTAATCAAATTTCGGGTGATATTAGTGAGGGTTTCCAAATCCGACCTTGTGTTACTTCTTATTGTGAACATTACTAGTTTATTTTTTTCTTTTGAGTTTAAACATATAGATGAAGCACTTGATGGTTTGGATTGGATAAATGCTACACATGAATAATTAAATAACTTCGCCTGCAATGATGTGTAGACACTAGTGGAAAGACCCAATGATCATAATGTGATTGGCACCAAGTGGGTGTTTAGAAATAAACAAGATGGGAATGGGATCATGGTGATTACACAAGGTAAGATTGGTAGCTCAAAGCTACACCCAAGTTGAAGGTTTAGATTTCGGTAAAACTTTCACTCCCATAGCTAGATTAGAATATATTCATATTTTACTTGCATTTGCATCATGTTTTAAAATAAAACATTTTCAAATAGATGTGAAGAGTAATTTTCTAAATATGAACATTTTCAAACTTGTCTATATTGAGCAACCTCCCAGTTCGAGGAGCCTAAAAATTCTAATCATGTGTACAAGCTTTCTAAGGCATTCTCTGATCTCAAACAAGCTCCTACAACATGGTGTTAGTGACTTCGAAAACTTTCTACCCTTAAAGGGCTTCAAAATTAGAAGGTTCACACCACTCTATTCACAAAAATCATTGATGGAGATTTCTTTGTTTGTTAAATTTATGTTGATAATATCATATTTGGGCCTACTAATCAAGACTTTTTCAAATAATTTGGTAAGATGATGTATATAAAATTTGAGATACCCATGATTGAAGAGCTTACCTACTTTCTTGGACTTCAAATTAAGCTACTCAAGGATGGAATATTTGTGAGCTAAACCAAGTATGTGAAAGATTTACTCAAGAAGTTTGGCATGGAGGATGCAAAATCCATCAAGAGTCCTGTGGCTACCAATGTTCACCGCAACCTTAATGAGGAAGGTAAACAGACATATTTAAAGCTTTATAGTAGCTTACTTTATCTTACCATATCTAGGTCTGATATCATATTTAGTGTTTACATGTGTGCACATTTTCAAGCATCTCCAAAAGAGTATCACTTAGTGGTTGTATTATGAAGGGGGAATCATGCCTAGTAGCTTAAGAAGTGTTTTTGCACCATCTTGACCAACAAATAGTCATACAGGCATCTAAAACTATTTTTAGAAACAACTGTTAGGAAAAAACAGTAGTACCGGTCGACCCTGTGGTACTAACGGCTAGCAGGAATACCGTCATTATGGATCAGTACTACCGGTCGGCGGTAGTACCGGACTTTCATGCGGCATGTTTTTTTCCAGGGAGCATGTTTTTGGAAATAATTCTAAGTTTTGGAAAAATGGTAGTACCGGTCGACCCATGCGGTACTACCGTCAAGAGTAGTACCAATTCTAGTTGGTGGTAGTACCACACTCCGGATTTAACGGCTAGTTGATTTGCATTAAATGCACCTAAAATAACGTTAAACAGTAGATGTCGTAGTACCGGCTTTACACGGCCGTACAACTGCCTGTACTGAATTTTCTAGCATTTGTTCCCAAACGATCAAATTTGAGGGTCAAGGGTATAAATAACCCCCACAAGCTCTTGGAAAAACATATGAGACCACATTGAATAAATTGGGCTAGTTGTGTACTCTCCACACCTCATTTACTTTTGAGGTAGTTGACAACATTGAAGTGCATTGAATTATTTGTTAATCATTTGGCACTTAATCCTCCTCAAACGAGTGCTTTGGTTTATTACCCTTGGTGTTTGCCAACACCTAGACGGCTTCGTGGAGGTTTATGCGGTGATCTCTTCATGAAGATTGCGAAGAGGCACGGTGTCATTTGTGAGTGGCTCGGTGTTCGCCATCTCCGGAGCGGAGGAAAAACAACCTTAGTGGATTTGAGGTTTAATTTGTAGAGCTAGTCCAATCTGTTTGGACTTTTCTTAATGTGGACAAGTGAAGACCGACAAGTCTTTGATACTATGGTAAAAACATCACGTGTCTCTATTGTGGCTAATTCTTGTATTTACTCTTCTGCGTTTACTTTTCTAGCAATCAAATTACCATACTTGAGTAGCTAGAATTATACTTGGTAGAGACATATTTTGCAGTGCCATAGAAATTTACAAATTTTGCAAATTGACTCCTGCTAGGTTCACATATTGCTCATTGTGATTAAAATTGTTGAACTTCTAGCGAAAAATTTTATAACCTTCTATTCACCTCTTCTAGTCGGTTATTCTCGATCCTACACCAGGCTAGGGCGGTGCTCATGGGGGCCAGGTGGAGATCAGGGGGAGATCAGGAGGCATTAAGGAATGGAGTTGGGGAATGAAATGAGGATTTCTTAAGGGGATTGAGATGGGGATTGGGGAATGAAATGAGGAATGTGGGATTGAGTAGTTGATCGATTGAGGACTTTAGCCATTGGGGATTTCTTGAGGGGGAGTGTTGGATCTCAGAACAACAACTCTAGAACCCTCTGTGTTAATCGCACGAGTCCAGGAAAAGCTAGTGCACACAAGGAACAGGGATACATATCATGCGTAACGACCAAACTTTATTATAAAATAAAGTGTACGGGCCTTATGGCCAAGTTTACAATAACGAGGCTCAAAGCCAAACATAAATTAACATAAACAACGGAAGGTATATGTAGAAGCAGTCCATCCTGTCTGCCCATAGGCAAATGACTATAAGACATGGCCTATTCATCGGATTCCTCACCATAGACGATGAAGTCATTCTCTAGCAACAGATTTAAGCAAGGTGAGCACATAAAATACTCCACAAGTTACACCAATAGTTTTAATAGATATGATGCATGCATGGGTATTATCAAAGGAAGGCATAATAAAATTATTTGTGCGAAAAAGCATAATCGAAGTAAATATAATAAATTAAGTACAAAAGTTGCGTTAGTACAATATGTAGAAACAATATTTTAGCTGAAATAATATCGTTAATGTAAGCACCTACCTAACACTAACCTAACCATGGGTATCCCACCCGGACCATTCTTTCCCAACAGATTCCACATTTACCAGAAACTAGATTTTATAAAACCAATGTCTAATCTATAAAAAATGATACTCAGCATGTTCTTGACCGTAGACACGGCTATCCAGAATAGTTCGTTACTCTGCAGAGGTGTACAACTTTACCCATAAGACATGGCCTCTCGTTTTGCCACGTGATTAGCACACTACCTTAGGTGTGCGGCTGAGAATTCATGACAAGGCCTTTACAATATTCCGTTATCAACTTGATCACGTTACTACTAAGATTTCACCACAACATTAATGCACATGTTAGAGCTCCCTTTTGTGTCATGTGAGACTTCTTGCAGCCTACGCCACGCTCATATTCATCCTATAGCAAAACTAAATTGGAATTTTACAAATTACCTAGCCAGATCTGTCCCATACCACACTTGTGCTAGTACAGTGTGACTTTATAATAGTAACTCATAGATTGGTCCTTAATTTGACTTAGGTGCTACCCACGTACCCCTTGTGCCTAGCACCCTTATTGTGTTGCCGAACACAATGAATACCAGCAAGCACCCACCACCACACCAATGCCCAAGTCTAAACTAGATTTTATAATTTTATTTTACCAAACTTTCATAGACCTTC
This sequence comes from Dendrocalamus sinicus, assembly GCA_036346575.1. Taxonomy (NCBI): domain Eukaryota; kingdom Viridiplantae; phylum Streptophyta; class Magnoliopsida; order Poales; family Poaceae; genus Dendrocalamus; species Dendrocalamus sinicus. The sequence continues at coordinate 14,602,501 of CM070646.1, forward strand.
TTGACTCATAGAAGTCAAGAATAGGTTTTAGAAACCATCTTTATGAACAAATATTCCCAACTAAAATCATTCTAATCAATTCTATAAAATTTCTTGTTAATACTAATGTACTAACTAGGTTTTTATCTAAGGTGACAAGACACGTTTGTATTCAACGTTAAGTTTGGCCATATACAAAGGACATGTCACCCAAAGAAGCTTATATATGTCAAAATCGTTTCCACGTTGGAGCCAAGTAGGTGCCACCTCAGTGTAAAAATTTCTTCAATTAGTCTATGAGGTAAAATAAATGATATTGATAGTTGAGAGCGAAACATCTGGTTTTCGACTTTCAGATTAAAAGCTACTCCCTCTATCATGCAATATAAGTTCAAAGCCCATCATGTACATAGACTAATGAGACATTAAATTTAAGAAAAAGTTAATTCCATTGGACTATCTATAGCCCTATTAAATGATAAACTACAACTACTAACTCATTTTTTCAGCATTAAAATAGTGGTATATGGTGAAAATATTATAATAACTATACATTTGATCTCTGCAATCAACTTATATTATGGAACGACTTCCCAAAAATGAAAACTTATATTGCGGGAGAGAGGGAGTAGATAATTTTAGGAGATCAAAGGTAAAGTAGTAGTGGCCCTGCTCCAACTGGCTTTTTCTGGCTTCGGCTTCTAGCTTCCAGAAGCCACTTGGAACACGTGGGCTTCGTAATTTTAAATTTTTAGCTCTTTTACTTTTACTTTTTCCTTATTACTTTGCATTGTCTGTGATGATAACGGTGTTTTCTATTTTCTCATTTTTATTTTTTAATTAAATGACTCAGAAAAATTTACGAGCCGCTATAATACAATTTCAACCATTATTATGTACTTTCAGCTATAGCCAGAAACCCGCGGTAGGTCGGAGCAGCCCCTTAATTCTAAGGGTAGGTTCTTTTGGGCTTATGACTTAGTTTTCTACAGTAGGTAACTTTTAAACGAAACGTCTTTTTAAGGTGGAGTCTACAAGTAGATTGTACTAGACACTGTTCCGACTTCATCTATATTGGCTAAAATCGCACACGAGTCTCTCTATATACTCTCTTGTAAACAGTCAGAATTTAAAAGTTTAAGTCATAAGCCATGTTTAAAGCTGAGTTCTTTTCGACTTTTAGCTGGCTTATACTTGTACTGCCTACAGTAACTAGCTTTTAAACGATGCGTTTTTTTAAAGCGGGGTCAATAGGAAGATTATAGTAAAGAGTGTACTGAGTTTAGCTGTATCGGCCAAAATCTATGTGACTTTTTTCCTATATGTATTACATCTTATAAATAGACAGAATTCAAATATTTAAGACATAAATCATCAGCTCAAAATAATCCATCTTTAGCCATAAAACATCAGCCAACTCAAAATAACCAACCCTAACATGAACTAGTGCAAGGCCACCATTGGATGCTTTACGCAACCAAAGAGTGGGGAGAGCTTGTGTTTTTATTCTCTTCCTGCGACAGAAACAAAAAGTTGTGAGAGGGGGAGAGATCGCAGGGGGAGATGGCCGACGGGGACGACGCCGCCGCCCGCCGCGGCACCGCTGTGGCTGAGTACCGCAAGAAGCTGCTCAACTGCAGGGAGCTCGAGTCGCGCGTCGGCACTGGTAAGGCACCCACTCCCCCCAAACTCGGCTCGAACCTCCGTCCGTCCGTCGGGTTCGGAGCGGTGGATTCCCATCGTTTTCTCTAGGCGCTATGCAGCTACGTACGCAAGATCTCGTTTGCGCTGTGGACATGGGTAGTTTATGTGTAGATTCGCTAGCTATGGTGCTTAGTACTCGGTGATTTCGAGGCTTTATCAGGTGGATTTACTTGTTTCGCGATGTGTTCCGCTGCTAGATCGGGGGCTGGGGCGTCAGGTCTTGGCTTGCGCTGTTGATTCAGTAGATTTGGTCTCCGAGCGCTAAATCGGTTGGTTTTGGGCGCTGATTGTTTGTTGTGGATCTGAAGTCCTGCATGTGTGATGTGATCTAGGGTTTTGTTTTGGTCAACCTCGACAATTTTCTGTGAGGGAAATTTTGATTATGGAAATAATATTGTCACCTGATTGGGATGCAGAATATTTGGTGATCCTCGAGTATCAGTAGTTTTGCTCCTTTGGTCTTTCGCGATTTTGCAGATAAGTTATGGAAACGTTAGAGATTTCTGTTGGTGCATTATATATAGACAGATGATTCTGGTGTGAACTTTGAAGTGCTACGTTTGAACTTAATAAATACTTTTGTCTGTGCGTTTGGAGGTTAATTTGTTGTTTGCTCCTCACTAGGTTCTTCCTTACGTTTTGTTTGGGTAGATTCTGGTGGTTCTTTTGGTGTTGGGGGTAAGAAGTTTCATGAGATTCGAGTAGTATTTCAGGTTCAGCTAGGCTGTAGCTCTTGAAGACCTGAGAGCAGCTCCACTGTTTAGTTCTTTTGTGCAATTTCCTCTAATTTCAGGCCTCTATATCTGACAAGATGCTATATTGAGAGCTAGGATATGGTAGGCTTTATGTAGTTTCATACGTATTCTCTCGGCAGCTCAATAATGAAGGGTCTGGTTATATTACAATGTTCATAAGCTTGTATTATGTCTCGTCCCAGTTTCCATTTTATTCTTGGTAGTAACTGATACGACATTATATCTCTTTTTAATAATGTGCCTTCGTTTGGTTTAAGTTATAGCAGCTCATTTGTCTGCATAGCAAGCTTTGGTTTCTTCTCTGCTAGTCTTATTGTAATTAGAACTACATGTATAGATAAAGCTATGGGAGCATATCTTCAAGCTAGTATTTCAAGTGTGAAATTGTATCTATATTGATGTTTCACTGCATATGTGTCTAATTCGATTTATATGAAGATCAAATCAATCCTTTGTCTTGTGGACCTGAACAAGATCTAGTAATATCTTTGCTGTGCAAATTTGACGCACAGCTAAAAACTGTCAGGCACAGTGCTCCACAGTGGCCTCTGTATTAGGGGACCCCCTAAGTAAATTTTCCAAAATACATGTTTGCTTGTCTTTTAAAAAACATCTGTTTCCATTTTAATTAGCTTGATTTTGTTTTGATGCATGGTTCATCTGCATGCAGTTAGGGAGAACCTAAAAAATGCTAAGAGGGACTTTGCAAAGACTGAAGATGACTTGAAATCGCTGCAAAGTGTTGGACAGATTATAGGAGAGGTTCTCCGCCCTCTTGACAATGAACGTTGTAAGTAAAGAGCCTTCCCTATGTTTTTTGAAGTGTGGTCCTGAACAGATATTTTGGAATGGACACTTGTCTCCACTATAAAAAATACCTATCTTTTTCCCCATTCCTTTTCCTTTGTAATGATAGATGAGTATGCTATAGTCACCAACTCAATAATTTCTTTTGGCCTTTCTGTATGAAACTATCACTTGTAGTTTTTGTTCTTGTTAGACAGGCTTATGGGCTTAGCTATTGGACTTATGGCCTTGGGCCCATAAGCTCCTAGTCTGAATTCTGTTAGGGTTTTTCTAGGGATTCTGTTAGGGTTTCCAGGCTGGTTGTTACACCTAACCCTAGACTCCCTTGCCTATTTATTCACTGTGTATTGCTGTTTCTCAAATTAATATACATAAATTCCAGTGCTACACTCTTACATGGTATCAGAGGGTCGATCCTTTCCCTCTGGTCAATCTCGACCGTCCATTCCTGCCCAACCCTAGCTTCTTCTTTTCCCAGGCGGCATGCCGGGCGACCCGCCGCCGACCTCTTCCCCTGCTGCCCTCGCTGATGTCGATCCGTTGCCGAGTGAAGACGCCGCCAGCGCTAGAGGTGACGCCCGCGTCCGCGATGCGCGCCATTGCCGCCCGCCACGGTCGCGCCACCGCTCGCGGCGCGGGCGGCCGAGCGCGAGGTCGCCATCGTTGCTCAAGAACGCGCGCCGCCGATCGGGGCGTCTTGCCGCCGCCTGCGCGCGCAGCCCCGAGCGCGCTGGCCGCGCATCGGGACGACGACTCCGACGTCGAGTCCGTCCGCGAGGCCCCTCCACTTCACGACGCCCTTCTCCTTCATGAAGCCGCCGCCATCGCCAATCTTCATGCTCAAGCCGTCGGCGTCCAGAACATCCGGTCACTGGTTCCTCTCGTCCTCGACCTCACCTCCGGCCACTACACACGGTGGCGCGAGCTCTTCCTCCTCACTCTTGGGAAATACTCCCTGAGGACCATGTGCTCAGCGACGCTCCCAACCTGACCCTTCCCGATTGGATCCGCATGGACTGCGTCGTCAAATCCTGGATCCTCGGCACCTCTCCACCGAGCTCGCCGAGACCGTCGGCCGAGCGCCGCCACCGCGCGCACACGGCTCGCCGTCGAGACCCAATTCCCTAAGAACCGGAGTCGCGTGTCCTCTACCTCGACGCCGAGTTCCGCGACTTTCGCCCAAGGAGATCTCTATTGCCGACATCGCCACCGTTTCAAGAGCATGGCCGATGCCTCATCGATCTCGGGAGCTCGTCGCCGACGGACTCGTCCTCCATGTCATTCGCGGCCTCAATGAGAAGTTCGCTGCCATCGGCCTACACCTTCAACGGAGCAGACCTTTCCCCTCCTTGAGGACCGTGCTGATCTCCTTCTGGAAGAACTCCACATCGCAAATCGCAAGTCTACATCGGCCACCGCTCTGCTCTCCTCCGGCGTCTCGTCTGCAGCGACACCCACCAACCGCTCCTGCGCTTCCCGGCTCGTGAAGCAACGGAGCGGGGGCGGCGGTGGCCCTCCCACTCCGTGGTGCCGCGGCAAGCGCCGCCGAGCCGCCAAAGACGGTGGCGCAGCGAACACGCCCGTGAGCGCCAAACCCGGTGGCTGGCCCAGCTTCTACAACCCCTGGACAGGTACTATCCAGATGTGGCCCGGCTCCCATCCTCCTCTTGCTCCTCGCAGGGACGTGTCTCCGGGCTGGCCGTGTCTTCCTAGGCTCCGGCGAGACCTCCGCAACCCCATGCTCTGCTGGCTGCCCAGAACCAGTGGGTTCTTCCCGGCCAGACCGCTGGGCTCCTTGGCGGTCTTCCTACCGGCCAAGCTGGATTCTACGAAGGTACTCCCGCCGGCCAGACAGGACTCTACGAAGCCTCTCCCGCCGGCCCAGCGCCTGGGAGCTACGCCGCTACTCCCTGGGACCAGCACAGCCTTGCGGGTGCCTTCTCCACCATGACGCTCACCCCCCCGGCAACCCGAGTGGTTCTTCGACACCGGAGCTACCTCCCACATGGCCTCTGATCCGGGTATCCTCTCTCACTCCTCAGCCCTTCGGTCCTCCACTCCCTCTTCCATTGTGGTCGGTAACGGCTCTTTACTCCCTGTTATCTCCACCGGCACAGCCGATCTTCTTCATGGTTCGCTTCGCCTTCATAATGTCCTTGTTGCTCCCACACTTATTAAAAATCTCATTTCTGTTCGTCAGTTTACATCTGATAATAACTGTTCGATTGAATTTGATCCCGCTAACTGTTCTATGAAGGATCTTCGGTCTCGGAATGTGATCATCCGGTGCAATAGCTCCGGTCCGCTCTACCCCCTACATCTTCCTGCAGCCGAGTCTCTTCTCGCCGCTTCCTCCGCTCCGCTTTGGCATCGTCGTCTTGGTCATCCCGGTCATGAAGTCTTGTCTAAGTTAGCGAGTTCTTCTGTCATTCCCTCATGTAATAAAACTGCAGGTCCTCAAATTTGTCATGCATGTCAACTGGGTCGTCATGTTCGTCTCCCTTTTCATGTGTCCATGTCCTGTGCTTCCAAAAAGTTTGAGCTTATACACTGTGACCTTTGGACATCACCTGTTGATAGTGTTTCTGGTTATAAGTATTACTTGGTCATTCTCGACGACTACTCACATCATTTGTGGACTTTTCCTCTTCGATTCAAGTCTGACACCTTTTCGACTCTCGCTAACTTCTTCTCACTTGTTTCTACTCAGTTCGGTGTCACCATTCGCCATGTCTACACCCGGCGTGCGAAGGTGGATCCTCCACCCTCTGCCCCGGTGCACTCCCCGGCACCTCTTGCCCCGGCTGCACCGTCCTCCCCGACGCCCCTTCCCCCGGGTGCAGTGCCGGTGCCTCCCGTGCTCAATCAGCACCCGATGACGACGCGCGGCAAGTCCGGTTTTCGGCTACCCGCTCTCTACCACGTCCTGCAGTTGTCACCTGTCCCTCGGACTTACCGCGCCGCCCTCGCCGATCCAAATTGGCGGACTGCTATGGAAGAAGAATATGCGGCCCTCTTGTAAAACCACACCTGGGACTTGGTTCCTCGCCCAAGCAAGGCAAATGTCGTTTCTGGTAAATGGATCTTCAAGCACAAGCTCAAGGCAGATGGTTCTCTCGAGCGCTACAAAGCCCGTTGGGTGCTCCGTGGTTTTACTCAGCGCCCGGGAGTGGGTTTCGCTGAGACTTTTAGTCCCGTTAGAAAGAAGCAGCCGTGCGACAAGGATCTTGGCTCTTGCCTCTCCAGAAGTGGCCGATCCATCAGCTTGATGTGAAGAACGCCTTCCTTCACGGGACCTTGTCTGAGACAGTTTATTGTTCACAGCCATCAGGATTCGAGGATTCTACTCATCCGGAGTTTGTCTGCCGCCTGAACAAATCACTATATGGTCTCAAGCAAGCTCCTCGTGCTTGGTACAGTCGGTTTGCTTCATATCTCCTATCTCTTGGGTTTATTGAGGCCAAGTCTGACACCTCCCTGTTTGTGTACCACCGCGGCACTGAGATGGTCTACCTGCTTCTTTATGTTGATGACATCGTTCTCACCGCCTCATCTGCCGAGCTCCTCCGTCGCATCATCTCTGCATTGCAGCAAGAGTTTTCTATGAAGGACCTTGGTGAGCTTCATCACTTCTTGGGAATGCATGTACAGAAGAGTCGTGATGGTCTTCTTCTCTCACAACGACAGTATATGCTGGACATCCTGGAGCGTGCAAGCATGGCAGATTGCAAGCCATGCACCACCCCTGTTGACACCAATCCAAAGGTGTCAGCCTCAACCGGTGACCCTGTCAGTGATCCCAGCGATTTCCGCAGCTTAGCCGGGGCCCTGCAGTATCTCACATTCACCAGGCCGGACATCTCCTATGCAGTTCAGCAGGTGTGTCTTCATATGCACGGCCCTCGTGAGCCCCACCTTGCTGCTCTCAAACGGGTTCTTCGGTATGTTCGTGGCACTCTCCATCTGGGCCTCCTTATTCAGCCCTCCTCGCAGTCTGATCTCGTGGTTTACTCTGATGCTGACTGGGCCGGTTGCCCGGACATGCGCAAGTCCACCTCGGGCTATGCCGTGTTTCTCGGAGACAACCTTGTTTCCTGGTCCTCCAAGCGTCAGAACACGGTGTCACGCTCCAACGCAGAGGCTGAGTATCGCGGTGTGGCCAATGCTGTTGCCGAGGCATCCTGGTTACGCCACCTTCTGTTGGAATTGTATACCCCTCTCCAGCAGGCTACCTTGGTGTATTGCGACAACATCAGTTCAGTCTACTTGTCCTCCAACCCAGTCCAGCATCAGCGCACCAAGCACATTGAGATTGACCTTCACTTCGTCCGCGAGAAAGTGGCTCTTGGCGATGTTCGAGTACTGCATGTACCCACTACACAGTATGCCGACATGTTCACCAAGGGTCTTCCTTCATCGGTTTTTAGTGAGTTTCGGTCCAGTCTTAACGTCCGAGGTGCGGACGCTCCGACTGGGGGGGTGTTAGACAGGCTTATGGGCTTAGCTATTGGACTTATGGCCTTGGGCCCATAAGCTCCTAGTCTGAATTCTGTTAGGGTTTTCCCAGGGATTCTGTTAGGGTTTCCAGGCTGGTTGTTACACCTAACCCTAGACTCCCTTGCCTATTTATTCACTGTGTATTGCTGTTTCTCAAATTAATATACATAAATTCCAGTGCTACACTCTTACAGTTCTTATATATCAGCAGAACTACAAAATTAAACAACTGAAACACCTATTTCTTCAAGTTATTGTTAAGGCTAGTAGTGGTCCGAGATACGTCGTTGGTTGCCGGAGTAAAGTGGACAAGGAGAAATTAACTTCTGGGACTCGTGTTGTACTTGACATGACGACGCTTACAATCATGCGCACTCTACCACGGGAGGTATTTTTAGTTCTATAAATCATTTGCCTATGTCTTTTTCTTGGTGCATTTTTTGTTATAGCCCTTTTATTGTAGGATCCATTTGTTGCATATAAAAAATGGTTTTTTGATGATCTAGAATTAAAACTACACTTGTGCCTTCAGGTGGACCCTGTGGTTTACAATATGCTTCATGAGGACCCTGGGAATGTCAGTTACTCTGCTGTAGGTGGTCTGTCTGATCAGATTAGAGAGCTTAGAGAGTCCATTGAGTTGCCCCTCATGAACCCTGAGCTCTTTATTCGTGTTGGAATCAAGCCTCCCAAGGTGAACTCAACAATATATGTGCTTAGATCCCAAATTATGCATATAAGGTCAAAGGGACAAATGTATAAATATTGTGACCTTGGAAGTCAATATATGTTTTTTTTACTCATTGCAGGGTGTTCTACTCTACGGTCCACCAGGAACAGGGAAAACACTATTGGCAAGGGCTATCGCCAGTAACATTGATGCAAACTTTTTGAAGGTGTGTTTTCTCACTTGATAGAATGTAGGCAGTCTTTTCTAACACATTAAGTATAATGCTTTATAGTTTATACTGATATATTGGGTATAACAGATTGTATCAAGTGCTATAATTGACAAGTACATTGGAGAAAGTGCTCGTTTGATCAGAGAAATGTTTGGCTATGCACGGGATCACCAAGTAAGTCTCGCTTAGGCTCATTTTATTTTTCACTGCAAAGCTAATTGGGTCTAAAGTGACATTCCCTTTATCTAGTGAAAAACTTATATTCTAAAAAACTCGACCTGCGGGGGGGAAGAATCCCCCCGGGCATTGCTTAAGAAGAAGGTCTTCTCGCATGATCGAGAAAACCCCGAACCCTTGCTCCACCCTTACAGGAACCAACGCCCGACCTTGTGAGACGACCAACAATCCTTTGGATCAACGCCATGGCGGGTTCTTGACCGTGTGCTTTGGGTGTAGTAAAGTAGGATTTTTTCCCCCAAGCCTGAAATTCGCTCCCACTAGGAGTCGAACCCAGGACCTGGGGAGTGCTACTGAGGCGCTCTAACCATCAGGCTAGAGGCCCTTTCGCGAAAAACTTATATTCTCAACCAGCTATGCATCTAGTGTTACTTGTGGGCCCAGTCGCCCAGATGCAAGATGTGATTTAATAATTTCTTTGACCCACATATTGTGATATCTATTCATATTTGGATATTCCTATCAGTGGTGAAGCCAAGAAAATTGTGGAGCATGGGCAAGGCTAACTTTGGCCAGTAAGCACGAACAAGTTCATATACACATCGCATAAGCAAAGTTGAGAACCACAATAGTTTTAAACTAAAAGCATGGTCCAATACATATGTGAATGTCCATAGATGAAAAAAGGAAGATACGACACTACCAAAGCCTCAACGACTCACCAACAAAAGAGGCACAATGCGACGTTTCGGTTAGGGTCTTAGGATAGGCCTCTTACCAACTGGTGCTTGTTAGATGTGTATTATACCTGTGTATTTTCTCCGTTGTATAAGAGGTTATCTGCATAGATGTTACACCTGTACGTGTATATATACAGGCCCATTGGCCTCATGATGAACACAAACGCTATTCATAACATGGTATTAGAGCACATACCTAGGATTTTGTGTCGCTATTTCGTTTCTCCAGCTTCTGCTGTTGCGGCTTGCTGCTCCTCTGGTCGGTTTTTATCGTCGTCATCATCGCTCGGAGTCTCTTCACCACGTCGTCACATGGATCTGCCAGACTTGGTCGGCTTCGCACCAGCGGCTCTCCATCTGCTGCCTCCGTCTCGTCCGACGGTGGCCACTTAGACCCCCTCGGTGCCTCAATCTGGAGGCGTCGACGCTCAGATGCCAGCCATCCTCGTCACCGACGCCCGAGGAAGCTCGAACGCCGTTGCCTCCTTCCGAACGACGGCTGCCCCATGGACGCTGGACCTTCGTTCGGTGCTCCAGCGAATGTAGGGTCTTGTCGCCGCCTAGATCCAGCGTCGGCCGTCGGATCTCGCGAGGTCTTCCACTGGATCCGATGGATTCTTCCGCTGCCAGCTGAGACCGCCGCTTGGCCATTGTTGAGGTCGGCCGTGGTCGTTGAGTTGACGCCGGTGGGGGATCTCAATCTTTGCCGTAGCTGCTCGGTCATCTTCGGTTGTTTTTGACCGACCGATTGCCTCGGTGGTCTTTTTGTTGACTGACCGAAGAAAGCAAAGCAAAAAAAAAAAAAGAAAAGAAAGAAAAAGAAAAGAAAAAAGAAAAAGAGAAAAACGTCTCCTTTTGCAGGCACTATTTCTCTTCCTCGTTGTTCGGTGATCTTCGATGGTCTCAGTTATCAAGACTGATTTCAGCACATGCGTGGTCAATGCCTTTGTGAGTTTCTTACTGGTGAGTTGTCTTGTCCACCTCGCCTTGCTCCACCTACTTAGCCTGTGCTCCCGAAGGATGCTTCTGAAGGCGCTTGTACAAAGACATTTGATGCTTTTGAGGATGCCATAGAGACTTTTTTGACTCAGTATGCTGTCTACAAGACATGGACTGATGAGGATGCTCGTGTTTCTACTATTCTGGTTGCTAGCATGGAGGTGCATCTTACTGATGATGTGGTTGGCTTAGACGCCTCTTTTGTATATTGATGATATGATCATTGCTGGAGATAATTCTCAGTACATCACTTTTGTTAAGGAGCGTCTTCATGAGCAGTTTCTTATGTTTGATCTGGGTCCTCTTCGCAACTTTCTTGGGATTGACGTTATTTCAACTCATGAGGATTTCTATCTATCCTAAGAAAAGTATATCTATGATCTTAATCGTGCCACTTACTGATTAGCACACAGCTGAGACTCATGGAGCGTAGTGTTCATCTTCGTCCGACTGATGGTGAGCCTCTTACTAATCCTACTCGCTATCATCACCTTGTTGGGAGCCTTATTTATCTTGGTGTCACTTGTCCTGATATTTCGTACCCTGTGCATATCTTGAGTCAGTTTGTTTCTGCTCCCACTCAGTTCCACTATAGTATCTTCTTTTTGTTCTAGATACCTTCATGGAACTCTCTCGTCGTCTTTTTCCCTCGCTTCAGTTTTTTACAGCTCCAGGCATTCTGATGCCTCCTAGGTTAGTGATCTCTCTGATCGTCGGTCTCTCTCTGCTTATTGTGTTTTTCTTGGTGGTTCTCTCATTGCTTGGAAAACTAAGAAGCAGACAACAGTTTCTCGTTCAAGTGCTGAGGCTGAGTTGCGAGCTATGGCTTTGTTGACTGCGGAAGTTACTTGGCTACGGTGGTTACTTGAGAATATTGGTGTTTCTGTTTCTGCACCGACTTCTCTTTTGTCTGACTGTATAGGTGCTATTAGCATAGCTAAAGATCTGGTGAAGCATGAGTTTACAAAGCATATTGGTGTTGATGCTTCCTACATGCGGATACAAGTGTAGGACCAGATTGTTGCTCTTCAGTACGTGCCTTCTGAGCTTCAGTTGGCAGACTTCTTTACAAAGGCACAGACCAGGGCCCAGTACAACTTCTATTTCTTCAAACTTCATGTTAATCCACCATAAGTTTGAGGGTATTAAATGTGTATTATACCTGTGTATTTGCTCTGTTATATAAGGGGTTATCTGCATATATGTTACACTTGTACGTGTATATATACTGACCCATTGGTCTCATGATGAACACAAGCTCTATTCATAACACCCCGTGTGGCAGTGCCCTCCTTGGCCCTTGGTGGCTTGGCCTGCGTGCGGTGTGCCCCTGGCCCCTGTGCCCCGCCCGTCTGCCTGGCTGCTGCCTGCCCCCTTGTGGCCTTGCCTTGCCGCCCGCTAGCCTGCCACCTTCCACTGAGGTGCACCCTGGCTGCCAGCTTCCTAGGGTTTTGGGACTGGAGAATTCCAGAATTGGGGATCGATCTATTTCGATTAAGCCAGCGTCGCTGTGCGTGCGAGGGCATGGGGACGGGTTGGGTGAGGCCGTGAGGGCCGTGAGGCATTTTGGGTTGCAGCCTTTGGCCCATGCGACGGCCCACAAGAGTGACTTGACAGCCTAGGGTGAGGCTTGCCCAGGAAAGCTTCAATTCCATAGTGTCTGCGGTGGCGTGGCTGCACTGCAATTCCATGGCTGGTTGCCCAGAGGTGGCTCTGCCTCTGATTCCTATCCATGCACCATGGAAGATATTTTTTGGTTCTAGAGATAAGCATATCTTAAGCTATAGATCTCCTTACCAGTTTTACATGAGAACTCACTGGAAACCAATGCTTCTACATTTGAGTCACCATAGGGACAGGAGCAATGCATTTCCTTAAATATTTTAACTTGCAGCACTATTCTGTTTAGTTCCATCACTAATATAATTTACTTGTTGTTTCAAATTGTTTTGACCTAGCCATGCATTATCTTCATGGATGAAATTGACGCCATCGGTGGGAGAAGATTTAGTGAAGGTACCAGTGCAGATCGAGAGATCCAGCGGACGCTTATGGAGCTGCTTAATCAGTTAGATGGATTTGATGAGCTTGGGAAGGTAAACATGTTTCATCAGATATGTTAAAGTTTGGTTATATAATTTTCTAGGAATCTTAACGGAATCTGCAAATAGGTTTAACCAATTAAAGTAATTTACTTGCTGGCATCTTTGCATGTGTACATGTTTTTTTTTGGTGTGTGAAAAGGAACACGTGTACATGTTACGCACTCTACCTTGCTTGGATAAAATACACCAGTGATGTTGTGAGGTGATTATCATGTGATTTACTATTGTAACTTTTCAAAATTACAAGATCAGCTGATCTGTTTGGTTGTGTAGTATTGAGCAAAGTCATGACTTACATCTTACTATCGGTCTGTAATATAATGGAAAATGTACTTCCTTCAGCAATTGGACTACTGTATCCTGAAAGTTCACTGATGACATGATATTTGCTTTATCAGTCGCATACTCTTATGAGTTGTGACTTTTGCCAGTTAGTTTGACTTTGTGTTTGGCAACTAGTATTTACAGTGGCGCCACAGGTTAACTAGGGTGTAAATGAGTAATGGTTTTTGTTCTTCCAATTGATCATGTAATCAGTGTGGGTTCTCTCGAAATATCCATCCACCTATGTTCTAGTTTGTACGGAGTCTAGATTGTACATAGCAACTCGTATGGATGGATAAGTTTGGCGTGGTTCTGCATGGTCAGCTCACTACCGTCCTGAAACTCAAATGGATGATGTTAGGATAAGACCTTTTAGAATCCTGGAGATAATAATGATTGCTCCTTTTGCTTGTATCAATTTTGTGGTCCTTGCACAATGACTCGCATAACATTCACTTTTACTCCCTTTAACTTCTTTTTCTGTTGTTATGTATAACTTGTTTTTTGTTGGTTCTGTATGAATTCTGCTTGACAAGGGTATTTTTTGCTTAAACAGGTCAAGATGATCATGGCAACAAACAGGCCCGATGTTCTGGACCCTGCGCTCCTGCGTCCTGGACGTCTAGACAGGAAGATTGAGATTCCACTACCAAATGAGCAATCAAGGATGGAAATTCTTAAAATTCATGCAGCTGGTATCGCCAAGCATGGCGAAATTGACTATGAAGCAGTTGTCAAACTTGCTGAAGTGAGTATTTTTATCTAATTCTCTTGTTGCATCTCCCAATTTCTCCTAACTCGTTTGGTTTTAGGGTTTTAATGGGGCTGATCTTCGCAATGTCTGCACTGAAGCCGGTATGGCTGCAATTCGTGCAGAGCGTGACTATGTTGTCCATGAGGACTTTATGAAGGTGCGCTGTCTTCTATCTGTACCTTAACACACCGGTACTTAGGCACTGACAGTTGGTTGTCGTGCAAACTGTATTTCAGGCTGTCAGGAAACTGAACGATGCCAAGAAGCTGGAATCCAGTGCCCACTACAGCGCAGACTTCGGAAAAGAGTAAGGCTCAAGACTGATGTAATGGCCGATCTTGCTGCAATGCATATGCCCTGCCCATTTCTCTTATCACGGGGAGTTCAGCCATCATGATGCAAAAGCAACATAGGAATCAGTTAATTACCGTCAGAATGTAGGCCACAAGCTGAAGCTGCTACTCCTTCATTGTCTGGTGTGTGCAATCAAATTCAAGAGGATTGCCAAGCTGAGCACCGGGAGAAACAGCTCAAGAATGTACTAATTTTTCAGCAGATGCTTTTGCCTCTATGGTCACTCATTTTCTTTCGAGAGCTTCCCGGTTCATTAGTTTAGTAACTTTTGTTTGGGATGTTCCATGTACTTTTAACAGTGTGCTTGGTAAAAAAGGGTACTTTTTGGTCACCTTCGAGTTGTGGTTTAGCTCTCTTTTTCCGCATTGCATGCTTTCTCATCTACTACAGATGCTAACCAGATTGCTGGGGTCTATATTCTGTAGTTCATTACCAACGTAATGGCATTTCCTTCAAGTGCCAAGCCACAGCATTTCAGGCCTAGTTTGGAAAACTGGAATTCTTTTAAAGACCTCAGAAAAAAACCGCTGATCGTGGCATTCTTGAGTTTTTTGTTTAATTATAGAAGCTTTGGCTTATGTTACTACTTGTTCGTCGTCATTTTGGCCCTTTTTTTTGTCCTTTTAAAGATTTTAGTTTCTTTCATCAATTATTATTTATTAAACTAATAAATCACGGCTAAAAATTCATAGCCACAACCTGCAGCTTAAAACTACACGTCCTTTATCTGAATTAGGCCGCGTATTTAACCTGAGGCAACCCAAAATGCTCGGAGCAGCTACCACATGTTGGGCCGAAACCATGCCCCGCTCCGCCGATCCAACGGCCCCAAACCCCTCGCCTCCCTCCCGCACGGATCTCGAGGACCAAAAGCGCCACGAGATAAACGCCTCTCCAATTCAAACGGTCGCGGGTAATAATCCCCTCTCCCTCATCGTCCAAATCCCCAATTCGACGGAGGAAACCAAGATCGCTACCCGCGTATCCGCCATTGCTCGATCTCTCTCTCCTCCTCCTCGAGCATCTCACGCACACGTGAATGGCGAGGCCGGTCAGCTCGCCGGGCGCGGTGGCGCGCACGGAGCCCGCTCGGCGGAACGCGCCGATGCGGCTGTGCGTGCACGTCGTCGAGGCGCGGGGGCTCCCGGCCATCTACCTCAACGGCTCCAGCGACCCCTACGTCCGGCTGCAGCTGGGGAGGCGTATGGCCAAGACGACAGTGGTCAAGAGAAGCCTAAGCCCCATGTGGGACGAGGAGTTCGGCTTCCTCGTCGGGGACGTCGCCGAGGAGCTCGTCGTGTCCGTGCTCAACGAGGACAGGTACTTCAGCACCGACTTCCTGGGGCGGGTCAAGGTGCCGCTGTCCGCAATCATGGAGACGGAGGACCTCTCGCTCGGGACCGCGTGGTACCAGCTCCAGCCCAAGAGCAGCAAGTTCAGGAGGAAACGTCGCGGCGGTACGTGCTGCATGCACGCATCCTTCTTTCTTGTCAAGAATCGACACTTCTCATGGTTACGTTTTGCAAGTCTGTCATGTTTGGTTGCCCTTGATGCTTTCGAGTAGATGCTTCCTTGCAGATGAGATTGTGAGCATTGGATGCAGATGTTCCAGAAATGTAGGTAGGAGAAATGGAAGCTATCAAATTGGGCATGGAAGATTCGTTTCTGCTCCGTTTATTTCACCCCATAACAGGCGCTCTAACTGTTCAGGGGAAAAAATCGCGTTGCCTTGATAGTGTTGTCCGTAGTCAACTCTTGCTAATTCCAAGAGCAATGTTTCTAATTAATTAACAGATTTTGTGGAGTCTTAATTCTTAACTGTTCTTCTGCCCCATCAGATGAATGCTTCACTGCTAAGGTCAATTGAAACTTGCTGGAAAGTATAGTAAATCGTAGCTAACGTTATTAACTGTTCATATTCTGCTTCATTTCAGGTGAAATTTGCCTGAGGATATACTTATCGGTTAGGGCCAACCTTTACGAAGAAGCGCAAAACATCCCGCTGCAACTTATCGATGATACACCGTGCAGCTCAAATAGGTCAATTGAAACAAACGCCTCATCCTTATCAGCTGTTGCTAGCAGTCTGGATCTATCAACCTGTGCCAGCATGGACCGTGCATACCGTAGCAGTGTGGATAGATTGCCCCAAAGCATGGTGGACCAAAAAGTCCGTGGCAGCGTAGAGCGACTACCCTGTGGCAGCACAGAACAAGCTATTCTTCTGGAGCCTGAACAAGATGACGGTGATGCCACTGCTAATGCATCATCAGTAGTGGAGGTATTGTCTCGGTACTTCGTTCGGAAAGCTGCTGATGCTGCACCTTCAGTCACATCAGATCCTGAGTCCATAGATCAGTTTCAAGATACAGAACTGAATGCTGAATCTTGTGAGAATGGCAAGAATGGCACACTGCCTGAGGTTAGCTTTGATGAACTACTGAAAACCATGGAGTCTAAAGATCAAGGTTGTGAAATGCCTGGAAACTTGCCTGGTGGTGTACTAGTGGACCAATCTTACATTATTTCACCAGCTGAATTGAACTTCCTGTTGTTTTCTCCAAATTCAGATTTCTGGCCAGCAGTTGCAGAAGTACAAGGAACTAGTGGGTCTCAAATTGAGCCCTGGAAACATGAGAATAATGATAACTGTTTGAAAAGATCATTAATATACACAAAAGCTGCAAGTAAATTAGTTAAATCTGTGAAAGCTACAGAAGAACAGACATATTTGAAGGCAGCTGGAAATTCGTTTGCTGTTCTTTCTAGTGTTAGCACTCCTGATGTTCCCTGTGGTAATTGTTTTAAGGTGGAGATATTGTACTGTATAAAACCAGGTCCCCAATTGCCATCCGAACAAACCTCACAGCTTACTATAAGTTGGCGTCTGAACTTTGTTCAGAGTACAATGTTGAAAGGAATGATCGAGAATGGGGCAAAACAAGGACTGAGAGAGGGATATGCACATTTTACTGAAATACTGTCCCAGAAAATTAAAGTAGTTGAGCTCAATGATGCTAACTCAAGCAAAGACAAGATTTTAGCCTCACTGCAGACGCAGGAAGAATCAAACTGGAAGCTGGTTGCCCGCTTCCTCGGGAACTTTGCATTCATATTCTCTTTCAGTATAGCACTGTATGTCATTGCACATCTTCGTCTAGCCAAGCCCAATATGGTGCATGGGCTTGAATATTTTGGTGTTGATATTCCAGATTCCATTGGGGAGGTCGTATTTTGTGTTATTTTGATTCTTCAGGGGCAGAATATCTTCAAAGTAGGTCAACGTTTTTTGCATGCCTGGAAACAACGCGGTAACAATTTCTCTATTCTAAGGAGTGCACATGTACATGTCTTTGATAGGGGTTCTTTCCTATTCTGTAAATATTAATTCAGGATGAAGTGAATATTATGTTTTTCTCTACCCTCCTCTACCTAGTCTTTTATAGAATCGCTTTAATGCTCTAAATGATTTAAAAAGCACAAATTATTCATCTTAAAAACTATTATTCCATTCACTGCTACTTAAAAAAATTCTCTACTACTTTCCTTGGGAACAAACAATGAACACACATAAATTGTCTTTTTCTTCTTCCAATATTAGGTAGTGATCATGGGATCAAAGCTCATGGTGATGGTTGGTTGCTGACTATTGCTCTTATTGAGGGAAGCGGTGTAGTAGGTGCGGGTACACCTGGCTTGCCTGATCCTTATGTAGTTTTTACCTGCAATGGAAAGAGGAAAACTAGCTCAGTTAAATTCCAGACGTCCGAACCAAAATGGAATGGTCAGTTTTGCTTCTACATTAATTTATTTCCATCCTGTATGTTAAAAAAAGCTGGAAATCCCATGTTGGAAACACATTCACCCTTGTGATCTTGTCAGTGCATTTGGCTGATTATTTGATTTTGCAATTCCCTAGAGATATTTGAATTTGATGCAATGGATGATCCTCCATCAAGGTTGGACGTGGTTGTGCATGATTCAGATGGACCATTTGATGAAGCTCCTATTGGTCACACAGAAGTGAACTTTTTGAAAAACAATTTGTCAGATTTGGGTGACATGTGGCTTCCTCTCGATGGAAGGTTTGCCCAAGGATGTGAGCCCAAGTTACACTTACGAATTTTTTTAAACAATTCACGGGGGACTGAAGTTGTTATGAATTATCTGGCAAAGATGGGGAAAGAAGTTGGTAAGAAGGTAAGAATTGGTAAGCATTTTTTTTAATGCCGTTTTCAGCACAATGCATTCTATTACTGAAGTTGCATATGACTGAATCTTCAGATGCACTTGCGGTCTGCTCAGACAAATTCAGCATTCCGTAAGCTCTTTAGCCTTCCTCCAGAAGAATTCCTTATCGATGATTTCACCTGCCATTTAAAACGGAAAATGCCACTTCAGGTAATTAGGGTTCACTATTTGTTTAGTGTGTTGAGTTGGAGTTAAGTTATTTCTTCACATGTATAAGTGGTGGTGTGCTGCACAATACAGCTGAATTTTGACTTGGAATAGCTGACGCAGGCTTTTATGTTATGATGTTATCCTTTATGCCTTTTAACTTCCAATATACAGCTAAAACCTTGCAAATATGAAATCAATCAGTGTAGATTTTTTTTTGAGAAAAATCAATGCAGATATTGCCTTCATGAAAGGCAGATAAGAAAATTGTTTTTGTTTTGTTGGAGCCGTATTTCATTCAGAAAAGGAAACAACAGAAGAGTAGTACATCTGCGTATTAATATGCACTAGTTAATGATTGTATTGCACATTGGCAGGCATTTGCTACCTTTTTGTATCTATTTTTGGTCAGATCGATCAAGAACTGAAACAGTTAGCATTTGTCACAGGGGCGCCTCTTTCTTTCCCCAAGAATAACTGGATTTTATTCCAATATATTTGGCCGAAAAACTAAATTTTTCTTTCTTTGGGAAGACATTGGTGATATCCAGGTTGTTCCACCGACTCTAGCAACAGTTGGCAGTCCATCTTTGATGATCATCCTCCACAAGGACAGAGGCCTAGAAGCCAGGCATGGCGCCAAAACACTGGATCCTCAAGGAAGGCTGAAATTTCATTTCCAAACATTTGTTTCATTCAATGATGCTCACAGGCACCTTTCCTTTTGCCCTTTGTTTCAATTCTTTTACTGGTCTGCAGAATTCCATTGAGAAGCAGCAGATCTTCTCAATGACAGAATATCTTAAAACAATCGCTCCTGACAGAATATCTTAAACAATCAATATACATCGAAGCAGCATGACTGACATGACAAAAAAAGAAATCTCGAATGCCTTTATTCTGTAGTACAGACTATTAAGGTATAGTTAGTGTTGCCTTCTGCTTAAGCATGGTTTGACAGCCTACAACCCAATATCGTGTCCCCTTTGTATATAAAGCTCGTTAATTTTCTGATCATATTGATTGAAATAGTTCACTTATCCTGGTAAAAAAAATTCACTTATTCCTTATTTTGTGGGTGTTACAATTAAAAGAAGCAAATGGGTTAGAACATGCGTAAATAGTTTTTAAAAAATAAGTAAAAATCCCTCAGGTCTCAAACTCTTGCACCTGATTCACATATCTAAAGTCGAACCCAGGCTCAGCTTTCCATCTGTAACCAGATTCTTATACATCAGTCAGCCATATGTTATTCTTGATTCCTTGATGAAGACCTTTCAAGTTACTTCTAAGCCTTTTTTTTTGAAGTCGGTCTTACCCATGCCATCCCCTCTCAGCCGCACGCCGACGTTCACTCCGGACTCGGCGGCCACCTCCTCGGTCGTGCCACCCCTTGCGCCGGCCACTACCCCCATTCCCCAGTCACCGTCCTCCGCCGCAGCAGGGCGCTCGAAGCTGCAGCGTTGGACGGAGGTTTCTCCGCCCGCTTCCCCTGTTGTCTCCAGGCATGTGTCGCTGCCTTCCTACCGCGACGTGGTACTGGCTTCTCCCAGGTTGGCCGGCGAGGAATCGGCGGTGCCAGAGCGTCAATTGACGGTCTGCCTGCATGCACGTCCAGTCCGCGTCCCTGGCAGCCGTGATGAACTTCTTCTTGGCCCGAGACCGGTCGAGGAGGGCTGGCAGAAGGTAGTCGGTCGCCGCCGGTCTCGGGCAAGACCGCGACACCCATCTGGCGGCGCTCGGCGTCCGGTTCCGGTGGACCTCCGCGGAAAATGCTTCAACTGCTTCTCTGCTTCGCATCGCGCTGCGGACTGTCGTCGCCGGGTGCGTTGTTTCCGTTGCATGGGCCTTGGCCATCGCTCCCATGCTTGTCCTGAAGCTCCTCCGTCTCGAAGACGCATCTCGGTGTGGCGGCGTATCTCCCCGGCGGTGGAAGCTTTTTCGTCCTTGTCTCTAACGGCGGTTGGCGGTGCCGACTCTGGAGGCTCGTCTTCGTCGCCGATGGCGGATGGCGATGCCGATTCTGCGGGGAGGCCTCGGCGGCGTCCTCGGCGGCGTCGTTGCTCCTCTGGACGTCGGGGAAGGGATTCCGGGAAGGGGATCTCCGAAGCGGTGGATTCCCTCCGTCTTGCGCTCTCCGACGCCTCATTCGACCAGGTGGCGAACTTCATCGGCCAGGTCGCAACCGTCCTCGGCCAGGCAGCGGCAAGACTTCGGCAGCGGTCTCCCCTTTCTCCGCCGCGCTCCCGGGGCAGATCGCCGGCGAGGAAGAGCGCCGGAGTTCCCAGTGGCGCGTCCTGTAAGAACCGCTGGGGCCCCTTGGGCGCTTTTGGTCACGTCGTCGACCACGTGGCGCCCTCTGAGCCAGACGCTGGGATTCGCCATGATGGCGAAGATCCCCCGCCGGGGCTTGGCATAGTCCCGAGGCCGCAATCTGCTCTGCCCGAGGCGGCGCCTGCAGAGCTGGGAGTTGGCTTAGAGGCCTTGCGGTTGCCCTCTCCCGCTCCAACTTTTGTAGATGCTGCCAGCGCCTTGCCCCTCGGTTCTGGTTCCCGGGGACCCGCTGGTACTTCAGGCGCGTCGTTTCTTCACGCTGGAGTGCGCCCGATCCGCTCTTGGGCGGCTTTGGTGGACGGGCGGCCGACTTCGAACGCGTGGCCCAATAAGCCCGATTGCTGTCCCACTCCTGAGGAGAGCGCCCGCGTGTCCAGAGCCGTTCCAAAGGAGAGCGCCCGTGAGGGCGGTGCCGTTCCAGAGGAGTGCACCGCGGCCATGCCGCCTCGAGGAGAGCGCCCGGATCATCTCGCGGGTGTACGTCAGGCGTCCACAGCGCCATTCTCAGCGGCAGCAGTCCAGCCCGATTCTTTCAACACCGGCGAAGTCTTACTTAGCTAAGGTAACCCAAGCCACCGATGGCTTGCTCCCTGTGCCGGCGACTCAGAAACGGTGGGCATCTCAACTCCCGTCCAACTTTGTCTTGCGCCGTAGCTGCGGTGAACAAAGGTGGGACGGCGCGCGATCGCCACCCCAACCCAAGTAATTTTGATCGTCGCTTGGGGCTAGTAGCGGATCATGAAGCCATAGGCGAGCAAGAGATGGAAAGGTACAGCCGTGTTTTCGACAAGCCCCTCACTCAAGCTCATCTCGCGGCACTAGCGGCGCTTTTTGGTTGGCAGTCTCCTTCACCAGGTGAAGCACCACGTGATGTTGCCATTTTTCCAAGTGCGGCCTTGGGAGAATCGTGATCAGTGGGTGTGCTGTGAAAGGTCGCTGGTGTTCTTCAGAATAATGGTGTCCAATTTCCTCATTTGGAATGTGAGAGGCCTCAACTGCAAGGCGAAGCGTGATAGCGTCAGATGCTTGGTGAATTCTACTCAGCCTGACGTTGTGTGCCTCCAGGAAACTAAGATGGAGTCCTTTTCTGGTAGTTTGATCATGTCAATGCTGGGAAGTGAGTTTGATCAATCCGTGGCTTTGTCAGCAAGCGGCTCTAGGGGGGGGGGTGTGTTGCTGGCTTGGAAAGGAGGTGTCTGCCGGGCTCTATCTTCTTGTGTGGACACTTTTTCAGTTTCAGTGCAGTTTGCTTCTCGTGAGGGGCTGCCTTGGTGGTTCACAGGAGTGTATGGTCCCCAAGCTGACGATCAGAAGTTACAATTTCTGCAGGAGCTCCGTGACATCCGGCATGCCTGTCAAGGTCCGTGGGCCATTGGAGGGGATTTCAACCTCATTTATATGGCGGAGGATAAGAATAACTCCAATGTGAATAGAGCAATGATGGGGCGTTTCCGCCGGTTCTTGGATGACTTGGAGTTGGAGCTGAAAGAAATTTCTCTTCTTGGCCGTAAGTTTACTTGGTCGAATGAGCGGGATGTGCCCACCCTGGTTCGGCTAGATCGGGTCTTCATGTCTTCTGAGTGGGATCAATTGTTTCCTGACTGCATCCTTCAGAGCTCGGCTTCTTTGATTTCAGACCACTGCCCTTTAATCCTCGGTCTGAAGACTAATGTCCAGGGAAAGAGGCGTTTTCACTTTGAGAGCTATTGGCCAAGGCTTGAGGGGTTCTTGCAGGAGGTACAAAGCTCCTGGTGCAAACCAGTTGTGTCTTCTTGCCCTCTGCAAATCCTTTCCCTGAAGTTGGGAAGACTTGCTAGGGATCTGCAATCTTGGAGCCAAAAGAGAATAGGAAATGTGAAGCTGCAGCTCCGGGTTGCCACGGAAATCTTACACCGTCTTGAAATTGCCCAAGATGCCTGTGTGCTGTCCAGCGAGGAGGAGTGGCTGCGGCGGCAACTAAAACGGCATGCACTCGGTTTAGCATCTCTAGAGCGCACAATTGCTCGCTTACGCTCCAGGCTGGTGTGGTTGAAAGAGGGGGATGCAAATACTTCTTTTTTTCATCAGCAAGCTAGGTACAGAAAGAGGAAGAATTTCTTGGCGAAACTCCAAGTGGGGGATAATCTTGTTACCGGGCATGAAGATAAACAGCAAGCTGCTTATGAGTTCTACTCAAGCCTGCTCGGCACTGTGGCTCAAAGACAATGCTCTTTGAATCTGCAATCCTTTTACCAAGAAGCTTTTGATTTGTCAGCTCTGGATCAGTGTTTCTCAGAGGAAGAGGTGTGGGCAACAATTAAATCGCTCCCTTCAGATAAGGCACCGGGTCCGGACGGTTATACTGGTCGATTTTTTAAAACTTGTTGGAGTATAGTGAAGATTGACCTTATGGCTGCTCTTAATAGGCTGTTGCAGGGTGATGTCAGTAATTTGTTCCTTCTTAACTCGGCATACATCATTTTGCTCCCAAAAACACCAGAAGCCTTGCAAATCAAGGATTACAGACCTATAAGCTTGGTTCATAGCTTTGCAAAGCTTGTCACCAAAATCCTGGCCAATAGGTTGGCTCCAAAGCTCAAGGACATGGTGTCTCCAAATCAAAGTGCTTTTGTTCAAGGGAGATGCATCCTTGACAACTTCATTTTGGTCCAACAAACAGCTAAAGTGCTGCATAGACAAAGGGAACCAAGAGTTCTTCTCAAGCTGGATATTTCAAAAGCCTTTGATTCAGTGTCATGGTCTTTCCTGCTGCAAGTTTTGAACCATTCGGGTTTTGGTCCAATTTGGTGTAACTTATTATCCAAGCTCCTGAGGTCCTCAACAACTCGGGTGCTGGTAAATGGTGTGCCAGGGGATCTAATTCAGCACCAGCGGGGGCTTCGGCAAGGCGACCCCTTATCCCCGATGCTGTTCATTTTGGTGATGGATGTGCTTAACTCACTAATTAATAAGGCAAGTGAGAATGGTCTTTTGCAACCCCTTCTTTCTAGAGGTTCTAGTCAGCGGGTTTCTCTTTTTGCTGATGATGTGGTCCTTTTCTTGCGGCCCTGTTTGGAAGAATTCAAGTTGATCAAAGAGATTCTTTGGGTTTTTGGAGAAGCCTCGGGGTTGATCACCAATGTAGGCAAGTGCTCGGTAACACCAATTCGCTGCCACCAACAGGACATGGATATAGTGCAAGGATCCTTTCCTTGTAAAGTTCAAGATTTCCCTTGCAAGTATCTTGGGCTCCCACTGTCAATCAAGAAGCTCCCCAAATCTGCCTTTTACATGCTAATTGACAAGATTGCTGACAAGTTGCCCGGATGGAAAGCCGCCATGATGCACCCAGCTGGCCGGGCCACTCTCATTCGAGCGGTGCTCTCAACAATTCCTATTTACCCTCTCTTTGCACTGGATTTCCCTAAATGGGCAATTAAAGCTATTGACAAGATTCGTAGAGCTTTCCTTTGGAAGGGACGCAAGCGTGTAAATGGAGGGCATTGCCTTGTCTCTTGGAGCCGGGTCACGAGACCATTTGAGTTGGGCGGATTGGGAATTCTTGATTTGGAAATCCTCGGATGGGCGCTGTGCATGAGGTGGTTGTGGCTCCAAAAGACCCAACCGGATCGCCCATGGGCTGGTTTGGATATTTAGGTACACCCCAATTCAGCAGCTATGTTCTCCATATCGATCCTTTCTATTGTGGGAAATGGACGCATGACCCTCTTTTGGTGTGATAAATGGCTACATGGCAAATCCTTAATGGACCTCGCCCCTTTACTTCGTGCACATGTGCCAAAGAGAACTGTCAGTCGAAGGACGGTCCAAGAAGCTCTAACTGATAATACTTGGGTTCATGATATTAGAGGCAGTTTATCTTCTCCAGTAATAGAGGAGTTTCTTGGTCTTTGGGATACTCTCGCCCGAGTGAGGCTCACTCCGGGCGTGGAGGATCAGCATGTGTGGAAGACATCCCCCTCGGACAGTTTCTCAACTAAATCAGCGTACCGCCGTTTCTTTGGGGGGCGGTAGAGTTTGAACCTTGGAAGGAGATTTGGCAAACCTGGGCTCCTCCTCGTTGCAAATACTTTGTGTGGTTAGCCTCGCTTAATCGCTGCTGGACCGCTGATCGTTTGGCCCGGCGTGGTCTTGTTCACCCTGAATGCTGCCCACTATGTGACCAAGTTGATGAATCTATTCAGCACTTACTAACTTCCTGCGTGTTCACAAGAAGTGTTTGGTTCTCAGTGTTTACTCTAGTGGGATTGCAGCGGTTAACTCCAGGTCCTGATGATTTCGTATTCACCTCGTGGTGGCATCAAGCTTTGCACCAAGTCCCTAAGCAACGGCGCAAGGGCTTTAATTCTTTGGTCGTGTTGGTGGCTTGGCGGATTTGGAAGCATAGGAATGGTTGCATTTTCGACGGCGCCCCGCCCAATGTCAACATTGTTTTGCAAGATATTAGAGAGGAAGCCAAGCTGTGGTGCTTGGGGGGGCCAAAGGCCTTTGTTCCATTTGGCCATAGGTGTTGTGTTTGTTTTTGAGGCATTGTTTACAACCTTTTTGTTTTTTTAGCCTCGCCTAATTGGTGAGGTTTGTACGAGTCCTCTTAGACTCCTTTGTTCTTCTTAATATAATGATGCGCAGTTCTCCTGCGCGTTCGAGAAAAAAAAAACTTCTAAGCCTTTTTCACGCATTGAAAATTTCCATGGCAGAGACTCCTTTCAAAAGTTTCTAGAAATGCCATTCATTGTGGCATCATGTGGATTTGAAAAGAATTTTATGGGAGCCTAACTAGAAAGAAGCTCCACACGCACACAAATACTTCTCTCCAAATTATATGACCAATCATACACAATTGAATTGTATGACCACTCGTACACAATTGAATAATTGATATCATATCAGGTCATCCTAGGAACAATTTCATGGAACACAAATATTGTATGCAAACTAATGATAAATTTCCTTTTTGTTAGAACTACTAATAGATCAAACAGACTGGTAACTTCTTATACTTTCGTTTAGATTTTTTGAAACATCAACTGGACTCCCATTCTTCACTACTATTTGCAGAGCTTCTCTTGTCAAACGGTTGATAATATATCGAACTGATGTCTGACAGAATTATAATGGCACTTTGGAAAATGCGGTCATTGGGTCTAGAACAGAAGGGAGAGATGATTGAAAAAGAACCTGAACCAAAACAGCTTCTCTGTGAAGAAGGTTCTCTATTGGCCAATGAAGATGTAAAAATGTCAGAAGTCTACTCGGCAGTTCTTTCTGTTGATGTGAGTCTTGCTCTCTTGTCATTTGTCAATGAACGTGTCTGGAACCTTGCATAATGCACTTGCAACAGCATTTGTTTAAACCTCATCAGTTCTGTATTTGCAGGTCAATGCCTTGATGGAGATGTTCTCTGGAGGTTCATTGGAGCACAAGGTGATGCGGAAAGCTGGTTGTGTGAAGTACTCACCAACAGAATGGGAGCTAGTAAACCGAAATATATACCAACGGCATATCACCTTTAGCTTTGACAAAAGTTCGTCAAGATATGCAGGAGAAGCATCGACCACTCAACAAAAATATAACTTACTGAATCGAGATGGCTGGGTCATTGACGAGGTGATGACCCTCCAAGGCGTTCTACATGAAGACTATTCAAGTGTATGATAATGAAGACCGACTTTAATGAAAATGCTTGTATGTTTACTTCAAACTGTTGGATCACAATTTTTCAAAAATTGCAGATCCAGCTCAAGTACCATATGACGAGCACATCCTTGAAACCGAACGCCTGCAGCATTCAGGTATTGTTAGGGATTGCCTGGTTGAAGGGCACTAAGCACCAAAAGAAGGCTACGAAGAATGTCATGTCGAATTCCACCAACAGGTTGAAAGAGATATTCTCAGAAGTCGAAAAGGAACTTACATTAAGAAAAGGTACCCCTTTAAAACACCAACTGATCCCTCCTAGTGGTAAATTGCTGAAACGAGCCTGGGTTCAGTTTGACATACAGGTGACAGAAATGATAAAAGTCCATAGAGTAACTTACCATGTTACCGTGTAGTTTAGCATTTTAAAATGTTGCAACGCAGTAAATTACCGTATCATTGTAGTCTCCCGTGCTATGTTTACTGACTCAGCTGCTGCTGCCCTGATGTAAAATAGTGTGATTTTCATTAATCTCAATCAAAAGCAATGCTGACTTGTACTTTTGCAATGCTATTCCAGGTGCGAGTTAACACTTACACCCATACAAGACAAGGAGTAGATTGATTTCTCTATTCAAGTAGATTAAAAGAAGATAGGAAAGATCGGCAATCGAGATGATTCGGCCCCGCTCGTTTCGGCTTCCGGCTTATTTTTCACTATTCCTAAATTTTGTCTTTTTCTGATTTTTTTGGATTTTTTGAGCTTTTTTACCGGTTCTTGTTTTTCCTGTATTTGTTTACATTACACATGCTGGGCTAACCCATTTTTTCTATTTTTAATTTTTTTAAATTTAATTATGCAAATAAGCCACCATCAACTACAGTGTAATTTCAGCCAGTTATAGTGAAATAAGCCATAAGCTATAGCCCAACCGAACACCACCTTAGTTCGTCAGCATCACTGCTTGCTTCAACTCTTGTCACTACTACTGCCAGCCCAGTTTTTGCACAGATGGCCAGCCTATGTGAATAGATAGCCACAGACAGATATGTTTTCTCCTCACACATTTGATTGATTATGTTAAGGGTATTAGAGATAGAATAGGATATGGATTGTTTTATTCCTTTTTTTATCCGCATATGGCATATTCTCCTGTAATATCTCTTTGTACTCCCTATATATATTGCCCATTGGGCTTCTTCAATACACACACAATATTCATAACATGGTATCAGAGCCTAGATTCTATACCTAGCCTCCATTCGTCTTCCGCTGCCGTTGCCCCTAGGAGGATCGATCTCTGCTCCTAGGGGCGGCCATCTTCACGCCGGTGCGCCCACGCATGCGTCTCTGGCTGCCTCCTCCAGCCAGATTTGGGCAAATCCGCGTCGGATCTGCGTCCATGTCGGCACCCCGCGTCCGCCTCGGGCGGCCATCTCCCGGCCGCCAGTCGTCTCGCACGCGGCCGTCGTCACCTCTCGCTGTCATCGCACCGCCCAGCCGGATCTCTGGCCGCCTCTAGCCTTTTCACCGCCAGATCTGGCCACCTCCGTTCCAGATCCAGGCCGCCGCGCTCCGTCAACCCCAGATCCGGCTGCCGCCGCAGATCTGGCCCCCGTTGATCCGGCACCGCATGGATCCGGCCGCCTCCGGGCCAGATCCGATCTGGATTGGGCCGCCACTGTCTCGGAGGACTCCACATCAAGCTCGATTTGATCGCTCGTGGTCGTCACGGTCACCGTGGTCGCCGTCCCCAATCGGCTGCCGAAGGCCGCGCGCGCCAGATCTGGCTCTCCCCCGCCCATCTGGTGGGCGCGCCCGCCTCTGCACCGGCCACGCCGACTGCTGCCTCGCCGGATCCGGGCTCCCGTCGCGATTCGATCATCTTCGCCACCGTACTTGCGCCTCCGCGCCGCGCCACCGCCGCCTCCCGGCCGCCGTGCCGCGACGCCGCCGAATGCCGCCTCCCGGTCACCGTGCCCACGCCTCCGCGCCGCCGCCGGCTTCTCCCTCCGCCTTCTCCCTCCTTCGGCAGAGAGAGACCTAGCAGTTTGAACTCATGTCTTTGTTATTTCCCAAATTCCCTTCGTTATTTCCTTCTTCAGTAGCAGGGGCATCCTCATAAGCATAATGGTCCTATGTTCCTATTTTTGTTTTGGTAATGCGAGTGTGAGCACAAATCCACCATGCTCAGCGAGCCAACACACAGTATGCAATAGATAACATGCATGGCTTAGCAAGGAAAGGCTCATGTTTATTTTGTTTTGCCAGAATTTGCTTTTAAATACAATACTTAAAATTCCTAAGACCTAGCAGTTTGAACTCATGTCTTAAATTTTGTGAAATAAGACCATAATATTAGCGATATAGATTCCATCCATCATTACATGGTATCGCATTATATACCAGCTTTCAGCGTTATAGCTACTTACTTTATCACTGGGACGACACCCAGGGCAATCCAAACTAGGGCTTTCCACTGCCCTCCACTTTTTCAATTCCACCCATAAACATTTTGAAATAAAACTATATCTAGTTAAGTTCCCATTCCGCCTTTAACCGTGTGCACGGCTATTCGAATAGTTTCTACTCTGCAGAGTTTGTACACTTTACCCACAAGAGATAATTTATCCGTTGCTCCACACGATATCTTAGTCATGCGGTTGAGTAGATTATCACAGAACCATTACAATGCATAGCCCTACCATGGTTACGCTCGCTAAGTTCTGCCTTCTGTAGGATGTGTACATCCCTCGAGAAGGGTCCCTCGTGAGCCATCACGGGCAAAGGCGGGGATAAGGCCATCCATCCCTTTGCTCGTGTTCACACCTTCACGTAACCACCTTAGTGCTATACAAATTAGTTAGCCCTGCCTACATTTTGCCAGCTTGTGGTTGTACTGTTGTACACTAGGAGGTCATCACATGATTCAGTCCTTAGGGCTATCTGGGCGGTTCTACCACTATCCATTTTGCACTCCACTGCACCACTCACACCCCGAACCATCCACCCAGATAAATAAGCAAGTTGGGATTTTTAGGTACATAAAATATCCTTAGCAAATATATTAAACATTTCCATCATATCCTCCCAAATCAGTATCTCATAATTCAAAGGTAAAGTTTTGGGGCATTCTGGATACCCCCGAATATCTAAGCATTCTAAGCATATCGAATAGTTGTAGACATATTTTCGAAAGTTATAACATCATAATTTCGCTAAAGTGACAAGGCTCATATATTCAAGTGTTCCAAATGAGTATAGTACTAACAAGTATAGTAATGGGAGTATAACTAGAAGCTGAAAATCAACATAACTTTAGCACATAAAATAACAGCGTGCAAGTGGATAATTTAAAACGGAATTAATTTGTAGAAAAGGTAGGTTCAACATGATCAAAGTATTGACTCGCCTTAGTCACAAGTATCTTGGTCTTGAGTATCGAGGTTTGCTTCAGCTTTGGCTTCCTCCTCCTGGGCTTCGTACGCTATTTTCTCGATATGCGAAAATTTGGATAAAAATTAGCAAACCAAACAAATCTCACCAAAATTCAAATGAGCTTTAAAAATTATGGTTTCGGTTCCATTGGATAGATCTTGAATTTAGATGAATTGAGAAATTTGTTTAACTTAATTTGCAGTTAAAATGAATAAACTATGCCCTTTTAAAGCTCTCAGTTTAATAAAATCCGAAAAATAACAAAATCCTGACATGTGGGTCCCACTTCCTGTTTTTAAGTTTTTCTTTTATTTTTATTTTCTTTTGTTTGTGTCATTGACAGGTGGGGCCGGGTTCGGTTTTAATTAAAGGGGTATGCCCCGCATGTCAGTGAAGGATTTAAACTCTTAGCATTAATGACATGTCTTACGTTAATTAATATGTCTTAATGCTAATTAATCTGCTCCCTCCCTCGCTACAGTGCCTCTCCTTCACTTAATTTTGTTTACCCCCTATTATTATTTCTAATCCTCAATTGATATTTTATATTTTGGGTAAGTGGTACTCCTCTTTTAATGGATCATCTTTTCAGATTCGATTTTTAAAACATAAATTTCTATTATTTTTCGTAATTCCGTCACAATTTATTATTTGTTTAATTCTTCATGAGTTTTCTTCATTTATTGGAACCTCAACCAAAATTTAAGAAACACAATAAAAATTCCAAATATCAAGAAAATTCATTCCAAATAATCCAAAAGCTACACATGTTCAAATTCAAAATTTTGGAATATTACAGCGCCGAAGCCCCAAAAAACCTCCGCACAACCTGAAGAGCCGAGAGGAAGAAGACCCAAGAGGAGCAAGTCAGATCGGAAGAGATGTACTGCAACGATGGAGAACTCGGGCCATAAGAAGAGGAGACGGGGGTTTGCGGTGAGCTGACGCGAGCGGCAGGCTTCAAGGAACACGGGCCAGCCCGCGCCTCCGTTGCCCGCCTCTCCAGTCGCCGCCTCCCTCCACGCGCCACCGAAATCGGCAGCCGCTGCGCCAGATCTGGGCGAAGTCGAACCGTCCGCACAGGCCATCGCACGCGCACCCCTTATCTGTTTGCCGGGCTCACTGATAGATGGCCCCACTGCTTTATTTTTTTCAATTAGGAAATTATCGAAATGCCTTCGCAGTGACCAACACTATGTACAGCTCCCCCGTATCTTTCTTTCTCCCCTAAATTTATTGTGCGACAGTGGATTAGCGGTAGTCAACAGTTTTCGTGGGACGTCGCTTCTAGTAGGGCGGTTGGAGATAGACGGACAATGACGTGGCGAATCAAGAGGTGGTGACGTGACGCGCCACCGTTGGTCTTGGTGGCTAGGAAGTTGCTCTCAAGGGCGAGTTCGTCAAAAGATAAGCCTGACAAGTTGGGGAAGTGAAAGGGCACACGAGATGCGACGTGGGTGAAGCTCATTTAGTTGGGAGATAAACGCAAACTATGAGGGTTTCCATGAACGAATTTTATGAATCTAGGAGCATACCGGCCGGATAGCCTATCGTTAAATAGAAGAAGAAGAAAAAAAACAACACACTATGTCAATCATCTAATCATAGTTGTTGGTATCAAATCACGTATTCACGTTTGTGAACTGTCGAATCAGCACCTTAAAATGCAAGCTGGTAAGGTGAGCTTCCATGGATCGAATGAATGGATATCAATTTGAGCAAACTTGATTTTTGGAAACCTCTACACCTGGTTTTCAAAGGTTTTTTTTAATATTCTTTGCCAGTTTTAGAACGGTATTTATCCATACGAGAACATCAATGGCACGACTTCTATGTTTGTCTTTATAGGCCTCTGGCTAGCTGTTGTTGTTTAGCATTATGAAAGTGTTGTGCACTGAACAAGACAGGTTGTGAGACATATGGGTGGGCACCAAACCTATCGTGCTCACAAGAGAAGGTAATATCTGCGAAGGAAAATGAAACCTCAAGCTCTGGACCACCGTTTCTCCATCCATCTGTACGGAGTGCAGCCACATCTGAATTGCCTCCTGCAAACCACAAGCAGATTACTTCATATTAGTTATTCCTATCCCTGTTTGAAACGTAGAAATTTCATACTCATGCGTGAATTATACTATTTTCTGTAGTGGTTTTCTATATAGCAATAGAACTGGTTGTCTGTATATAGAAATAGTGAATTATACTATTTTTTGTAGTGGTTTTCTATGTAGCAATAGAACTGGTTGTCTGTATATAGAAATAGATATTTACAGGTGGACTTGGGTATCATGACGATCCGTGTCATTACCGAGGGGTAATAACACTAGTCAACAGATTATTATTCGTTTAACATGTAGAATACCGCTCTAATGAATAATAAGCTCATCAGAGTATTGCAGCAGAATAATAATTAGATATGGTACATTATTATTATAATATCATTACCACGTAGAGCTACAGTCCAAATTAGGGCTTAACAAGTTCTACCCGAATATTACAATAATTAGAAAGAAAGTGGTGCTACTAATATTTATACAAAGGCAAAGATGACTAGATAACTACACACTAATGTACTCGATTTCATAAAAATGGCTCTTTGCCGCCTTCTACCCATCCCAACCTCCATACGGAGATTCCGTCTTGTGCACGCATACTCCAAACCGAGCTTGCTTCCTTTGGTGTAGTTGTTCTCAACGTAGACCCCCGTATAACCATGTAGATTGTGTATTGACTCATCTCTAATAAGAAAGGTTAATAGCAAGAGTGAGTACAAAGTAATCAGCAAGCTTATTTAACAAAACACACTGTATGCTCATAAGGTAACATTTTCTAGAACATCCATTTTTATTCTCATTATCTTCTCATTTAGAAAATAAATGTTTTTAGGTTGTGAAAGAATTTTATATTTTTAATTTAGAAATCTACTGAATACTCATATTCAGATAAAAGACCCCATATAGGCTTCTGTAGCCACCAGTCTAGGAGATAGGCGTGAATTCATGATTTTGTTTAATGTTGCGCAAACTTGTATCGCTTTACCCATAGCCATCTTGACTCTAACTGCAATAGATTCATTCGCATTTTCTTAGATGCGATGCTCAAGTTGGGGTTGATGACATTTTCTCTATTTCTATGTATTATAACTTCACCTAGTTATCATGATGTTGACTCCTGTGTCGAGGAGGCTTCCTTATTGCCCGACATGTACTAGAGAGGCTTCCCCATCACCTAACACCACCTTAGGAATCACCAACTTACTAACTGTGTGTTAGGGAGGCTACCCCCATCGCCCCGACACATGCTAGGGAGGTTTCCCCACCACCTACCATTTACCCTGAGTCTTGCCTCTCTTGGCCTTACCTAGCCTCACATACCCAAATGGAGTTATAATTAACTTTGGTAAAGTAACATTTTCTGCCTGTCCTAAATGGGACCATGGCCGTATGTTTGAACACGAGTGAGAGTTGGTTTATCTTTATATAATATTCTTATGCAGATGGTCCCAACCTTGACCCTTTTTCTATTGCCACGGGCATCCTTTGCCCACCTCTTATTTACTGGCACGATAGTGGCTTCCCCAACTGTTAGCCATTAATTCTTGGTAATATAGTGACTTCCCCAAATGCTTACCCTTGCTTATCTTGCGGGTCAACTGCTCCAGCAGTTGAGACTGTGATATTTTTTTATTTCTTTCTCATCGCATTTATTTGGATTAAAATATAATCACACTTTTATCTAGGGTGATAATAATTTAGTAGGTAAATACTTATTTTGCTGAAGATGGTCTAATCATATGTTCAAAGGTATTCTTATCTGAGTATGGATTGAAATTTTGGGTTTTGGTTCACTCTGGTGAATTTTTTTCCTCCGGTACCGGTTCCTTTCTTGCAGTTAACATGTACACTACAGTTCAATTTAATGATATAGAAAAATAAATTAAATTATACTAAAGCGCTCCCCGTGCATCTCCAAATTTTATTTTAGTCAGTTGTGGATTTTCACGAATTAAATGCAGTTTTAATTGCCACGTGCAATTTTAATTCATCACGTACAATGTTAATCTACTAACGTCAATTAAGTGATTCTAGTAATCCTAAACAAATATTAATTGGTTTATATAATTTAAATACATCAAACAAAATTAACTAGGTATTTAAATGTGCAACAAAATGCTCTAGATGACAGTACACAAATTTAATCTTTACACGCTTAGCCTCTCTGTTCCTCACTTACTTCCTCTCTTCTTCACTTACTCCCTCTATCTCTCTACCCTTTCCCTCAACCAAGTGGCCACTAGCCACTTCCTGGCTTATCCGTTCCTCTCTCTTCCCTCCATTTCTTCCCCATTCCTTCCCTCTAGCTCCTTGCCCTCCTAGCCAATTTCCTCCAGTGCCTCCTCCCTTGGGCACTGCCTGTGCCTAGCTCGACCTCTCCTTGCGCTAGCTCGTGCTCTCCTGCATCAACCTCCTGCTCTTGGCTAGCTACTGTACCCAACCACCTCCCTACTATGCTCGATCTCCCAGTGCCGTCCCTGCAGCCTCTGGCCGCCGCCCTGTAGCTCGGCCTCCCTACGCCGGTCAACCGCCTCCCCTCCATGCGCCGGCCTCCACTACCGTCCCTGCTCCACCACTAACTCCCCCTCCTGATGCTTATAGTTCATGATTTTGCTTGCTTTAATTATTAATATGAAATGATTTTTGCGCATGAGTGGTGAGGGTAGTGGTGGTGTGCTATCTCGGCTTGATACAATGGGGATTGAGGCCTCCTGCACGCTCGGAAGTGCGATGGCCTTCGGGTGCACGTGGTTAGCCGATGGTGGTGTGCTATCATCACTATGGTCTCACCAGGGGTATACTCTTCCCACTCTACTCCCCTCCTCTTCTCTGTGATGGCTATTGTAGGATCGTCAATGGCAATCAATGAGAATGAATGATTGTAATTCAACTTGCCAATACAGTTAGATATGGAAAAACAAAAAAACAACAACAAAAAGAAAAAGAAAAAAAATTATTTTTTCTAGTACTGCAGCAATTGTGCTTGTACTGTAGCAAATAGTGTGTGATACTATAGCCATAGTACTAGTCACTGTAGCAAATTAAGAAATCAAAGACGTCGCTTTCATTGGATGCTAAGCATTGCACGTCTATTCTTTTACCTTCTGATGTTGTTGCTTCTTGCGGCTACATTTTTCTATGGGACACGCTGTGTGACGATCTGCTCTTGCCTCTGTGATGTGCCCACTTTTCTTCACAAGAGTCATGTGCCAATCTTAATTCATCGAGTTTAACAGTTATTAATTAAGTTGTACTAAGTTTAATGTATTAATTGTTCTAGCAAACTCCAACTTAGAATGTAAAACGTGATAAAACTCACAAGATTTATCATCAGGAATAGAAGGTCTAAGTCATTAATTTCAGAATTTAAGCTATCAACAACAAAATCATGTTTTTTTAATTTTCTTTTATACTTTTTGAGCTCCTCAGGAATAGAAGGTCTAAATCATTAATTTCAAAATTTAAGCTATCAACAACAAGATCATGATTTTTAATTTTCTTTTATACTTTTTGAGCTCCTCTGTAAATCTAAGTACATTATGAGATAAATCTGTATAATAAAGTTTTACCTAATCAAGATCACTATAGAAATCATCATTGTTGAGGTCCTCACTACTTGCCATAGAACACATCCTTATGAAATCCACCTCCTTTGTCTTCTTACCAATGTCCTCATCATAGCTTCCAGAAACAACATGTAACATCCTGATTTTCAGAGCCTTTTTGAAGCTTTTAAAATAAAATTCACCATTTGAATTTTTTTTGAAATTAATTAAAGCTTAAATGGAATTTTTATGAATTAAAAGGATTTAATATGATTAATTTAAACATTAACATTTGCCAAAGTTATTTTCTTTGAGTTCCTTGTGTTTCAAGGAATTTATTGGAATTTTTCTGGATTTTTCTGGAGTTATTTGCTATTTTCTAGAGCTCAAAATCGTTTATTTGAATTTCGGAAAAGAAAAAAGAAAACCAAAAACCCGCCGGTCCAACCCGCTCGCCCAACCACTTCAGCTGCCTGCCCGCCTCGACCACGTGGCCGCTTATCCGCCGCGTCGCGCCGCGCCCCGCATCCGGCCGCGCGTCGCCGTCTGGCCGACAAAGTGGGCCCACTGTCGAGGCCCTCGCTCTCGACCGGACTCTTCCTCCCCGCTCTCCGACGGAGAGCGCCGCCGCCGCGTCTCGGCCGTGCGGCGGGACTCGCCACGCCGCCGCCGCTTTCCGCGTTGCCTCGGCCGTGCGACTCGACGCCTCGGCGTCCGTGTATTTGGCGGCCGACTTTCGCTTCGCTGCCCCGAAGCCGCCGCCTCGCGCCGCGCCTGCTCGTCTCTCTCCGCCGGAGCGCCGCCGCCGAGCTTCGCCGCGCGCCGCTGCTCGCCGCCGCTCGCCGCCCGCCGTGAGCCGCCCCGCCGCAAACCTCGCCGCAGTCGACTCGCCCCCTCGCCGCCGCCTCGCTGCGTCGGTCTCGCCGGCCAGACCGCGCGCCCGTCTGCGCCGCCGCCGCTTCGCCCGCCGCTACCGGTGCCTCGCACGCGCGCGCCCGCCACTTCGTCTCCGTGCACTGGTCCGCTGTGCGTGTGTCACCAAACAGGCCGAACCAGCCGGTCGATGGCCAGACGTGCCATGGACCGTGAGCGGTCTCAGCCACGTCGGCCGCCAGCAAGCCGCGCCGGCCGCTAGGGGCCTGATCGGCGATTGCGTGTCAACCCGGTCGGCGAAGCGTCAAGAAGCCTGGTCGGCCTGCCGCTGCACTGCGTGCGGCGGTCCACGGGAGATCGGTTATTTCCGAGCGGGTCCACAAAGACAAGTGCCTTTTTCCAATTTCCTGATTTTCTTTAGATCCAATTTTCCAAGAGCGTTCTCCCTCGCCCTAGCTCCGATTGACCCGATTCTTTTCCTAAATTCATCTAAAATTGAGCTCTTCCTTTTGGTTCAGGTTTGAAAGTTTTTGGAGTTCATTTGAATTTTATTTGAATTTATTTTGTCTTTTCGTCTCGTATTCTCTCGTTAGATCGCATGTTCGAGGAGCGGAAGTTGAATTTGAAGACCAAGAGACCTCAGTGAGCAAGGCCAAGGCAAGTCGTGTCCTTTGATCATGTTGAACCAGTTTTCAAATCTATTATGTATTACTTTGTTTTAAATTATCATGCATCGCTATTTTATTATCAAACCCTTGTATTGGTAGTTATTGTCCAAATTGATTAATCCTCCTTGATAATTTGAATACCCGATTATATTGTCACCATAGGATGGGTAATTATTTAGTGATGCAATAATAGTTGTCACATGGGCATACGCCTCAAATGCTTAGCCATGCTTATTACTAGCACGTTGGGTTTATCATCACATGTGGTTAATTAATCTTGACTTAATGGTATACTTGAACGTGGTGGTTAACCACGATTACAAAATTTGTGTGCCATGACATTGGGGTGTCATTGGCGGTGGTTATACAAAATTGGTTTTCACAAAGCGAATGATCGTGCAATAAAGAAAGTGCAGTTGCACATTGGGATGTGGATGCTTCGCTGGTAATATTTAAGGACTTGACTTTGTGCGCCATTGATCCGGGCCTTACTGTGCAACCACATGTCCGGTATGGGATGGACTGGTGACTAATTTGTGATGTTTCAGTGCGGTTCCGCCATTGGGATGTCGGTGGGTGTCGATACATTCCACGGCGAAGAGGGGCAATTACCTGAGTTTGGGGCGAAACCTCGCCGAGGCGGACGGGTTGAGATTGAACATTGTAAAGGCCTTGTTGTGATCTTCTTGGTCGGCATGCCAAAGGAAGCATGTTATACGGTGACATTACAAGATGATCATATCGTGTGGGTAAAGTTGTACAACCTCTGCAGAGTGTAAAACTATTCGAATAGCCGTGTCCTCGGTCATGGACAATGCTCGGTGATTTCACACGAGGTAGAGTTTTCATAAAAATCTGGTTTGGTTTGAGTGGGAAGTGAATGGTTAGTTCACCGTGGTTTTATTCAATTCCTTTGGATATCTATTTAGTGTCTGTTGTTAAATTCGCTTTACAATCTATTTATTGTATTTTACTTTAAATTGTTGCTTTCGCAAAATTAACCTTTCACCATCCATTGGTAAGCCTTGCATACTATATTGCATCTTTGTTACAAAGACTTGTTGAGTACTCTATGTACTCACGGCTTTATGCCCTGTTGCTCGTTGAGGAGGAGGAGTATCACCAGCAGGAGGTTCCGAATGAGAGTACTTGACGTCTTCGCGGATTAGGCTTCGTTCTCCACTCGATAGCTTTGTGGCGTGTCGATTGGTCGCGCGCTTTCTTTTGGATTTCACGCTAGTTTTTGTTAAGCCTTCGTGCTATTAATTGTAAGCTTGGCCATAAGGTCGTACTCGATGATTATTAATAATATTTGAGTCTTTTCTTAGTAAATCGTGATATGTTCGATATTTCATCTTTGTTTATACTGTGTGCACTAGCGTGATCCTGGACTAGTGCAGAATACACAGGAGAGTCCGGATTTGTATATTCGGGTCTCTACACAACATCACTTAAATTAACCTCATCAAGTGCTGAAAGTACTTTGTTAACCGTCTTGTGATAATTGTGTTTCTTACTTGGGTCAATCTTGAATTGAGAACAATGAGTTGGTGCCTTGTCATCCTTAACCTCCTTCCTCCATAGTTTTGGGCAATTCATCTTGATATAGTTTAGCTCACCACATTCATAACATCTAATCTGATGTTGTTAATTACCTTGATCACCCTGTTGGAGAAGAGTACAAGTTGCTCTTATGAAATCTCCTCTAACTATTCATTTGAAATATAACACATTATAGACGACAATAGAGGAACTAGAAGAACAGTCAACTCGGTTAGTCGCTAAACCAAAAGAATTAGACTTGTTTATCCTGGCTAAAACATCAATCTTATGTGGTTTCATCTTGAAATAAAGATCATTCAAAGTGAGTTTTTTCATGTTAACAGAATGATTAATACTAGTGACAAACACATTTCAAACAGATATAACCAAAGCATTTAAGATTTGACGAGCATAATCAGAATTAGAATAAATGACATCAACAGATTGCAAGTCACTAAAAATTTTACTGAAGCGATCAAAAAGTGCATCTACTGATTCTCCAAGTTTTATCTCAAATTTAGAGTACTTCTTTTTAAATGGGTTTTGACGAACACCTATAACAGACTTAGAACCTTCATAATAATCAACTAGAGTAGTCTAAATATTATCAGTAGATTTAATATGAGTAATTCTCACAAACTCATTTCTACTTAGACCATGCAACAAAATATTTCTAGTCTTAGCGTTAGCTTCAACCTCAGTAGTATTTTCAATAGTAATGAAGACACTACATATGGATTTTTAACTTTTGCCAAATAGCATTACCTTGTGCTTGTAGAAACATTTCCATGTGTATTTTCCAATAGATATAATCTGACCTATCAAAAAACGATGGCTTACCTGAAAAATAATCTCGATGTGATGTTACTGCAACCTACTCTAACACCACTTATAGGATCATCAATGGCAATCAGAGGGGGTTGAATGATTATAACCTGCAATGGAAGCTTTTTTCTTCAAATCTATTGTCTTCTGATTATCCAACCTGCCAATAAAGCAAAAACACGAAAAACAAAAAACAAAAAGATAGCAAAAGAAAAAGAGGAAATATTTTTTGGTACTGTAGCAAACCGTGCGCGTACTGTAGCAAATAGACGTGGTACTTCAGCTACAATACGTTGTCGTTTTTGTTGGATGCTAAGAGTTGCACGGCTCTTCTTTGTTTTCCTTCTAATGTTGCTGCTTCATGAGGCTACTTTTCTACGTGCGACCCACTGTGTGACGATCTGCTCTTGCCTCTGTGATGCGCCTGCTTTTCCTCACAAGAGTCATGAGCCAATCTTAATTCATCAAGGTTAGCAGTTACATCATTAGGTTGAACCATGTTTAATATATTAATTGTTCTAGTGGAGTCCAACTTAAAATGTAAAACTTGATAAAATTTACAAGATTTATCATTAGGAATATATGTTCTAAGTCTATTAATTTCAGAATTTAAGCTATCAACAACAAGATCACGAATTTTAATTTTCTTTTCATACTTTTTGAGCTTCTCTATCAATCTAAACACAGCATAAGATAAATCTGTATAAAAAGGTTTTATCTCATTAGGATCATTGTAGAAATCATCATTGTTGAGCTCCTCACTACTTGCCATAAAACACATTCGTGTGAAATCCATCTCCTTTATCTTCTTACCAATGTCCTCATCATCGCTTCCAGAATCAACATCACTCAAATTAATCTCATCAAGTGCTGAACCGTGCGCGTACTGTAGCAAACCGTGCGCGTACTGTAGCAAATAGACGTGGTACTTCAGCTACAATACGTTGTCGTTTTTGTTGGATGCTAAGAGTTGCACGGCTCTTCTTTGTTTTCCTTCTAATGTTGCTGCTTCATGAGGCTACTTTTCTACGTGCGACCCACTGTGTGACGATCTGCTCTTGCCTCTGTGATGCGCCTGCTTTTCCTCACAAGAGTCATGAGCCAATCTTAATTCATCAAGGTTAGCAGTTACATCATTAGGTTGAACCATGTTTAATATATTAATTGTTCTAGTGGAGTCCAACTTAAAATGTAAAACTTGATAAAATTTACAAGATTTATCATTAGGAATATATGTTCTAAGTCTATTAATTTCAGAATTTAAGCTATCAACAACAAGATCACGAATTTTAATTTTCTTTTCATACTTTTTGAGCTTCTCTATCAATCTAAACACAGCATAAGATAAATCTGTATAAAAAGGTTTTATCTCATTAGGATCATTGTAGAAATCATCATTGTTGAGCTCCTCACTACTTGCCATAAAACACATTCGTGTGAAATCCATCTCCTTTATCTTCTTACCAATGTCCTCATCATCGCTTCCAGAATCAACATCACTCAAATTAATCTCATCAAGTGCTGAAAGTACTTTGTTAACCGCCTTGCGATAATTGCACTTCTTGCTTAGGTCGATCTTGAAATGAGAGCGATGAGTTGGTGCCTTATCATCCTTGACCTCCTTGCTCCTCAATTTTGGGCAATTCATCTTAATGTGGTTTAGCTCACCACATCCACTGCATCTAATTGGACGTCCACTTCGTTTTGATCCAATGTTGTTAATTGCCTTGGTCACACTGTTGGAGAAGAGTATAAGCTGCTCTTCTGAAATCTCCTCTAACTATTCATTTGAAATAGAACACATTATAGACAGAGACAATAGAGGAACTAGAAGAACTGTTAGCTTGATTAGTCGCTAAACTAAAAGAATTAGACTTGTTTATCCTAACTAAAATATCAATCTTATGTGTTTTCATCTTGAAATAAAGATCATTCAAAGTGAGTTTTTCCTTGTTAGTGATTAATAGTAGTGACTAACACATTCCAAATAGATATAACGAAAGCATTTAAGATTTAATGAGCATTATCAGAATTAGAATATATGACATCAACAGATTGCAAATCACTAACAATTTTATTGAATCGATCAAAAAGTGCATTTACTGATTCTCCAAGTTTTATCTTAAATTTAGAGTACTCTTTTTTAAATAGGTTTTGACGAACACCTAATCAGACTTAGAACCTTCATGATATTCAACTAGGGTAGTCGGAATATTATTAACAGATTTAATATGAATAATTCTCACAAACACATTTCTATTTAGACCATGCAACAAAATATTTCTAGTGTTAGCATTAGCTTCAATCTCACCATTATTTTCAATAGTAATAGAAGACACTACATATGAATTTTTAACTTTTGCCAAATAGCATTACCTTGTGCTTGTAGAAAAATCTCCTTGTGTATTTTCCAATAGATATAATCTGATTTATCAAAAAACGGTGGCTTACCTAAAAAACAATCTCGATCTAATGCTGTTGCAACCTACTCTGATACCACTTATAGTATCGTCAATGGCAATTAGAAGAGGTGTATGATTGTAATCCGCAGCGGAAGCTTATTTCGTTAAATCTACTGTCTTCTAATTATCCAACCTGCCAATACAACAAGAACACGAAAAACAAAAAAACAAATAGACAGCAAAATAAAAAGGGAAAATATATTTTTCGATACTGTAGCAAACCGTGCATGTACTATAGTAAACAGTATGTGGTATTGTAGCTACAATACGTTGTCATTTTCGTTGGATGCTAAGTGTTGCACGTCTCTTCTTTTTTCCTTCTGATGTTTCTACTTCATGAGGCTACTTTTCTCCGTGAGACCTGCTGTGTGACGATCCGCTGTGTGACGATCTGCTCTTGCCTCCGTGATGCGCCCACTTTTCTTCACAATAGTCATGTACCAATCTTAATTTATCAAGGTTGCCAGTTACATCATTAAGTTAAACCAAGTTTAATGTATTAATTGTTCTAGCAGACTCCAATTTAGAGTGTAAAACTTTATAAAATTCACAAAATTGATCATTAGGAATAGAAGCTCTAAATATATTAATTTCGGAATTTAAGCTATGAACAACAAGATCATGAATTTTAATTTTCTTTTTATACCTTTTGAGTTCCTCTGTCAATCTAAACCCAACATGAGATAAATCTGTATAAGAAGGATTTACCTCAATAGGATCACTATAGAAATCATCATTGTTGAGCTCCTCACTACTTGTCATAGAATACATCCCTGTGAAATTCACCTCCTTTGTCTTCTTACCAATGTCCTCATCATTGCTTCCAGAATCAACATCACTCAAATTAATCTCATCAAGTGCTGATAGTGCTTTGTTAACTGCCTTGTAATAATTACGCTTTTTGCTTGGGTCAATCTTGAATGGAAAGCGACGAGCTGGTGCCTTGTTATCCTTAACCTCCTTCCTCCTCAGTTTGGGGTAATTCATCTTGACATAGTTTAGCTCACCACATTTATAGCATCTAATTGGACCTCCTCCTCGTATTGATCCAATGTTGTTAATTGCCGTGGTCACCTTGTTGGACAAGAGTACAAGCTACTCTTCTGAAATCTCCTCTAACTATTCATTTGAAATAGAACGCATCATAGACAGAGACAATAGAGCAACTAAAAGAATTGCCAGTTTAGTTAGTCACTAAACTTAAAGAATTAGACTTGTTTATCCTGGCTAAAACATCAATCTTATATGTTTTCATCTTGAAATAAAGATCATTCAAAGTGAGTTTTTTCATGTTAACAGAATGATTAATAGTAATGACTAACACATTTCAAACATATATATCCAAAGCATTTAAGATTTGACAAGCATTATCAGAATCAGAATATATAACATCAATAGATTGCAAATCACTTATGATTTTATTGAAGCGATCAAAAAGTGCATCTACTGATTCTCCAAGTTTTATCTCAAATTTAGAGTACTCCTTTTTAAATGGGTTCTAACGAACACATTTAACAGACTTAGAATCTTCATGGTAATCAACTAGAATAGTCCAAATATTATTAGCAGATTTAATATGAGTAATTCTAACAAACTCATTTTTATTTAGACCATGCAACAAAATATTTGTAGTCTTAACATTAGATTCAACCTCAGCGGTATTTTCAATAGTAATAGAATGCACTACATATGGATTTTTAACCTTTTGCCAAATAGCATTACTTTGTACTTTGTAGAAAAATCTCCATGTATATTTTCCAATAGATATAATTTGATCCATCGAAAAACGGTGCCTTACCTAAAAAATAATCTTGATTTGATGACATTGCAACCTGCTCTGATGCCACTTATAGGACCATCGATGGCAAGCAGAGGGGACTGAATGATTGTAATCCGTAGCAAAAGCTTTTTCTTCAAATCTACTATCTTCTGATTATCCAACATGCTAATACAGTAAGAACACAAAAAAACGAAAAGACATCAAAAGAAAAAGGGAAAAATATTTTTTGGTACTGTAGCAAACCGTGCGTGTACTGTAGCAAACTGCATGTGGTACTATAGCTATAGTACGTTGTTGTTTTCGTTGGATGCTGAGCGTTGTACATCTCTTCTTGTTTCCTTCTAGTGTTGCTACTTCCTTAGGCTACTTTTCTCTGTGGGACCCGCTGTGTGACGATCTGCTCTTGCCTCCATGATGCGCCCAACCCTCTACTCTCCTTGCTATCTAGACGTGATTCAATGTGCTTTTCGTGAACCATGAGATGCCACGTGAAAGGAGGTCGACAATGGCCTTGAAATACAGCAAGGAATGAGATGTGTCATCGCTGTCTATCATATTTGTGGCTGCAAAGTACTCTCCTGGCACCCCTCAAACCCTAGGACAAATTTTGCATTTATCAAGCCTTAGGCTTAACACCAAACTCCATCTCTATTTATAGTCTAGGGCCAAAACCATGATCTTATCCCTAAGATCATAAGTTCTTATCCAATTCCAACAAATAAGGGACCTGAAACCCTTATATAACACGGGTTTTTTAAACTTTTGTCACACTACCCAATTTTGGACACTCTAAAATTATCTCGTGTTGTAGCATTCAGACCGCACATCTGTAACTCTAACACACAGACCATGATTGCCTCTGAGTTACCCTGCACATGCAAAGACCAAAGTAACATCTTTTCCTGACACAAGTTCTTTCCAACTTAACCGACATAAGTCCACACATGCCAGGCGCCTCAAATAACATCAATAAGCAGCATTATCAATTATTCATCATTACAATATTCTAATCCTAGCTACATGGTCTAACAATCTTCTCCTTGATGAAAACATTGATAACACCTCAAGATAACATGACTTCAAACAGGTCTAAGTGAAGAACTAAAGCTGAAAAAGCATTTTAAGTCACAAGCCACAAATCTCTCCCAAATCTCTCACAAAGCATACCGAAAGAAATTTAGCACTTGAACTACAAATCTCACCCAAA
Source organism: Dendrocalamus sinicus (assembly GCA_036346575.1). Taxonomy (NCBI): domain Eukaryota; kingdom Viridiplantae; phylum Streptophyta; class Magnoliopsida; order Poales; family Poaceae; genus Dendrocalamus; species Dendrocalamus sinicus. The sequence goes on from CM070646.1 coordinate 14,647,362, forward strand.
ACTCTCCCACGTTGACAATATAAGCATCAAGGTACAAAAGGAAGAATCAGCAAAGGTTGAACCGCTATTCTTCTACCTTCAATAATAACACCCACGGAGGGTGAACCACGCATAGACCAAGAAGGATGCTAACGCATGCGGAGACAGGGAGGCTGAACCGTCATTCCCCTACCTTTAGAAACAGTGCCTGCGGAGGGTGAAGCGTGTGTAGACTGAGAAAGGCGCTAATGCACGTAGAGACAGAGAGGCCAAACCGTCATTCCTCTACCTTAAAAAACAACGCCCATGGAGGATGAAGCGTGTGTAGTCCGTGAAGGATGCTAATGCACGTGGAGTCAGGGAGGTTGAACCGTCATTCCCCTACCTCTAAAAATTGTGCCCATGGAGGGCGCAGCGTCAGTAGGCCAAGAAGGATGCTAACGCACATGGAGGTAGGGAGGTCAAACTGTCGTCCCCTTACCTTCAAAAATATTAATCCGAAGACTTGGGATGCGACTTGTGAGCTCTAGATAATCAGATCACCTGCTGCTACAATGTTGTTTGATAATTTTGCCATTTTACATTACTTTATTATTATTAGTACTTGATGGAATATAGTGGTGTCGTGCAATTTCTTAGCAGCGGTGGTGGATAAGATGCAGATGTGCATGAACTCCACTGAGAACCATTGGATTTAGGGGTGGATATCGAGCCGACTCGGCTCAGCTCGGCTCGTTAGGGAGAAGACTCGGCTCGGCTCGGCTTGTTAAACTAACGGACTAAAAGAGAAGCTCGACTCAGCTCGTTGAAAAGCTCGAGCTCAGCTCGTTAGGTGGAATATGCAAATTGCATAATGCAATGTAATTATGCAACCAGTCATCTCATATGATTGAGTTATCACTCACTACCATAAGCATATATTTGTTGGCAAAAACAAAAAGAACCCTTAATCTATTGCCTACTATGCATAATCGAAACACTATTAAAGCTGAAAATATTCTGCTTTGACTTTTGAGTGTCTTTAATTTTTCTTTTTATGTTTCAGATTTGTTTTTCTGAATGATAACTTCTATGATTCTCTAGAGTGATGGTGAAACCTATACTGCAGTTATCCTATGACTGAAATTACATCAAAAAGGAAATAGCATCTAACATAGGAGGTTTATAACAAAGTAAGAAAAAATTATTAAGAAAACTTCAGTTCCAGTATAAGCAAATATGACATCTGATGGTTTATTTTACATAGGTGAAATTAATAGAGAAAAGAGTAACGTGTACTTTAATAATACCTCTCAGTGACAAAAGAGGTGTGAAAATTGGCATGCATGCATACATACTACTACTACTACTGCTGCCGTACTGAGCTGTTCACGTCGTAATGGCCGAGATGCTGCCGAGCTGAATCGACCAAGCCTACTGAGCCCATCGAGCGGCTTGCGAGCCGATTTGGCTCGGCTCATTAACGGATCGAGCTGAAACCTGGCTCGGCTTGGCTCGTTTGTGCCACGAGCCGAGCCAATCCGAGTCGAGGCTTCAACGAGTCGAGCCAGCTCACGAGCCTCCAGGTTTTTTGCCACCCCTAGTTGGATTGAAGCTGCGCAAATCAAGTGGATACGATCATTGCTCCGGATAAGTAACTAACTATTGAGATAGTTGTGGAAGGAGTCAAGAGTACCATTTATTATCTTTTTGGGGAAATGACTCAAGATCACTTAGTTGTAGCTATGAAGTTGGGCTTATGAGTATAGCGTCTAACGAGACATTGTTTCAGCGGTCCGACGTCGCTTCGCAACACTAATTTCTCAAAACAATCGATTTTCTTTTTTTCTTGTGAAGGACGACACGCAAAAAAGTGATCTGAAGTGTTGGTCTAGAGGTAGTGCACATCGTGCTTTATTGCTTAGTTGGTTTGCTAATCTGAGTGCCTCGCTGAATGGTCGATTTTTTTGGGTTAAGTCTTATGGTTTATAGCTGTGTTTTTAAATTCTAGTATGTTTAGGAAAGATAGTACGTAAAGAGAAATAGTCATATATAATTTTGACTGATACAGCTGAACTCAGTACAGTTTGTACTATAATATATCTATAGACCTCGTATTAAAAAAACACACCGTTTAAAAACGAGTTACTATAACAATAAAAGCTTAAGTCTAAACACAAGCCAACCCAGCCATGCGGTGGATGTCTACTCAAGTAGCTGGATGAGCTTATCAAAAAAAAAAAAAGATAGCTGGATGAGCTAGTAGAGCATTGCATGCCATTAGATTCACGTGGGGGATAAGGAGCTTAAACCAGGTCAAATCGGAACCCGGTCGATTTCAATTTCTCGACCTATTTTGCTGGTTGTCACCTCGCCCGCCTTGCTTAAAAGCTTCCAATTTTCAGTTGAAAGTCGAAGGAGCATTATCGGTGACGCCGAAGCCGTGAGAGAGAAGAGGTGTCGGAAGATTGAGAGGGGCTAGGGTGGTGCGAAATTGGGGAAGATGTTCCACGAGTTGGGAGGATGCTGCATCCGCTTGTAGCAGATGGCTGCATAACACGCAATTTGGGTATCCTCTTGTTTTGTTAGTGCAGGTGCCACCTCCATCAGGGGCGGAGATGGGCATCGGGCCGGTTGGGCAATGGCCGAGGCCTAGGAAAAATTGTAATGTAAATTTTTAATAAATTCATTCAAAAAAAATATTGTGTAGTATATGGGCCCGGGGCTTTTCGGCCGGCTCGAGGCTTTCCCGGCCGGCCTAGCAGAGCGAACGGCCTGCGGCCCACTGAGGCAATGAGCGAAGCGGGGCAAGTGGCCAACCCTAGACGCAACGGCGCAGCACGCAGGCGCCGACCGCGATCGCCACTCGCCGCTCCTCCCATCTCTCCTCTCGCGGCGCGACTCCGCCGCGGCGCCGCCCCTAGTCGGCTAGCCCCCCACCGTATCCTCTCCCTTGCGACGCCGCGTCGCCGCCCCCCGCCTCCTCTGCCATGCCTCGCCTCCTCGCCATCGCGGCCGGCACCATCCCTCGTGACCCGCCGGATCTCCGCCGCGCACCGCCTCTCTCGGCGACTCCTCTCCATCTCGGCCCGCGGCGTGCGGCATCGCCCCTCGCCCCGCACCCACCTCCTCTCGCCACGCCCGCCTCCTCTCTCGCGCCAGCACCATCCCCGCTGGATCTCCGCCGCGCGCGCCCCGCCTCGGCGCCTCCTCTCCGTCTTGGCAGCAGCGTGCGGCACCGCCGCCCGCCTCGCCTTCTCTCGCCACGCCCGCCTTCTCCGTCGCGGTCGGTACCATTCCCGCGACCCCGGATCTCCGCCGCGCACCGCCGCCTCGGCGCCTCTCTCCGTCTCGGCTGCAGCGGTGCGGCACCGCCGCCGCCGCCGCGACGCGGCCTCGCCTCGGGCGGATCTCCGCCACGACGCGCCCTACACCTCCTCTTCGCCGTGACGCCGCCCACCTCGGCGCCTCCTCCGCCTCGGCACCCCCACTGCTCACCGCCATGTGCCGTCCGCTGGTGCTGGCTCCCGCGGTCCCGCCTCCCGGTGAGCTACTGCTAGTATCACTGAATTTCGATTATGTATTTGTGTTGTGCTTAGCGTTGATAGTATTTGATAATTGATATTAGTTATAGATCTATATCCTCCTTAGTTTTGGACCCGAGGCTCAAAGAAATCCTGGCTCCGCCACTGACCTCCATGAACCAAGGAATATAATGGAGTAATACCAAAACTGCTTAAGCTAAGGATATATATATATATATATATATATATATATATATATATATATATATATATATATATATATATATATATATATATATATATATATATATATATATATATATATATATATATATATATATATATATATATATATATATATATATATATATATATATAAGCATCTTTTCTACTCCCGGGTGTAATTACTCCCTATGTTGTATCTCATAACATAAGGAGTATCTTGCGTAACGGAGAGTATATACATGTAGTATACGAGTATTTAAGACTATCTAGGTGGTATGTACAATTTTTCAGAGGTGGTATGTATATTTTTTTAGACATACTCCTTTTTATATACGTATATGAAGGTATTTACAAAGTATGCTAAAAACTATGGATTTCTTTGCAGTTTTTTCGTGTGGTTCACATTGGAGTATCTTATAATAAGTATATGAGTTTACCTAAAGTGATAAAGGAGTATTTTGAGTTTATTTAGGTGGTATATTAGAGGTGGGAGTAATTACACCCGGGAGTAAAAAGTATTTTTCCTATCTATATATATATATAATAGTATAGACAAATATTATCCATAATATCCTCTATATTGTATATAGACAACACTAAAGATGGCTCAAACAACAAGTAATATTTTTAAATGTCTTTATAGACAGTTTCTTCATGACATAATATATCTTGTTTATCGTATCACGATTGATTACTACATAAGAGATGATCTAATTCTTTATACTATTTCTCTTTTCTCCTTATTATCTTATATCGCAGATAACAAGATTTATAGATAGGTAGAATCACGCTGTTATAGATGGCCTACTCAAATCAATCTTCTCTATGTCACAGTTTCAAAAGTCAAAATAAAAATCTCCTTTCACTCTTTCTGGGCCCACAGGCCAACGCCCAACGACCCCACAACCGTTGCCCCGCACCACACACTAGGATAAATTATTGCCCGCGCGCCTCTTAGCAATCACCGAGTCACAGCTCGAGCAATCCCCCACACTCGCAGGCAGCTCATCTAAGCTGTAAGCTAAGCTCCCATGGCCGACGCCGTCGTCGTGGAAACGCTCCGGGAGATCCCCGACGACGTCGTGGACGACATCCTGATCCGCCTGCCCTCCCCCTCCTCCCTAGCGCGCGCCGCCGCGGCGAGCTCCTCCTTCCGCGGCCTCATCTCCTCCCCGCGCTTCCTCCGCCGCCACCGAGCGCTCCACCCGGACCCGGGCCCCCTCCTCGGGGCCTTCTCGTCGTCCTCCTCCTGCTGCGTCTCCGGCGCGGGCGGCGTCTTCCACCCCGCCGATCCGCCCCACCCGGCCGCGGCCGCCGCCCGCGCCGTCGCCGCTGCCGCAGACTTCTCCTTCGCCTTCCTCCCAGCGCCGCCCGACGCCGGCGCCGGAGCCAACGCCCCCGGATGGCTCGTCCGGGACCACCGCGACGGCCGGTTCCTCCTCGACCGCGCGTCCTCCGGCGGCAGCACGCTCTTCACGGATCTCGCCGTCTGCGACCCCCTGTACCGCCGCTATGTCCTGCTCCCGCCCATCCCGGAGGAGCTCGGCGACGCCGTCACCAACCCGCTCACGGTTCTCGGCGGCCGGCGCCGGTGTGAGCCCTTCCTCGCCCCGGCAGCCGCGGCGGACGAGCCCTCGTTCGCCGTGTTCTGGACGGCGCGGTGCCCAAGGAAGGTCGTGGCGCTCGCCTTCTCGTCGCGCGACTGGGGGGTGGCGCGCGCTCCCGTCGCCGGACTGCGTCGTCTGGACCAGGCATCGGTTCCCGTTCGGCCTCCCGGTGCACGCCGTCTGGAACCGGCGCCACTACGCGCACGGCTGCTTCTACTGGGTGGACTGCCTCACCAACCAGTGGCTCGTCCTCGACACGCGCGCCATGGAGCTCTCCGTCGAGGAGATCCCGTCACCAGCCGGCTTCTGGGAGGAGCACGTCGCCGTCGTGGAGGGCGCGGACGGGAAGGTCGGCGTGTTCGCGCACGACTTCTACCACGCCGACGGCAACGCCAGCTTGTACTACTACACGATCGAGCGCGACGGCGAAGGCGCGCCGCGGTGGCAGCTGGAGAAGACGGTCCCGCTGCCGTGGCCGGTTGCGCACGGCTGGTCGTACTGCATCCGGGGCGCGGCCAACGGATGCTTGATTCTTGAAGTCAACCAAGACCCGCGGCCGGCGTTCATGGCAAGCTACCGTAGCAGGGACGTCGAGCTGTTCAAAATCGACGTGCAGAGTTTCCAGCTGGAGACGGTATGCCGGGCACGCGTCACCGGCGGCGCCGGCGACGACTGCTGGCCGTACTTCGGCTTCCCGCCATTGCTGTCCTTGCCAACTGTTTCGAGTGGCATGACCAGATTGCTGAACAAATTCCAAATGCTTACCTGTTCTTTAAAACCTTGAAGGTTGTATGTATACTTGTATGGTAGACACATGTAAGCATCAGTTTGTGTTGGTCTTGTGACCTAAACATTAACAGATGCAACGCATGCACACATCTTACTACTACAAAACAAAATAAGAGTACATTATGATTGTACCAGGTTCATAATTTCCATTTTTGAGTGCATATAAACCCCCATAAGCAGGGTAAGCAACAACTGAAAATATAGAGATAACAGTTAATGACATGTCGCTTGTTTTTTTTTCTTTCCTTTTCTACTCTGTCCAAGACCCACCACGATGGTCTCTTTCTTGCTCCTCTCTACCATAACATTACACACAAACAAACACCAGGAACTTTTATTTGGGACTGTAGGTACTAGCTGCAAGTTGCTAGCTTCAAGCTGCTGTACTATCCAGAGAGGATTACTCAGACCAAGCCGAACGTTGTGTCTTTGCCGCATATCTTCCGCATACTTCTCTTTGCTCGCTTGGAAGATTGTACAAGCTCAGCTGAGGACCATCCAGTGAGACCAGATGAATGTCCAGGGCCTGTTGAGGATGATCCAGCACCACCATAAGACAGTCCAGGACCACCGGGTCGAGCCTGCCACCCAAATCTCCGAGGCTGTATATTCTGATCCCTTGCAGAGCATTGACAATAAATGCAGCTTCCCTTCCCCCTCGAATAATTCCAAATCACTGTCCTTTACAGTGTTTGGGACAGTAATTGTGGAGAACCTCTCATCTGTCAGGCTGAACCACAAGATTTTTTTGAGTCAAATCGGAGGATATCTCATCAAGAAGTAGCCAATACACGGCATCATTAACGATGACTGCCTTCGTTGTCTTCATGAGGTCTGCAGATTCACGTACTGTCCTCCATGACAGTGTGCCAATAGTGCATACTTGAAATGTCAAGAACTGCAAGTGGTGGCGGACAGAAACCACCTTGTACTCTTTTGTGGAATGCACAAATCCAACAAAAAAATCTTAAAAAGGAGCTTGAGAAACAAGTTTTGAAACTGGCAGTCCTAAATGCTTCCTCGTTGTTGGATTCAACACCTCAACATCACCTTTTAAATCATATGCGCACACCATGCCATTGCAGGGGCCTGACATGTTAAGCCTACATGAGAACACAAGCTCCATGCTTTTGAAGTTCATTGTGGTGGGATCAAATGTGTACATTCGGACAAGACCACGATCAACCGAGGTGAAGCAAGCAATTGTCGGACCCCGGGTTAGCAAACCCAGATCCTCAGCGATTCCACTGCACTATTCCCTGGATCAGTAGATAGTGCTCACAAATACATTACTGTATATTAAAAACATATCATGCGGAAGCGTAAATAATACAAGAATACTTACTCATGGGCCGATTAGGCGAAACAATAAAATGCAAGATGGAACTTCACACGGTGGGACCCGCAGACTTGCCCACAGCAACCCATCGGGTTTGCAACCTAGTCCATGGCCTCTTCGTCTTCCACTGCCGACCCCTTTTGGCGTCGCAGGTTTGGCATTCTGTTCTCTCCGATCGAGTGATGGTAGTTAAGCAAGAATGAGTACGATGATACTCAGCAAGCCATCACACAGGGTGCAGTAATATAGATGCAAAGCTGTCAAGGGAGGCTTGAGTTTCTTTTATTTGCTAAAAGCATTGTTTTGGAATTACAATAAGTAAGAAAAATCTCCTGAGACTTAGCGATCTCAACTGAAACAAATTTTTATGAAATTGATTGTGAGAATGCGATAATAATTGTAGTGTAGGTTACATCCACCTTTTTCAGTGCATGGTTACCTCCACCAATGCTAGTTTTAGCCGCTAGAGTACATCTCTCCAGGAAAAGTTCAAAGTCAGAGTACTTCCCTCTGATAGATTTTATCCCACCCACAAATATTTTTGGAAATAGAACTATCTCGAGTAAGTTCCCATGTCCGCCCTTGACCGTGGGCACGGCTGCTCGAACAGTTTTACACTCTGCAGAGGTTGTACACTTTCACCACAAGAGATAAGTCATCTTAATAGCCAACATGCTTCCTTAGGCATGAGACCCAGATGATTTATCACAAAGCCTTTATCTTACTCTGATCTAGCTAGACACCACCCCGCCGAGGTTTCACCCTGAAGGGCTCTATCCACCACGATGAGGCCCTCTTGCGCCAGTATGGGTACGATCGGTCCTCGTATCCCACTGTGAGTAAACCAAGATGTCCTGGCACCCACTTTCCGTGATGATATCTAAACTAAACCTTTGCAAGTTAATCAGTTAGGTCGTACCCATATAGACTTGTGGTTGTACTGTTTTACACCAGGAGGTCATCACAAGATTCAGTCCTTAATTTATCCAGACGGTTCTTACCACAAACCACAGGTTCTCGTGCGACATCGGCACCATCCACTCTCACCAACCGCCCAGATAGGTATAGCAGGTTTTTAGGGTTTTGAGAAGTATAAAATAGTTGCAGCAAAATACTTAGCCACGTACATCCCATGACTGTCCCAATCAAGTTCTTATGTTTTTAAAGAATGATGATCAGGGCAACTAGCGCCCTGGACTTGACTGGACTAGCATAGCATCTTTAATTTAATCTATAGCTAGTAAAGATTATCATTAATTTTTATGGCGACAAGGATCAAGTGATTCAAGTGTCAAGGAATGGCATATTAGATTTAATACATCAACAAGTGGGCATGTAGCTACCTTAAGCTTTGACATACATTTACATAATAAATTAGGCATGCAAGTTGATAATTTAAAGGAACATAATTTTGCATAAAATGTAGCATCAATATGATCAAAGTGACGACTTGCCTTGCTTGGTGTACCACGGCCTTGACTGACCTAATTCAAAGCCTTCTCAATCAGTGCTCTTAATTTTCTAGTCCTCGCTTTTACCCGAGTCTTGATCTTGTTCGAGTCTGTCGCCTCGTCGAGTCTTCAGATTCTAACACGCGGCCAAGAAAAGAAAGACCAAATAAATCCAAACACTTTAAATGCCCAAGTAAATTTAAATTATACATTTATTACGATTTGAGAATAGAAGGATGATTCGGGTTAGTGTGCCGTAAGCACAGCGAGGGATGAATTGGGCAAAGGAATGAGGTGGTGGAATAGCTTTACCGTGAGGGAAAATTAAGATAAGAAGGGATCCGAGGTGAAGGAGTATTTTACAGGAATTATCCACTTTGGGAAAAGAAAGTGGCCCAACATAGCCGATCGGGGAAGGGCGAGGCTCGATCTCTTAATTGGTGACTTTCTCTTTATTAATTTATATTTATCAAGGTAGTCCCGTGAGTCAGGCAGGACTTATGGACAGATAAAAGGGGTTAGCGAAGATATTAAAGAGGAACAGAACTTTGTGATTTTAGGATACGGGAGCTTTACATGGGATGGGTATAAGTTTAAATACTCAGTGTAACTCTGGTATTTCATGTGGTAGTATTTATCTAAGATTGCAACTGCCAATTCTAAAGTCAATTATTCTGCTTGATTAACAACTTTATTTGATATGACCAACGGTTGTGATTTGTTAGAAAGGAGAGTTATGATTTTTACAAGGATCTTCTTCATAAAGCTAGTTCTTTTATTATTAATTATTTTTGACCATTGAATTTGAAATCCCAAGATACTGATTGGAGATTTGGATGCGAGGCAAGGACTAATGGTTTCTTACTTATTTTTAAGGTTGATTAATTATAGAGGACTTTATCGATAATTATTTTAAACACTAATAAGAGAGATGATATGATTTTAGAGATGAGCAATTTTATGGTCATCATTTTATGTGACACAACCTTGTTAAATTGATTTACTTGGTTTGCATAGGTAGATGTAGACCGACGGATAAAAGATAATGTATAAACCACTTGAGATAGGACTAAGGTTATTATTCGAGTTTTTAGAGTAAAGTTTGGAAACATCGAAATTATCTTTATAAGGTTTCAAATATGCAACTTTAATTATTAGGATTAACTTGTAGCACCTTTGATTTGTAAAAGATGACTTTTTAATTAGCTTCACATATTAACTTTAATACTAACATTAAGTCCAAGATAATTACTTGTCATATGGGAAATAGTTCATGGCATAATTCGTTTTAAATTTTACATGAGGATTAACCTATAAATCTTGGTTGGCATATAAGTTGCAAATGTGAAGTTGTTAATTTATTTGCATAGCTCTTTTCTTTATACACTCATGGGTAACCTCTTATTCCCATTATTAGCCATAATTTTATTTTATTAGATTACATGCATGAACATTTTTTTACGTATGATTTTAGCATTTAGCACAAGGGGTCACAGATCACTATGCACTTCTTGCTTAAGAACTTAACTGAGCCACTTGGTTGGGCCCACCTGTCATACCAGAGGGAGACAACAGAAAGGAGGGCGCTGTCTTCAGTTGGGAACCAGAACAGAGCAGAGGCCGAACAGGGGAGGGAGGCGCCGGGGATGAGTGGCGGTGCTGCTGGCGGGGAGCGGCCGGGGAGGCGCCGGCAACTGGTAAAATGGAGCCCCGCGGTGAAGAGGGTCGCACTGGGGGTAGCAGCCCGGGTCGGGGAGGCACGGTGGCGGGCCGACGGCGGCGGGGAGCGGTCGAGCACATGAAGCTGATCGAGGCACCGGCAGCCAGAGAGAGGGGAGAGCAAAATGGAGTGAGCACAAGCATGAGCAAGCCCTGAGGAACTCACCGGAGTGGTCGAAGTGGCCGGAGGGAGACCGAGGCTGTCTGGCGGCGCGCACGGGTGGCGGCGTGGGGAGGCTACCGTGGCCGGAGAGCTCGGGCGGCGGAGGGCTTCGGCCAACGGTGGGGGAGGCCTCGGGGTGCTGAGGTGCTGCTCCCTCCGCGCAGAATCGGCCCGTGGCCGATCGAGGAGGCAGCGGCGGTGAAGACGGCGGCGGCCGGCCGGAAACGGAGAAGGAGCGGGCACGGCGGATTCAAGTGGCGATTTTTCAATTCAATGCGTAGGAAGGCAATGAGCGTCAGGGGGCACGCCGTGACGCGGGCGATTCGTGGAGTGTTCGCCGGAGGTGGCCGGGACGAGGTGAGGCGGTGGCGGCTGACGCGAGCTCAAGTAAAGGAGGAAGAAGGGGAAGCGGGCAATGTGGAGGAGGTGAGTCCAGTGCTCATTTTTATAGCCCAGAAAGGCCATTAGGGATTGCGCGGGCGGAGCAGCGCTGGGTATGGGCAAGGGTGTACCACCGGCATGGGCAAGGTATGTCGAGCATAGGCGGCGCGTCCGGTGGCATGGGGCGGTGGGGGAAAACCAGGGGCGGTGCATGAAACCAGGGGCGGCTAGGTGAAACCAGGGGCGGAGCGCAGGCTGGGGGTGGTGCGAGCGTGAGCTGGGCGTTCTGGCTCGGCGGGAGCGACGCAGCCGGTGCGGCCGACGAACCGGAAGAACAGGAGAGGGAGGAAGAAGACGGGCGTTGGCCGGGCCAACGGCCTGGAGGAAGGAGGAAGCCGCACGGGCCGGGCGGACTGGAGAGAAGAAGTGGGCCAGGGAGGAAGAAAAGAAATGGCTCGAGACAAAAAGAAGTCTTCTGAGATTTTTAGAAATTTCTGAATTTTAGGGATTTTCAGAAATTTCAGAAATTGGATGTATGAGCATATTTGAATCTGAAGGCCTATTTCAAATTGTGGGTTCAACAAATTTTAGATTTTCAGATTGCCAAGTTTTGAGAAATAACTCGTAGATTTGAGAATTTGAATTTTTGGATATGAAATTTGGATGGAAAGATTTTATATTGATTTCAAATGTCTACTCTTGGCTTTGAATAACCAGATTTCAATTTTTAAATTTGAAATTAATACTTCCAGGGAACTTTGGATTTTCTCAAATTTTAAACTTTAAATTTTGGCTCTTGAGTCCAAGGTTTGGATTTTTATTAGTCGGGCTTTTCGGCAAGAATCCAACTCAAGAATTTGAACTTCGCCAAAAACTTTTTGAAAAGCACTAGAAAAATGATTAAAAGATTTTAATTTTTTTAAAATTGCACTAGCTCCCTAATTGGGATGTTACAGCAATGGACTGGTGAAAGTGGAGAGCACTGTTGAGGTGACGGTCCACGAAAGTAGGTTCTTCAATGCAGTCTCGCCAGAACTTGCACACACTACGAAACTTGAGAACGGCCCTACCAGGTAAGGAAGCAAGAATAATCTGCTGGACGTCTTGAGGAAGAGATACTCGGGCTTGTACTGCTTCATTTTGCTCATCAAGAAGCTCATCATTGCTGTCTTCCATAGGACTTGTTCTGTGGCAATAATCCCCTTTATATAGCCACCTGCGTTTGTGCAGAAGAGGCAAGAAAGAAATAACGAAATTGATAGTATACAGACGTCTGATAGTACGTCTCATATCGGATGGATCTCCACTCCCCTACACTGCTTCCACTCACACAGCTCCTCCCACCGACAAAAGTATTGGAGGCCTCTCCACCAACGTGATACTTTTTACTTTTTTGACTTTTCTCCTCCTAGTAATCTTCTTCATCTAAGCAACTGAAGCTTTCTCTACTATCTCGCCTCCTCCATCTTTTCACTCTCCCTCCATCTCTCACTTGGTGCACATGAACGAACGTGATGCAGGCAGTGTAGCCGGCGGCGAACCGGAAGGTGCTGGTGTACGTGCCAGCTAAGGAAACGATAGCGTCACTCAAGGCGATGGAGCGGCGGCTCACGGGGCTCAGCTGGGAGCGCTACTACGAGGACCACGCCGTCATGCAGCTCCACCGCTGCGATGGCGGCGCCAATCTCGTCTCGCTGCCTCGCGACTTCGTGCGGTTCCGCTCCACCCACATGTATGACATGCAGCTCCACCGCGCAACAGCGGCGTCAACCTCATCTCGCTGCCCCGCGACTTCACACGGTTCCGCTCCACCCACATGTACAACATTGTCCTCAAGAACCGCATCCAATTCAAGGTCGTCGACCTCTCAAATTAAGTGAGATCGATCAATATCTCTCTAATCATATATACGCTAGTTAGTTCGAGTGTTCTGGAGTACTTCCCCTAGGAAAAAGTCAAAGTTGGAGTACTTCCCCAACAGGTTTTTCATCCTACCCACAAAATTTTGGAAATAGAACTAACTCAAGGAAGGTCTTATGTCTACCCTTGACCATGAGCACGGCTGTTCGAACATTTTATATTCTACAGAGTTTGTACATCTTTACCCACAAGAGACAATCAACCTGACGGGCTTACACGATTCCTTAGTCACGCAAATTGAGATATTGTCACGAGGCCTTTACAATACATAGTCCCCTAACATCTCACCCATATGGGCGGCTCCCACACGTAGTGGGTCCCATACGTTGTGCGGGATGTTCCACCATAGATTAGCGCAGTTGGACTCCACTTTCCACATACGCTAGCCCTGGTAACAACACCTTTACTAGGTGTCTCATTCAAGTTGGATTTTTATTATCCTCCTACACCGGTCTTTCGTGAGATGACTAAAGGGTCTAGTAAATTATTCAGCCAAGCCTACAAATTTGTCAGCTTGTGATTGTACTATTTTACATGGAGATATTATCATATAATTAAGTTCTTAATTTATCCAAGCGGTTCATTCCACAAACCACAAATTCTCATTTTACATCCACACCAACCACTCTTACCATCCGTCTAGACATGTATAGCAAGTTTTTATGGTTTGAAGAAGAATAAAATACGTGGTTTTTAAACTATCAGTCATTTTACATTCCGTGACTGTCCCAAATCAAGATTTCATGTTTTAAGATTGATGAATATGGCATTTAATATGACTTGTAGATAGTAAAGTTATCATTAACATCTATGGTGACAAGGATCAGGTGACTCAAGTGTCAAGGATGGTATATTAAAACTATTACAATATCAAGTAGGCATGTAGCCACCTTAATCTTTGACATACATTTGCCTAATAAATTAAGCATGCAATTTGATAATTTAAAGAAACATAATTTTATATAAAATGTAGGATTAATATGATCAAAGTGATGACTCACTGGTCACGGGTCGGCGGGTCTTGCGGTTCCTGAGAGGCGTCGACTTGAGGTTCGGTTGTGTCCTCGAACTCTACTCGAACGAACACGCCGAAAGCAAACGATAGACACGGAGAGCAAATAAATTCTCAAGCAAAAATTCAAATGAACTCCAAATTGAACAAAACAAGAACTATTAGAAAGAGCTCAATTTTAGAAAATTATAGAAATAAGTTTCACTAAATTGAGAGCTACGATGAGGGAGAACGAACTTTCCAAAGTTATTTTTAGGAAAAATCCTAAAATAAACAGAGAAGAGAGAGTTCTCTCTCCGATAGGTAGGTCCCACTATTTTTAATTGTTTTTCAAAATATTTTTAAATCTTAAAGGTTCAGTGTATGACATGTGGGGCCCACGATTTATTTATTTAAAGAAAATCATTTTCTTTTCTGGAAATGGCCAGAGGCTGACATGTGGGGCCTCAGCACTGTGTAAATAGTGTTTTGGGCCCACATGTTAGTGGCCCAGATTTATAATATGATTTTAATCAGATTTTTAACCGAGGTGAGGCCATGTGTCAGTCTAATGAAAGATTTATACTGGCCTAGGGCCCACCAGTTAGCGGTTCATTAACAAATGCTAAGTAGGGTCATTAACTACTAATGATATGACTTAATTTAATTACATGGGAGTAGTGTTCTTCCTCGGCCGAATGGCAACGAGGTTTGTCGGCGGCAAGAGAGACCACAGAGGCATGGGAGCATTTCTAAAATGGGATGCTCGACCCCGTACGCACCTCCCGGCGGGTTGAATCGGACCGACACAGACTGAAGGGGCGCCGATGGTGAGCTAGGCGATGGTAGAAACAAGGGATGGTCGCGGTGGGGATTTATGCAACTAGAGCTAAATTAAAAGGGAAGGGAGCATCTAGAAGTGATTGGGAGCTCACCGAGAAGAAGGGGAGCTCAGGAAGGCTGGGGATGAGTTGTCGACAGAGAGCTTGAACGGCGGAGGTAGGTGATCGGCGTTAGAGGAGACGAGGTGGTGAAGCTTCAAATCAGCGTCGCAGACGGTTTCACATGATGACAAGAATGCTCCAACCGTAAGGAATCGGACGGCGGATATCAGAGTCACCAGCGAGGAGGGTCGGCTAGAGTTGGAGAAGAACCCATCGTCGGCGATCTGCTAAGGAGGAGAAGCCAGTTAGGCTTCTTGGGAGCATTAGAGGGGTAAGAGAAACTTAAGGAAAGGGGCGATGCCGAGGGTGGTTCTCCGAGATGAGCTGGTGACGACGGTGGCTGAAGGAACTTCCAGCAGTAGTGATTTTGAGCTCTGAGAGTTAGAGCGTGGAGTGGGAGGTGGATGATGGGAAATCGAGGAATCGACCTGGCTTTTATAGCTGGGGAAGGGAGTTGGGAGCGTTGGGCGAGTTAAGGCACTCAATAGTGATTCTTTGTCGCACTTGAGTGGAGAGAGGGTAAGGCCAAGGCTTTTGAACTAAAATTTTGGCGGGAGAAAGGAAATTAAGCAAGATAAACAAATCTAGGAACTAAAAATTTAAACACCAGATTAGCAAATAACATCAAATTACAGCATAAAGTAACAAACCCGAAAATGGGATGTTACAAGTAGCCTAACCACTTACTAGAATAATTTGTGAATAATTGGTTCTCATTTTCTCATCTTGACATATATTATTGCTACAAGATCTCATTGGAAGGTTCTTTTAAAACAACTACTACCCTAATTGCCATAGTTTCAGATGTCACGTGTGATATACAATTTGACTTTGTCTCTATCTTATTTAAATTTCAGAGTGTGTAAGAATATGTTTGTATTGCCGTGAAATATGTGGGTATCATTTATCTAAATCAAGAACAAGTAGTGAGTTATGACTTTATGTTGTCTAGTTTACGACTTTACTCCTTTTAATGATAGGACATGATAATCAACTCAAGTATATTTGATCTTAACGAATTCTCCAATGTTCGAGGATGACTCTCCATTTTCTTGATGATGGAGGTCATTGACCCGAATGGAGAGTTCAACTCCTGCGACAACAATTAATAGATGTTTAAACATTTGATTCAATTGTAACTCATTTAGTTGTAATTCATTTGTGATATATGTGTAATGATTATCGTGTCCTATAAGATCTGTAATTATTTGTGATCTACTTGCTTGTTTTCAGAGGGTATGGTTAGTATTTCCTAAGGCTAGCAAAAAAACAAATTTTTATACAAAGAACCATCACAGATGATTTTTGTATTAACAGTCTGTGATAAGTCACAACATAGATGATTATTTTTGAAAACCGTCTGTGTTGTAACTTTTTACAAACGGTTCTGAGTTAATAACTGTTTGTGATGATCTTATGTCATTACTGACCTATGAACTCAAACAACTTATGAAACCGTCTGTGATGATCTTTTCTACAGTAGGTGTCAACCTTGATGAGCAGGCACAGTATGTTAGGTCTAGGTTTTAGGATCTCCTAGGTTAGATCTAGCGGCGTCTTTTCTCTAGGGTTCGAGTTCTTGAGAGATACACTGAGAGGGAGAGAGGGGTACCAACCGTCCGGTGTAGAGGATGAAGAGCCGGCCATCGCGGTTCGTCGGTGAAGCTCTGCGCAAGGGCAGCGACGGTCGGGGAGGAGGCGCGGGACTCCTCGGCGGCGGCGTGTCCCGAGCGGCGGTGATCTCCTTGGCGGTGGCGTTGAACGGCGGTGGAGCTTCCCGTCGCTTCAGCGCCCCCTCAACAGATCGGGTTAGGGTTTTGTCGGTGGGGAAGGTGGCGGCACGGTGAACCTCGTCGTGCGTGCCGTCCCGGCCCCCACCTCTCTTTTATATGGCGCTGGCGACAGGCCCACCACCAATGGGGCGCCCGATCGTAGCGCTGATCAAGGGTGGGCTTTGGCCGTTGGGCCAAAGCCCTGAGATCACTCTAACATTCTCCCCCTTGATCTCAATCTATGCTTTATCTTTAATTACATTTGACTTTACTCATTCCATCACAGATTAGTGCATAGAACATGTCTCATCGTCACGGTCAATCGCCGATAGATTCAACAGCTACAATACACCTCTCTGTTCTGAAATAGTTACTTTAATCTTTTGGGCCATCTTTTAGTCCAGAATCATAGGCTTTCCTTAAACCCATGCCGCTACATGTTCTCTGAACACGTTGGGTGGTAAGCCTTTAGTAAGCGGATCCGCTAACATCTTTGCGGTACTTATATGCTCAAGACTTATTATTTGATCCCGAACTTTATCTTTCACAACATAGTACTTTATGTCAATGTGTTTGGCAGCACCACTTGACTTATTGTTGTGGGCATACGTTCTGCGGGTTCATTATCGCAGATACAACTTAAGTGGTCTATTGATGTCGTCAACCACTTTTAAACCGGTATGAACTTCTTTAGCTTGATTCACCGCCCGTAGCCTCATAACATGCTACAAACTCGGCATACATTGTGGACGATGTAGTGATGGTTTGCTTTGAGCTTTTCCACGATATAGCTCCTCCAGCGAGAGTGAATACATATCCGGATGTAGACTTTCTATCATCTCCCACAAAATCAGAATCTGTATACCCCACTATATGGAGTAAATCTGATCTTCTGTATGTAATCATGAGGCCTTTTGTTCCTTGCAAATAACGCAAGACTTTCTTTATCAATTTCAATGTTCTATTCCAGATTGCTCGAATCATAAGTAACCAGTAACAAATGCTAAGTCGGCGTATGCACACTTGAGCATCTTGTAAGCTTCCGACAGTGAAGCATATGGGCTGCTTTCATTTGATCGATCTCATATCGTTCCGGGCATTGAAAATCCCCATATCTGCCGCCCTTGACTATAGGTGCAGGTGAAGGACTGCATTTATGCATCCCAAATTTCTTTAAGACTTTCTCTATGTATGTCTTTTGTGATAGTCCCAATACCCCTTTGTTTCTATCTCGGTGAATTTCGATCTCTAGAACGAACAAAGCTTCACCAAGATCTTTCATATCAAAGTTTGAGGACAAAAACTTCTTTGTCTCCAGTAGCAAACTGACATCACTACTAGCTAGTAGGATATCATCCACATACAGGATTAGGAAGATAAACTTCCCATCTTTAAACTTTGCATAAACACAGTTGTCCTCTACATTCTCTTTAAACCCAAATTTTCTTATTGTACTGTCAAACTTCAAGTACCACTGTCTTGAAGCTTGCTTTAACCCATAAATCGATTTCATTAGGTGGCATCCCATTCTTTCATTTCCTTCCACGACAAAACCTTTTGGTTGTGCCATGTAAACATTTTTCTCCAAATCCCCATTAAGAAATGCCGTCTTTACATCCATCGATGTAACTCTAAATCATAATGTGCTACTAATGCCATTATGATTCGAAGAATCTTTACATGAGACCGGAGAAAAGTCTCATTGTAATCAATCCCTTCTCTTTGCGTAAAGCCTTTTGCCACAAGTCGCGCTTTGTATCTTTCTATATTCCCTTGGGAGTCAAGCTTTGTCTTGTAGACCCATTCTACGCCTCACTGTTTGGCTCCTTTAGGAATAATTTCAAGTCCCGACTTTATTAGTCTTCATGGACCTTATTTCCTCTTCCATGGCCTCAAGCCATTTTGAGGAATTTCGTTTTCGTGGCTTCTTCAAATGAGGTGGATCATCCTCCATTTGAAATTCCTCTGTATTATAAATCTGATAATCATCGAAATAGCTGATCTTCTTACTCTTTGAGACCTTCTCGGGGCCTCCTCATTTGGTACATCTTCTGCTTGAGGTTTCTTTGCTCCCCTCATCTGTGGCAATAGGTTCTATAGGATCTGAAGAACAGGTTCCTCATTATCATTCATTGTTGCCACAGGAGGAACAATAGCAGTCTTTGGCACCACAGTTGTCTTGCACCGTCGGTGCAGCGGACGATGAGGTAGTGTGAAGAATGGCTCTTGAATCATCGGAGTGGGCGCATACACCGCTTCTCTTCAAGGTCAATCTCACGAGCTACCATGCTCTCCTCATCATTTCATCCTCTAAGAAGACAGCGTGTCTCGTTTCTACAAACTTTGTATATCCTGTCTGACAAGAGAAACGAAAACCTTTTGACTTTTCAGGTAGCCAATGAAATGACAACTTACTGCTTTGGGATCAAGCTTCCCAAGATTTGGGTTAAATACTTTAGCTTCAGCAGGCTCCCCACACACGCAAGTGGTTTAGTGAGGAACTCTCCTGTCCACAACTCGTGCGGTGTTTGTGCACCGACTTACTAGGCACTCTGTTGAGAATATGAATGGCGGTTTTCAACGCCTCCATCCATAAGCTCAATGGCGTGTGGAATAGCTCATCATGCTTCGCACCATATCCATCGAGAGTGCGGTTGCGTCTTTCGATTACTCCATTTTGTCGAGGTTCGCCCGCATCGAATATGGGCCACTATTCCATTTTCTGTAAAAACCTTGCAAAAGGTCCAGAACTTGTCCATATAGGGTATGTCGATCGTAGTACTCCCCACGATCGATCGGACTATCTTAATCTTTAAATCGTGTTGGTTTTCAATTTCAGCCTTAAATATGTTGAATTTATCCAAGGCTTCATTTCTTTCTTTGATTGGATAAATATATCCATAACGGAGTAATCATCCGTGAATGTTATGAACGAGTTATATCCATCCACACTTTTCACAGAAAAGGACCACAAATATCTGTGTGAATAATTTGTAGAACTCTGTGCTTCTTTGAGCGTCCTTTTAATTTTCTTTACATATTTTCCTTTAATGCATTCTCTGCATTGTTCTAAGTCTGAGAACTCTAATGGAGGAAGAATATCATTCTTAACTAGTCTTTCTATTCTCCCCTCAAATATGGCCTAAACGACGATTGCCATAATTTCGACGACTCATCTAGAGTTCTCTTTCGTTTTCTGTTTACATTCGTAGACGAGGATTCAATCACTTTCTCGCACGCGACGTTCTCATTATCGCATACTACATTCACATCATCACATAATGATAACAAATAAAGCTCGTTCTGTAAAATGGCAAGACCAACACATTCTTTATTAAACATTATTTCACACTTGCCATTTCCAAAATTGCAATCATAACCATCTTTGTTCAAATTTGATACACTAATCAAATTCCTCTGTAAAGAGAGAACAAAAAGGACATCTCTAAGTAAAAGATTGGAGCCATTAGCTAACTCTAATGAAAGATCGCCAACGGCTTCAACTTCAGCTTGTACTCCATTTGCAACTTTAATGCATCTTTCGTTTCTTTGCGTAGTCCTCGTCGAACGGAATCCCTGTAAAGAATTAGCAACATGAACAGTTGCTCCTGAGTCAATCCACCAAGTGGTTTTCGAATATTGCACATACATGGATTCATTTATAAAGGTAATAATGTTCTCACCTTTCTTTGCCATTATCATCTTTAAATAATCAGGACAATTCTTCTTGTAGTGTCCCGTCTTCTTGCAGTGAAGACACTGATCTTTGTCTACAGCAAATTTATTCCGTTGAGGGTGATGGATGATGCTTTTCCTTGTTCTTTGAGAAGGAGGTCTTTGTTGAAGTTCTTTTCTTGTTATCCTTCACATAGTTGATGGAACCACCATGTGAGGATTTGATTATTTCCTCCTCTTGCACACACATAGCAATGCACTTTTCTAAGTCCCATTTCTGAGTGCATGTTGTAGTTGACAACAAAAGTGTCAAACTCTTTGGGCAAGGAAGTAAAACCAAATGAATTAGGAACTCATCCTTGAGCCAAATCCATTGGTTTAAGCTTGGATGCTATGTTGCTCATCCTCGTATGTGCTCTCTTATGCCACTGCCACCACCAGAGTACCTCTCTCATAAGTCTGTTTAATCATTGTGTAGCATAAGTCTTTGAAGAGCCGATGGCGACTCTTTATTCTTTCAAGGTACTCTGTGTGGTGTCACACTCTGCGATTGAGCCCACAATAGCGAGCTCAATCGTGTTCTTTATCACGACCAAACATTTCTTGTTGGCGGTGACCCACTTTATAATCAAGATCATATGACATCTTTATGGGAGCATAGTCCCTCTGCAGTGCAGTGCGCAAGCAAACATCAGCCTCATTTTCGTCCCTCACCGGTGCCACAGCTGCGTGGGACACGGTGTAGTGACTACCCGATCCACCTCGGCCGGGATGAAGGCGGATCAATCTTTTTCTTCCATTCACCGTAATTGTCTCCTTTGAGAACAGGGATATCCCTGATGTAGCCCATCAAGGAGTATCCTCCTGAAACCACAATCCATATACAGTGAGAATATTTAAACATTAATAACAGCAAAATTATATGCCTTATTTCCAACGTTGGTCAAAAATACGACATATAATTTTATTTATACATTAAATCTACATCACCGTTGGGCAGAAATAGAAATAATGCATAAAAACCATCAATTAAAAATTATAATACTGTTATTGTCAACGTTGGTCAGAAAATAACAATATCATAAATCTCTGGAAATTATTATCTATTTTTTCAAAATTAAATTCTCCCGTTGGTTCGAATTTAATAATGAAAAATTATAATTAACATTGACTTTTGCAGCGGAAACTGTAATTATTCTAAAAAAATAATTCAATATTCAGAAGCATTATACTGTACACATTTAATCTCTGAAAAATTAACACGTTGGTGCAAAAATGTTTAGAGATTTTTAATCAAAATTCATTGAAATTCACTCAAAAATGCTTCTGAAAATCATTAAATCCAAAATCGGATTTTTATTGTTCAAACCGACCATTTGGCGGCGGCTGCCTGCAGATCGGCGCGCCCACGGCGCCCACTCGCCGCCTCTCGCGCACCTCGCGCGACACGCCGCCACGCCAGCGCGCCCGCTCGGCCGGCTCCCACGCGCACATCGCGCCTTGCCGCTCGCGCGCGTCGCGCTTCGCGCGCGCCGCAACTGGGCTGGCGGAAATCCTCGCCGCTGGGCGAAAGTCGCCGCCATGGCTCGGCGCGATCTCGGCCGCCGATGCCATCCGGACGGTTCTTGCGCGATCTCGCCGATCAAAAACGCGCGCGGCGCCCAAAACCCTAACTCATTCTCTCCTCTCTCTCCACGCGCGAGAGATCTCGGCGGTGGCGGCGGTGGCGCTGCGTTCACCCCGCGGAGAAGAAGAAGACGGCGCCACCGCGGCCCTCGCGGCGTCGCGCGCTCTGAGAGGAGCGCGCCGCCGTCAGCGGCTCCGTGTTAGCGCCCTGTCCCGCGTGTCGACGAGCGGCGCCGCGTGGAGCGCCGGCGAGCCCACGGCTCGGCGGTCTCCATACGCCGCCGGCAGCAGCGGTGGCCGGTAAGTCCGGTCTCTTCAGATCTAGGGTTAGGGTTTGACCCGTTCCCCTCTCTTTTCTTTTTTGTTTTCTAGGGTTCGGGGTTTCGTCCTCTGTTCTTTCTTTCCCGTGTAGATCTAAACGCTAGGGTGCTCTGATACCATTGTTAGGTCTAGGTTTTAGGATCTCCTAGGTTAGATCTAGCGGCGTCTTTTCTCTAGGGTTCAAGTTCTTGAGAGATACACTGAGAGGGAGAGAGGGGTACCAACCGTCCGGTGTAGAGGATGAAGAGCCGGCCATCGCGGTTCGTCGGTGAAGCTCTGCGCAAGGGCGACGGTCGGGAGGAGGCGCGGGACTCCTCGGCGGCGGCGTGTCCCGAGCGGCGGTGATCTCCTTGGCGGTGGCGTTGAGCGGCGGTGGAGCTTCCGTCGCGGCGCTCCTCAACGGTCGGGTTAGGGTTTTGTCGGTGGGAAGGTGGCGGCACGGTGAACCTCGTCGTGCGTGCGCGCCGCCCCCCACCTCTCTTTATATGGCGGCGGCGAGGGGCCCACCACCAATGGTGGGCGCCCCGATCGTAGCGGTCAAGGGGTGGGCTTTGGCCGTTGGGCCAAAGCCCTGAGATCACTCTAACACAGTAGCCTCCTTAGCTTGTCCTCGATGGCCTGCCAGTCCCAGAGCTGCTCGATGAGGAGGGATATCATCCTTCCAACCATGTCACTAATGACCCAGACATGTGGCCTCACCGACCATGGTAGCTACTCCTTCTGGTGATACCATCCAATTGGGGGTTCGAATGTGCT
Source organism: Dendrocalamus sinicus (assembly GCA_036346575.1). Lineage (NCBI taxonomy): Eukaryota > Viridiplantae > Streptophyta > Magnoliopsida > Poales > Poaceae > Dendrocalamus > Dendrocalamus sinicus. The sequence continues at coordinate 14,670,523 of CM070646.1, forward strand.
TAAACTTATGCTTAGGCTTAGGATTCTACATTAACTCAGCTGTTAAATGGTGCATTTTTTTAATATATGATCTACAGAAAAATTATAGTACAAACTATACCGGCTAAAATCGCATGTGGATATTTTTCTTTGCGTACTGCCTCTTGTGAACTGCTAAAATTCAAAAACCACAATCATAAGTCACAGTCCAGAAGAATCCACCATAAAGCCAGGGAAAACAATGTTAGTGTGCACCGTTTGAACATGAAGAGATTTGTGTGTCACTCTTACAAGTTGCAACCTTCCTAGGCGTAACATTTTGTCAGTACATCAATTGGCACTGGCACAACGTTTGCAGTTAAGTAGTAGCAACTGGTGCAAATTGGACGGAAGGAGAAGGCAAAATGATTGGAAAGCGACCTGGAAGACTTCGTCTGATTGTTCCTGGTGTATTTGGGCACCTGTAGATCGAGGCCGGCATCGGAACTACTATGGCTTGTTTGTTTGAATAAACTCAATGAGATTCCTAGTCATTGAAAGATAATCCTACACGTATAGCTTCCGGGGTGAGTACAAAATTACAAGGTTTTTTCTAACCATTTGCAGTATCTCTAAACTCGTAAATTGTATCACTTAGGTCATTTTAGCTTAGTTTCATCTTAGTAGCTGTAATGCAGATGCAGCGGTGAAATAAAAGGTATGATGCTGATGCTGACCATTGTGTGATCCCAAATTACCACATTGATCATCATCCGCCTAACCTAAATGATTTGAGACTCGTTTAGCACCTCTATATCCAAGTAAACTTGCAATTGGGCCTGGACTGGACCCGGCCCATCCTTGCTGGAACGGACGGCCCAGATCGGGCGCCGAACCTGCATCCTCCGTAACCCACTAACCTAGCGCCGGCCCACTCGCGCCTCCGCAACGCAGACCGCAACCGGAGGAATCATCCCTAGCGGCGGCGACCCCGACGCCTTCCCGTGACCACTCGCCGGCGGCGGTAAGTTACCCCGACACCGTCCCTCTCCCTCTCTCTCTACCCCGCCTAGTGCTGCGGCCTGGGTTTTTCTTTGCGCCTGGATATAGGAGGTGCCCCGCGGGAAGGGACGATCTGGCTGTAGCGAACCTTCGATTAGTCCTAGCTGCGGCGCTGGGGATCTGGTCGTTTCTAGTTTCGGCGTCTCGACTGCTGGTTTGGAGGAGGAACCACTACTCGCGTTCGTTGCGAGTGAGCAGGACGGGGCTGTCATATTGGAAAAGGTTTGATCTTCTTTGATGGCTGTTGGTTGTGAGAGCTAGGGTAGCGACTGACTGGTGAGGTGGTGAATCATGTAGGTCCGCATTGTGAAATCTGTATGTTTTGTCTGATTAACCGATGGAAACTTGGGGTGTGAGATCGATGTGATGATTAGCACCGAATGAGGTTGCAGTATAGGTCATTTAGGAGACGGCCTGCTGCTTAGGGAGTTCTTGTACTTTGCCAAGTGATCGTGGCAAATGATCAAGCTCCCATCGAGTAGGCGAACCTGTTTTGCTCTCGCTCGGTTATTGCAGTGCGGCATTTGGGGATTGGGAGAACCTAGAGTACTGTGCTTTTGTGGATAATGCGAAAGGGTTTGGGGGAAAGAGCCATCTTTTCTGGCAACGAGTTATGGGGTGTGTTACTATTTAGTTGCAAATCCAATATTCCGTTTCTCTGAATCATTGTAACATTAGCTTCAAAACTTGTAAGATGGCTACCATGCAGTGCTGAACTTGTCCACTTTCTTTCAGTTGCTAGAGCTTGTTTATTGATTCAAAAAGAATTTAGGCATGCAGGGGATTTTCTTGGCGTCCCACTTAGCGCTAATTATTTTTTGTGTTCTTGTGCAGGGCAGAGAATCTTTCATTTCTTCTCGTCCCCTGGCTGTATTTTGTGGCTACGTAGCTGACAGTAGGATGTCTGTCTCTACCATAGCAAGGCGACTAGGTTGTTTAAGATCATCATCCACGAGTCATCTTTCAGTAGTTTGGGCTCATATGTACAGCACCGAAGCTGGAAAAGACACGGGTGCTAAGAAATACAAATACCCTGAAGTCTATGACCCGTATGGGCCTATGCCGCCACCGTCAGAGAAAGTTGTGGATCTAGCTGACCGCATTGCCGCCCTCCCTCCCGAGGAGATCAAACAGATTGCTCCTGCTCTCCTTCTCAGACTAAACCAGCCAGCACCACAGGCAATTTCTGGCCAGGGATTTAGTTTTGGTCCTCAAGGCAGTGCTGGGGCTGGTTCTGCCAAGGCTGAGGAGAAGAAAACAGAGAAGACAGTCTTTGATGTCAAGCTAGAGAAATTTGATGCTGCTGCTAAGATCAAGATTATTAAGGAGATCAGAACATTTACAGATTTGGGGCTGAAAGAGGCGAAGGAGCTAGTGGAGAAGGCCCCAGTCACTCTGAAGCAGTCACTCACAAAGGAGGAAGCGGAAGCAATCATAGACAAGATAAAGGCAGCTGGTGGTGTTGCTGTGATGGAGTGAAGGATCATATCTGGGACACTGCCAACTCTATTTCTGTTTTTGTTACTATGGTCAGGGCGTCAGGCATTCGAGATTGCAGCATCTCTACACTGGTGGAGGAAATGGTTCATCTGTGACAGGTAGCCAGGTTGAGAAGGGTACTAGAGATTTAGTTGCTACGATGATGTCATGACTTGTTCTAGAATAAGCTGTTCTTTGGGTACTATAGAACTTTCCTGATGGAATACTGTGGCAGCAGAACTGAATGAAAGGATTGTAGACACCACTGCCATGAATGTGATGCCGATATCTTTTGGTTATCTTTGTTGTGTCTGTTATAACTTTAAGCACGCCGTTTTAATTTGAAATGCTTGGCAATTGCGTAGGGAACCTGAAACCTTCTATGCATTACATATTTCACCTTCTCAGTTACATCTTGTTTGGTTTGGCCTCTAAACTACCAGAAAATTTTCATTTTCATACGGTATTCTCAATTTCTCATTCATCCTGTGATAATACTAAACATCATTGTACTTCGAAGAGCATTTATCGTTGTCGGATGCTGCAATTTGCAAATTTGGCTTTGTACATATTACAGTTGTGTTATATGGAGATATGTATTGTTGCGTCTAGCCACGCAGTTGTATGAGATACCTGGCTTGTTTGTTCTAGTTACCAGTTAGGCTGTTCAAATGAAGCATTTCCGCTTGAATTTAATCATAAGTAACAGAAATGTACATTTCTGAATTTTGAATTCAGGTGAAACATTCATCATTACACACTTGCCCGCCCAGCTGAATACATCAATGTCATATAAACGAATCAATGTCATACATCAAAACAAGAAGAAAAATTCCGCATGCAGCCTCACTCGGTCCTCCATGCATGCAGAAAGAAGCTGTAGTCAGACGCACCGCCCTGAATGCCATTGACGTGCTCCCCTCCACCGGCGCCGTCGTCGTCCCCCCGGACCTCGGGCAAGGCTCCGGGCTTGAAGATGAAGACCGCCTGCGAGCCCGGGCCGGCGAAGATCCAGTCGTGCACGTCCCAGAGCACCTGCACCGGCGCCTGGTCGACGAGCACCGTCTCGTTGCCCCGGAACTTCCACTGCAGGTTCTTGACGTGCACCAGCGCGAAGCCGTCCACCGTGATCGACATCTCCGGCTCCCTGGACCCGGCGAGCGAGCTCTCGACAACGATCTCGTGGTCTTTCCTCCCGGCGTCGAGCCGCGCCCGCGCCGCGAAGGTGCGCTTGCCGAAGACGCTCTCCCGGCGGCACACCGGCACGGCGTCCTCCAGCGACGGGCGGGACTTGGTCCGCTTGTACGCGTCCTTCTTGCAGTCGCCGAGAAGCAGGACGACCTCCTCCTGGCTCACCAGCGCGACGTAGTAGCCGCCGACCGGCTCCGGGCTGCTCGCCGTGAACTTGGCCGACCGGAGGTCCCAGAAGATGTCGAGGCGGTCGCCGTCGACGTCGAGGGTCTTCAGGCCCTTCTTGCTCCAGAACGGCCACGGCTTCAGCTCCACCTTGTGGGTGAGCGGCCCGTCGTCGCCTCCGCCACCGGCAGTGCAGGCGTTGGGGCGGTCGATGGAGATGGTGAAGGACTGGTTGATGAGGTTCTTGTTCCAGACGGCGGTGACAAGGCGCGGGACGCCGTTAATCTTGGCGAGGTACACCGACACCGTGGAGCACTGCGCCGTCGCCGACGAGGACGACGGCGCCTTGCCGCTCGCCGAGTCGTCAGAGGACGTCGCGCCATTGTTGCCGCCGCCGCCACCTGGCTCGTCCATCTTGCTCGACGGCTCGCAAGATTTGGAGCGCTTGTGCATGATCAGAAATCGATCCCCCGTATTATGACACGATCGAACGCATTGGCGTGGAATGCTCGTGGGTTAATTTGTCGCATCAACAATTCCTTTCGGATGCGATCAAGAGGTAGGTTCCTCCATGCGCGTCATGGGCTGCATGCCTTCGACGACATGGAACGCATTGATGAGCAACAAACAAAAAAGAAAGGAAAAAATCGATAAATTCAGTGATTCTTTTTTAAACATAATTCAGTGATACTGTTTAAACATAATTCAGTGATTCTTATGGGCTGCATGCAAGAACAGTAAAGGCACTGAGGATCGAACAAAAAAAAAGAGAAAAGGATAAAATGACAGTGACAATGCGGAGGCAATTCTCCAATAAATTAACATACCTTTGTGTTCACAATCACTTGTGCTTATTCTTTTTTTCGAGAATACGCAATAATCAAGGAGGTGTGTTTGAGGAAATAAAACTCCGTTTTGGATGCGAGAAACAAGGTTGACGGAAACGAAGAATTGGCCGAGAAGGCAGAAAGAGAAGCTAAATAAAGAGAAGAAGGGAGAGAAAAAAAAAAAAAAAGAGAGACACCTCAAACTAGTTGTAGTTTTGTATGGATTCTGCGGTTTACAGGTGCGCGCATGCCATGACGGTTTCGCCCAAAAGATTAGACTCCAACGATCGTGCGCCATTGTTGTCAGCTGGCTACTATTTATGTCCTCCAGAAAGGTGGTCGCACCAGATTCGCCATGAAAATAGAATAGAAATAGGAGACGAGTCTTAAGAAAAGGGGTGCCGTCGATGTAGTATTTCTAGCTAGAGAAGTGACTCTATATTTTTCTTAGGAATATCTATACAACATTCGACTATTTTTTAGGACAAAAACAGTCAGATTGATCGGGCGTTAGATCTCCATCCAACGGATCCACTCATACAAGCCACCCTCCAAAAAAAAAACCCCCTCCAAAAAAATGATCTAGGGCGTTGGATCTCAATCTAACGGCTCAAAATCTGACTGTTTTTGTCCTAAAAAATAGTCGAATGTTGTATAGACACTCCTATTTTTCTTTCTAACAAGAGTAACACTAATATTAAAGTACATAAAAATATAAATAATACCTATCTATCATTCATCGTGCTTTAAAAATTATACAAATTATTGTTAAGAAAAGCATAGAAGCACAATGTTTCTAGTTAACATAGAGGATCCTTTAACCACCGCGCGACATCCACCACCCTCTTCCATGCCCACAGCCAACGGTAACTCAACCGTTCACCCTAATTCTCAGGTCAGAGACCGATAAACCCAAACTCTAACACTGCTACTGTCGGTGAAGACGATGCCAGCGGAGATGAATGTGGAGAGGCGGCGCATGAATCTAAAACCAAAATCGAACGGTGAGAAATTTGCAAAATTTTTAAAAATTTGCAAAATTTTTAGTTACTATTATTTAGCAATTCTTTTTTTATAAAAAATCACAATAAGTGAACTACACGCAATCCAAACCCCCAAACAACTTGCATATTTCAATCAGGTTAACATAAAGTAGTTTGCATGGAACAACTCCGTCATTGTAGCAGAGTTATATAGAAGTAGTCTCCCAATCCTAGCTAGCCGCGCCCTCTCAGCGGAGGGATCGGTGTCGTCCCTGCTCCGCTCGTCGGCCGTCCGCCGCGCCCTCTCAGCGGCGTGTGTGTCGGGAGCGGCCGCCCGCCGCGGTCTTGCGTCCCCCCCCGCGCTGTGCCGGCACCTCAGCAAAATTCCAGCTACACCGTCGCGGAACGACGACGCTGCCTACGATGAAAAGGTGATTGTTTTGTGTTCAAAGAATTCAAGGTGGTATCGATCACGATCACTGCTTTCTTTCAGTACGTTTGGCATGCATGAGAACGATGCAACACACACACACACAATCTGTCTGCCTGTTTGTATTAGAGATGGATGATAAGACATAAGTAGGATATGTGAATTATTTTTTAGTCTTTTTGGGTGTTGGTGCTGATGGTACTGAATTTGTTAAGAGTTGGCGGGGTGCGAAGAGGAATTCCTTGATCTGATTTCATCGTCCCCCTGCAAGCCAAGTTTCTGTCGGCATATTGCTTCACCCTGCGGTATACTTCCATGGCCCTTTCCTTTCCACAGCCAGTTCCTTTTTTTTTTTGAGGTGGGACAATTGGCTAGTAAAATTGTAGTCTCAAATCCAGGCAATCAAAGTGAAAAATCCACATAAATAGCACACCAAACTCGTGGTCAGTGAAAATCGAACTCTGGTCATCAATCAACAAGACAAAGTGCCATATCGCTAAACTATGCTATAACTTCAACATCAAGTTCTTGGATGGCTAACCTGGCCTACTTAGTCTGCCTATGTGACATTCTCTCTTCCTTGAGACTTGGCTTGTGGCCGACCCTGCTTAGTGTGCATGTGACATTGCAAGGGCTTGAAAGTGACATTTGTTCAATCAAGTATTTCGGTTATGTGTAGGTGAATGCATTAATCGAGAAGGTCAGTGAAATGGACCTTACTGTTGAAAAAAGAAGTACTATATCTGGAGGAGTTAAAATGTAAGAAAAATGTCCTACTTCATTTATATATGCTCCTAATATTATCACAAGTGCGTGCCCCCGTGTGTTGAGTTTTGTTGAATGGTCTGCCTTTATTGAGGAAAGCAAGCCGCACAATGCATTTATTTATTTGTTCTGGCATGTTGCTGCTGGTGTTGCTTTTCTTGGCATTGTTGTTAACAAGGCAGATGCACCAAGTGAGGATAATCAGGTATGGAACGACATATTGTGGTCACTTCTTCGATTCGTTGTTATATATCGATCTAGAGTCGATCATATCTATTGCCTTATTTAATTCATCATCAAGCATGAATGTACAGCGACACCTTCACGGGAACTTGGTTTCAATTCTTGTGGTTTTAGTTTCAGTCTGAAGTTAATTGTCACCATAGAAGTAAACATTTTTTTGCGTGCTGTGCTTATATCACGATCAATGTTTTCGAACCATCAGTTTATCCGTGTACTGACACATGTTTCTTGCTGTCTTTCGAGCCATAGGAAAAGCAGCATGCTGAAAAGAGCTTGAAGCAATGCACCTGCGGACAAATAGGATGGATCTGAATGTAGCATATGCCGCTTTTCTTTTTTTGTGTTGAAGTACATGTAAGAAGATTCAAATTAATATTGTGATGAACTATTGTAATATTTATGGAGTAATCAAGTGAGTTTACAAAGATTGCACTTTGTCTGGATTTGGTTTGAGCAGAAGTTGAGGATTTTGCGATTCGAGTGATAGTTTGAGTTAGGATGACTTGAGTCATTGGATTAATGTTGCATGATGCATATCTTGGCTAATGTGGGTCAGGTTATGAAGAATTTATGCCTGAAAACGATTTCTTTGTCTTTCGATGTGCAAGGTTGCTTGGAGTCAACTGTGGTCAACGACGAGGATCGGGGCTAGGATTAGGGAGCAGTTAAGGCTCAGAATGATCAAGAATGCCGGGTGAGACGATGAGCTCAAGCATGGCACAAAAAAAGCGAGAGTGTTGAAGGCGAGTTCGAATGGCGCCATGTGGTTTGCACTGGCTAAATGAGCTGTGGTAGGTGGAACCGGGACGGGAGAGACTTGGCGGCACGTGGTAAGCTAGTGGTGCACTTATATGTGGCAAGTATGGTGATTGCTCGCAAAGGTTGGTGAAGACCAGGTCTACGAAGGGTATTTTCGTAGTTTGACCAAAATACCGGAAACCACCTTGGATCAAAACTGCGCCGCATGGGCGATACAATAGAGAGCGCTTTAGGTCAAGGCTAAGGATTTGGCGGATGCACACTTATGTGCTTTGAAAAACGAGTATAAGTGAACTTGTGCAAGTAAAACCCATGTGTGGGGGTTAACGGGTTTCCCCCATTGTAAAAGTGGATAGGATCTATTAAGGGGTATAAGTGGTTGGTTATCCACCTATAAGGGTATGTCCAATGGTGATTTATGAGCTAGCTCTAAACATATTATTTCATATTTTAATAGAAGAGAGAGAAAAGCTAGCTCTTGATCAAGAGCTAGTCTCATACACACATTCCAAGATTATATGAGGATGTCATGTGGGACTATTCATGTTATGAGCTATGTGCTAAAAGTTAATATCATTGGAGAAGTTATCTTAGAGCTAGTAACTAGCTCATACCATTGTACATGCCCTAAAAGAGATTGGGATAGAGGCATGTAGGGTTAACCATCCAACCCCCTCTCTCTCATGTGTGCTCTCTTGTTTAGGGTTAGGGTTAGAGTGGAGCACTTGCTGTACTCTTTGTCCTCCAAGGTGGAGTGGATGTAAAATCTACCTTCTCAAGTAAGCAATAAATTAATCTTTGTGTATTTCCATAAATCCATCTTGATTTGATTGATTTGCTCTTGATTTGACCTCAAAGTGTGATTTCTTGATCCGAGGGTATTTGAGTTGATTTCTTTTGTGTTCTAACTTGCTGTGACATGTGGGAATATATCTAGACTCATCTTGATCATCATCCACCTACGAGCAAATTGTATTAACTGATTTTGATTTTGACTCAGTTTTGGTGGAATCTTCTAACAAACTGACAAAGGTCTCAACTTTGGTCATGATTTTCATGATCGTTTGTTGTAATAAGTTCACAATACCCTAGAGAAGATCTCTGTAAAGTTTTATATCATTTATATCTATGGATCAAAATTTCCATCAATTTTCCGTTGTGAAATTGTGCTGAAATTCAGACCGCTCTTCTGTCTTTGAATTTTGACAACTCAGATGTTTTTGACCACTCAAAAGCTTTGAAGCATGCACAAGTTTCAACCATGCCTGTTCAATCGCTCACTGGTCGTCAACCTTACTAGTAGTGCTTCAACGAGTTTCGACCACTTTAGTTTTGATCACTCACTGGTCGTTGACCTTCTTGGTCATATTTTGACTTGTTTCGATCACGTAAGTTTTCAACCACTTTGGTTTTTGACCACTCAATGGTTGTCAATCACTTCGATCGAATTTTTACTTCCTTCAAACAATCGGGCTTGCAATCTCTCTTAGGTCACCGACCACGTCAGTTTTAGATCACCTGTTGGCTTACGACCATGTTGGTTTTCGACCGCTTTTTGACCATCAACCACTAGAGTCAATTTTCGACCACGTTGTCAGAATTTCGACCACACTGTTTTTTTCTACTGATTGTGTTCTATTTTTTGAGTCTCTGCTTTTCAAGTAGTATTTCTATTCTAATTTTCATAGCTTTGTAGCTATCGGAGTAAAGAATAAGTGAATACTTAGGGAAAATTTTTTAAGATACCATTCACCCCACTCTGTTGCCTATCCAGTCCTACAAGTGGTATCAAAGCCTGGTTAGCTCTTCTCATAGATCTTAACCGGTCTTAGGAGCCATGGAAGCAGACAAGTATTCTATCAAGCCACCTCTCTTCGATGGTGTTGACTATCTCTTTTGGAATAGCAGAATGGAGTCTTACATTCAGGCTCAAGGCTATGTAATCTGGATAAAGGTTAAGACTCGGTTTGTTGTTCTTGCCAATGAGTACATCACAGCGATGAATACGCCAGATGTGAAGGCAAATGCTAAGGTAAGGAACATCATCATCTAAGGTCTTAGTCAAAGTGAGTTCAGAATGTTGTCTTTGTATGTGCAGGATCGCTTGGAGTCAACCATGGTCAACAGCGCAGATCGGGGCTAGGCTTATGAAGGAGTTGAGGCCCAGAACGGTCGAGAATGCCAGGTGGGACGGTGATCTCAAGTATGGCACGAAAAAGGCGAGAAATGTTAAAAGCAAGTTTGAACGGTGGGAAAGCGCCATGTAGTTTGCAGGTCAAGTGAGCCGTGGTTCGGTAGAACCGGGACATGAGAGACTTGCGACACCTGGTGAGCTAGTGGTGTACCTACACGTGGCAAGCATGGAGACTACTTGCAGTGTCTGGTAATGACTAGGTCAAGGAAGGGTATTTTAGTAGTTTGACCAACATACTAGAAACCATCTTGGGTCAAACCCGCGGCTCATGGGCGATGCGTTGGAGAGCGGTTTAGGTCAAGGTGGAGCTGATTCGATTAAGGTGGATCAAAACTAAGGATTTAGCAGATGTACACTAATGCGCTTTGAAAACGTGCATAAGTGAACTTGTTAGAATAAAACCTGTGTATGTAGGATCCATTAAAAGATATAGGTGGCTCATTACCCACTTATAAAAAGGGATCGGGATGGAGACATGTGAGATTAACAATCCAATGCCTCTTTCATGTGCTCTCTTGTTTAGGTTTAGGGTTTGAGAGTAGAACATTTAGTGTACTCTTTGTCTTTCAAGATGGAGTAGCTGTAAAACTTTCTATCTCAAGTAAGCAATACATCAATCTTGTGTATCTCCATCGATCCATCCTGTTTTGATTGATTTGCTCTTGATTTGGTTGGTTTGTTTTCTCTTTTTTACTTTTCTTTATCTTGCTGTGCTAAAAATGTGTAAGAGATAGAGACTACCTCTGGGAATCTATCTCCACACATTTAGGCTCTTTGATAGAAAGTTTATTAGGAAAACTCGGTTTTACTTGATTTAGGCTAAAAGTGTTATTTGTTGACCGAGGGTATTTTAGTTGATTTCTTTGGTGTTCTAACTTGTTGTGACATGTGAGAATGCATCTAGACCCATCTTGGTCATTACCCACGTACGAGCAAGTTGTATTCACCGATTTTGATTTTGACTTGATTTTTGTGGAACCTTCCAACAAACTGAAAATGGTTTCAACTTTGACCATGATTCTTATGATCATTTGTTGGAATAGGTTTACAATACCCTAGAGAAGATCTCTGCAAAGTTTCATATTGTTGGATCTATGGATCAAAAGTTTCATCATTTTTCGTTTTAAAACTGTGTTGAAAGCAAACTGTTCTTCTCTGTTCCTCCGAGTTTTCGACCACATTGCTTCTTTACGACCACGTTGGGTTTTCAACTATTCATTGGTCGTCGATCTCACTGATCGTATTTTGATCTGATTCGACCACATTGGTTTTCGACCACTCGTTGGCTTTCGACCACGTTGATTTTCGACTGCGTTAGTTTTTGATCACTCTCTGGTCGTTGACCTTCGACTACATTGGCTTCGACTATATTGATTTTCGACCTCGTTGGTTTTGACCACTCTCTGGTCATTAATCACTCGAGTGAATTTCGATCACGTGAGCTTTCGACCATGTTGGTTTTTGACTACATTAGTTTTCGATCGCTGTCTGGTCGTCGACCACTATAGTCGAAACTCGACCATGTTGATTTTCAACTGGTAGTCGAATTCCGACCATGTTGATTTCTGATCAGGTCGCGCTCGGCTCATTGTTTCTTAGGTTTTTCAAGTAGAATTTCTATCCTAATCTTCATAACTTTGTAGCTATCAGAGTAAATGATAAGTGAATACTTAATAGAAAATTTTAAGGCAGCATCCATCCTCCTCTATTGCCTATCCGGTTCTAAAAACATAAAAGTGACATATCTAGGATTGTGAAATTTTACGGTGACAAATAAGGAATTGCCGTTCAGGTATAATGTTAAAGTCCATATATCTGATCTGCGCACGCACGTCCGTGCTCCGGGACGATCCGCGTGCGTGCCGCAGCCCCGCCCACAAAATTGCCAGTGTGGTAATTCTAGAAGGCGAGCCGCACGACCAGATCAACAGTCGCCCACACATTGGCTGGACATGCTTTGCACCATCATATTCACATGCACGCTTTTCATGAGTTGATTTAACTCTCTCCGAACTTTACTCTCCCTCGGTTTTTACTTGCATGGCCTACTTCTTCCACTGCAAATCTCAACTTTTGTCTACGGTCAATATATAAGGTACGTAGTGGTCTACTCTTCCATGCCGTTTTCCTTTAGAAGAAAAGAGAGAGAGAGAGAGAGACCGGTTGGACTCTCATCATAGTTACTACTAATTAATTAGATCTTGCACTAGCTGCTGTCCATTCTTTTTTTTAAGAGTAACGTGGTAGATAAATTACTCAAAATAGGGCAGGCAAATCGCCGGTTACAAGACCATCACCAAGATCATAGCCTAACTTAGCCAAGGCATGAGCTATAGTATTACAAGCTCTTGGACAGAAACGAATTTCACAGCTAATAAAACACTAGTAAAACACATGGCTAGGAGAATCTTCACATCCTCAGTTGGAGCATATAAGCACGAGGCGGAGGCATCCTGTCTTCTGTTCGTCAGAAGATGGACCAGAAGCTGGCATCCGTCGCGATGATGAGATTGCCGATACCAAGACCCAGAGCAAGGTAGATCGCCTCCGACAGAGCGCACAGCTCAACCGAGAAAGCTTCACCCAAATGGTCTAGGTCCATCATTTTTTTAGACTGTGACTAATAGATCTGATAAATTATACTCACTGATATTAATCAAAACTAAAAACTAATTAAAAAACCGAAAAGAAAATGCCTTCTCTCCTTGCTTTCCATTCACCTGCTAGGTTGCCACGTTTAAGCAAGAGAAAATATCGAAGACACCCTATTTATCGCTCTTAGTTTGAAAAGCCCCCTCGAGGTATTTTGTGGCATTTGCATCCCCACAAGTTCCTTTGTTAGTTTTTTTTTTCATATTTTCCGGTAAATTTAGTGAAGAAAGTTAGGATACAGGGGATTTTGCAAATCAAGATAACTTAATTATAGTGGTTTAAATAACACAAAATAAGTTGTGAGTGTGCTTTTCAAACATTTAGGCTTTGTTTGGGAACAACAAGCTCGGTCGAGATCGCCGTTGAATTCCCGTGCTGCAGTCCCACAGGGCATTTTTACCTGGCCCAACTAGAAAGCCCATTTGGAAACCCATGCGACGGGGATTACCTGGCCCAATCCGCGTTGTTTCCACAGGGAAATAACCCTCGCCTCCCCATGTTAGGAGAACTTCCCCATCGCGCCGCCTCCTCTCACGACCGCACCCCCCGTCGCCGCCTCGTGACCGCCTCCGCCTCTTTACGCTCACTCGCGCTGCGCACACCACCACCTCATTTCCCCTCCTCAAGTCGTGCAGGCTGCGACGGGGCTAGATCCGCAGACCATCAAGTTCGCCGACTCCAACCTCCAGACCTTCCCACCCTCTGAGGCCAAGTTCAAGATCTTCGGCACCTACCACCCTCCCACCGATGACCTTCAAATAAGATCTCCTTCTCTCTTCTCTCTTCTCTCTTCTCTTCCCATTGGTTCTTCATTCTGATCTGAATTGGTTCTGGTGTATGTGCTACAGATACCTTCTCGTCCAAGGCCAGAGGAGGTGGAGGTAGTGGTGGCAGTGCTGCGTGGTCAGACGATGCCGCGCAAGGTGGCTAGTTCCGGATGTTCTCCGTGCCGGCGTACAAGCCCTACTTCAACGTCAACACCTCCGACGTCGTGGAGAGGATCTGGGAGTTGGTCTTCCCCTTCGGCGACACCTTCATGGAGAAGACCTCACAGAACCCCAACCTATATGCTTCAATCGCCTCCCCTCCTCTTCAATTTGGCTTCATATTATTGCAAAGATCTGCATGCTTAGGTAGTGAATGCGATAAGAGTAGTGATAGGTTTTGCTAGGCATGATTCTTGATAGGGTGTCTTTAGTTGCAAAATGTGAGTGTGTTTGGTTTGTCAGCTGAGAGTCAAGTAGTTGTAAGAATGAGGTTTTTAGTTTCATGAATTGATAACTGATTGTACTTCATGATGACTATGTTTTGGTGCTCAACTCAGTACTATTTACTTATATCCTTTGTGATCCATATGTTGGATTTAGAGAAGAATGCAGCTCTGACAATGGTTCTATTTTCTCCAGCATTGTCTCATTCAAAATTTCAAACATCAGTTCAAATCAGTTCAATATTGCTTTTAGTTTGATTCTTTAGTTCCTTATGTTAGCACTTGAGAATGATGAGTTCCTTATCTAGTTATAGCAATGGATATCTTGTTCAATATTTTGCTTTAATGAATCAATTTACTTCATCTAAAATAGTTTCTGATGACATCGGCAAGTGGTTTGGTAGATAGCACTAGTTGATAGCTTTTCTCACTGATGATGGTTGGATTGGATTGCAGTTAGGCTTTTGGCTTATTTAGTCTCTGTGCTATAGAATTCATCTTATTTTTCATTCTAGTAGAAATAGGAAGTATTTTCACTGGTTGATATAGAGTCACTAAGGTGGTAGCTTCCTGGAAATACATTTTTACTATTTAGCATTCTAGTAAATGTTGAGTCTGAACATGGCAGCTGCTATTCTAGCTTAGGCTTGCTTGTTTGATTTCATCAAGTTGACCGTTTGTTCATGCAGGAGGTCGAGGTATATTTATTGAAAGTGGAACAATCACCTCCGAAGAGCACGTCTAGTGTTATTCGCCCAGCAATGGCTGCTCTGGTCAGGAAAGAATTGTTGGGTCACCTTAATGCTGATGTGAGACTTGCTATAGCATCCTGTATATCAGAGATCATGAGGATCATTGCACCTGAGGCTCCATCATGTATACAAGGAGGCGTTATAATTTTAGATGTATGCATTGTATTCTTTATACTGATTCTGATAAGTGGAACATTCTTTTTATCATTTTAGTTCAAACAATCCAAACATTGTCGTATCCTCTATGGTAACCACAATGAAACTGGTAATAGAGGAAAGTGAAGACATACAAACAGAGCTTGCATCATGTCTTCTTTGGAATGTTAAAAATGAAGAGAAGGTATATCGGTCCAACTTACTTCACATCAATAATATGGTTACATTCCTTGCAAAAAAAGAGAGATTTACACCGTCTAATTGTTTCGATTTTTCTTTCCACAGAACTTCTTGAAAGACTGAATATGGCAACAAAGGGGGTGAATGGTGCATTTTAAATTTTCCCCAAGTGTTCAACACTTCTTCACTCCAATAGCTACAAAGCAATGAAGATTGAAATGAGAAACCAACACCAAACGAGCAAAAACACCTTTGAAATTTTGGAGAAAAATCAGGAAAATTAAAAGTACCTTTGTTATAACTACGGTACTTTCAAAAATCGGAAGTACCTTAGTTATAACGGCGGTACTTCTTTTCGCCGATGAACAGTGAAATCAGCTCAGGTTCAAAAACAAAAATTGATGGAACTTTTGATTCGTAGATCTAAATGACATGAAATTTTTAGTGACCTTCTCTAGGTTATCAAGAAACTATTCCAACAAACGATCATAAAAAACATGGCAAAAGTTGAGACCTTTTTTAGTTTGAAGGAAAGACGCACTGAAACCGAGCCAAAAATAAATTGGTGAATACAACTTACTCGTTAGATGAAGATGACCAAAAAGGGTCCAGATATATTCTCACACATGACAACAATTTAGTTCATCATAGAAACTAAGCCAAAAACCCTTGGATCAAGAAATCACATTTTGAGACCAAATTAAGCAAAAATAGACTTTCTCTTAAATCTTGCTATCAAAGTGCCTAGATCGGTGGAGATATATTTCCAATGATTATCTCCATTTCTTATACGTCCTTGGCACAACAAAATCACAAGAAGGAGAAAAGAGAGATCAAACCAACAAAAAGTTAAGCACATCAATCAAAAACGAGAGGGACTCAAGAGTTGTATAAAGATTAATGTATTACTGACTTGAGAAGGTAGGTTTATAGTTACTCCACCTGGAAGGACAAAGCACACTCAAGATACTCACTCTCAAACCCTAACCCTAAACCTAGAGCTAGGGGAGAGAGCACAAGAGATAGGTTGAATGGTTAACCACACATATCTCCATCCCAACCCCTTTTATAGGTGGGCAATCAGCCATTTACTCATCTTAATGGATCCTATCCACTATTACAATGGAGGAAATCTGTTAACCCCACCCACACGAGTTTTACTCACATAAGTTCACTTATGCACATTTTTCAAAGCACATAAGTGTGCATCCACTAAATTCTTAGTCTTGATCCAACCAGCTCCACCGGGGGCCCAGCCTTTGCTGGACTTAAAAAAGTGAGTGAACTCAACTTAGTGAGAAGAAAAGCAACTAATAAGTAGCATCCTAGGATCACAAGGTGAGAGGAAGAAGTATAATCAACTGAGAATGAGAACCACTCTAATCTGTGCTAGAAAAACTAACCCAATGAACTGAATAAACAAAGTGCAACAGAATGAAAAAGAAACATATGAACAATATAATACAGAAAGTATATGATGCTCCCCTCATAGCTATAAGGACTGATCACCCAAGCTCTCCCCGCAAGGTCATGAACCTCGAGCTATCTAAAGGGTTGGTGAAGATGTCAGCCAACCGGTGGTCACTTTCCATAATCTGATGCACTATATCTCTTCTCCACATAGTCTCTAAGGAAATGATATCTGATATGTATGTGCTTGGTCCTAAAGTGCTGCATTTGGTTCTTGGCAATGTTAATGGTAGAAGTGTTATCACAAAAAGTGGAACACTACCTATGGCTAATCCAAAGTCCCGCAAGGTCGAAACCAATCAAAATACCTGACTACAACAACTAGCGGCTGCAACATATTTGACCTCTGTAGTGGACTGTGCAGCACTGGACTACTTCCTAGAAGACCAAGAGACAAGAGAAGTGCCTATAAATTGGCAAGTGTCAAACGTGCTGTTCCAATATATATCCTATAGCCATCAAAGTCTACATCAGAGAAGGCTCTAAGGGAAAGATAGGAAGCAGAAGAGTATCAGATACCATAATCTAGAGTGGCTCGAAGGTACCTAAAGATGCACTTCACCGCTTGACAGTGAGAAACACGAGGAAAAGCCTGAGATCGAGCGCACAAACATACAACAAAGTGTATATCCGTCCTCGAAGCAGTGAGGTACAAGAGGGAACCAAGCATGTTGCGGTACTCATTTTGATTTACAGGTTTGGCTTCTTCATCAGGATCAAGTGTAGTCGAGGTCACCATCGGAGTTAACACCAGCTTGCCATCATTCATGTCGAAGCATCTCAGGAGGTCTCGAGTGTACTTGCCTTGATGCAAGAAGGTACCCTCCTTAGTCTGCTTAATCTGGAAGCTGGAGATGAAGCTCAACTCACCCAGCATGCTCATCTCAAACTCTGTACTCATGACATCAAAAAACTAGGAAATAAGAGCATGAAAGGAGCCACCAAAGATAATGTCATCCACACAAATCTGAATGAGTAGAAGGTCATTGCCATGCCTATGAAAGAACAAGACCTCATCTATCTTGGCGATTCAATAGATAGGACTTAAGCCTCTCAAAGCAAGCTCTAGAGGTTTGCTTAAGTCCATACAAGGCTTTAGAAAGCTTGAAGACATGGTTTGGATATTTAGGGTTCTCGAAACCTGAAGGATGTCTAACATATACCTCTTTCTAAATATACCCATTAAGGAAGGCGCTCTTGTCATCTATCTGATACAGCTTGAAACTCTTAGGTTGTGTTTGGTTTAGAGACAAGGTGGGATGGGATGGTCATGTCCCTGGTTTTGGGATGGGATGATCCCATTTTTTGTTTGGTTAGGGGGATAGAGTCATCCCTGTTTTTTGTTTGGTTGGAAGGATAAAGTGGGATTGAATGGTCCCATCCTTTATTTGGATGGAAGGATGAAGGTGGGACATGTGTGGCCTTTGAGTTTTTTTTTAAAAAATTTGAAGGCTATTGTTGATATGTTTGTACACATAAGCCTTTGAGTTTTTTTTTAAAAAATTTAAACAAAATAGTACTTAAAAAAATAAAGAGATGACTCTATCCCACGTGGGATGACTCTGTCCCATGAAAAAAAGAGAATTGCCTGGTCCCGGATCTACAAGGAATATTTCTAGTGGGATGTCCTTGACTCTACTTGTCCCAGAAGCAAACACCACCCTGAGGTGGGATATCCTACCTGGGACGTCCCTGTCCCTCGAACCAAACACTACCTTAGACGCTGCGAATATAAGCAGAATCCTAATAGCCTCTAGCCTAGCTACAGGGGAAAAGGTCTCCTCAAAATCTAAATCCTCAACCTAGGAGAAATCCTAAAATACCAATCTAGCTTTGTTTTGAATGAATACCCCATTCTCACTCTGCTTGTTCTTGAAGACCCACTTGGTTTCTATGACACTACAACCACTAGGGGGCTCAACAAGTGATTAGACCTTGTTCCTCTCGAAATTTTCTAACTCCTCATGCATGGTACTGACCCTAGACTTATCAGAAAATGCATAGCAAATATCCTTGGGCTTAAAAGAGGTGACAAAGCAGAATGTAGATAGAAGTGAGATAAGCTAGACTTTGAGCACATGGCAAACTCAATAAGATCTTCTATGATTTGCTCAGTAGGATGACGACGCTACATGTGTCGGGGAGGTCCTGGATGAGAAGAAGAAGTGGCGTCTACCTCATGATCTGTGGAGGTAGGAGCAGAACCACAAGCTCTAGAAGAGTTAAAAGGTAAGGGCTGATTTCCTTGAGGCGTAGTGGTAGAAGTAGGCACCTCAAAGAAAGGAGACACAGGATTAGGTAACGAATCCTCATCTTCATCCTCCTCATCATCTATGAAGATGGTCTCAGACTGCACAACTAGACCTGAAGTATCCGACTTAGTACCAGGACTAGTCTCATTGAAAGTTACCTCATAGGCCCCTATAATCCTACTAGGCTCGTAGTTTCAGACACTATAACCCCGCAAAGAAGTCGAGTAACCCAGAAAGAAACCATCAGAAGAATGAGACTCGAACTTATCTAAGTTCCCAGACTTTAGAATAAAACACTTACAACTAAAAATACGAAAATAAGAGACACTGGGCTTTTGCCCATACCTTAACTCATAAGAAGTGCGATGCAAGTGTGCTCTTAAAAAAACTCTGTTCGAAACATGGCACGTGGTGGCTATAGTCTTAGCCCAAAACATCCTATGTGTAGCATACTCGTCTAGCATCATCCTGGTCATCTCGACTAAGGTACAGTTCTTCCCCTCCACAATGCCATTTTGTTAAGGGACGTGCAGAGAATAGAACTGATGCTTTACACCAATCCCGTCACAAAGGCTCTCAAAGTAGGAGTTCTTGAACTCCGTGCCATTGTCACTGCAGATCACTCGCAAGGCACCAAGGAGATCAACAGACAACATATCGAATAAGCCCCGAAAATGACTAAAGTTTTCATCCTTCAAGGCTAAGAAAAACACCTAACACAACATTGAGAAGTCATCAACTACAACAAGAACATACCACTTCGCACTGGCTGACTGCACTCTAGCTGGACCAACAGTGTCCATATGAAGAAGCTGTCTTGGTGCATCGGTCATAGTCACTATGACTAAGGGATGAGAAAAAGCAACCATCTTGCCATGCCGGCAAGGAGCATAAACTATATTTTTGACCATCTTGAGCTTAGACAGATCACGAATGAGGTTGTGGCTACTAACTCAGATTAATGATCAAAACCAATGTAACCAAATCTCCTATGCCAGAAGGAGAGATCACAGGACTCAGAAGCAACTAAGCATCAGAGAGAATCACTAGAAGACTCAATATAATCAGCATGAAAGATCCTCTCAAATCTAGAAATCTTGCAAACCAAACTTCCCAAAGAATCAAGAATTTTACAAGCATTTTTTTAAATTTTACCTCGAAATCATCATCGGTAAGCTAAGAAACAGAAAATAAATTATAATACAGCTTACTCACTAATACAACATCCTTAAGAATAAATGAATCATTATTGCACATAGTACCTTTAGCGATGACTCGACCTGATGAAGAGTCTCCACAGGTGATCGTCTTATCACCTGGAACTCGGACTAGGGAAGAGAACCAACAAGAGTCTCTAGTCATGTGGCGAGAACAGCTAGAGTCAACAAGCCAAACCTCTCTCTTCCCAGCTCGACGAACCTGAGTCAATGAGAAGACAACATTGGTGGCTCAGTACTGGGGTAAATAAAAGGAGATCTATGAACCTAATACGAAGTCACACAATAAGTAGAAGATCCAGTCACAGAAATAGAAGACTGACCTCTAACTACACTATGTACTCTGCCTCTCACAAAACCAGATGGTCCAGAAGCAGACCTCAAGCCTCTGCTAGGTCCGACCGCTATGGAAGAGCGGGTTTGACCTACAACAGTATACTGATCACGCTGTAGATAGCCACCTTGATGGGGAAAATGAGGTATATGCTCAGGACGGTGGACACCTTGACCAGAAGCAACTTGAGGACCAAAACCAGAAGTAACCTGAAAGCCAAGTCCACAACGCTGCCTAACACCAAACTCAGAAGAGCTCCATACGACTCTAGACCTTGTGTTGGTCTTAGGAGCACTCTGAGTTTGAGGCTGACTCTAAATACTCCTGGGAGAGGCACAATAAGCACAAGGAAAAGTAGAGGGTGAGGAACCAAAAGGGGAGGAAGAAGAAATAGAAGACAAAGATCGAATAGCACGTGCATATCTCTCCATATGCACTACTGCCTCAACCTTGAGGGCTTTGCAAGATATACAGGGAGCAGTTCTAATCCTAGTCATCTAGGCCTCGTAACTCTCCCTAAAGGCCTTTGGCATATTCTCCATTTTCTCGTCAACTTCAGGACAGAACAAGCAATCATATTGTGGCTTCTCTAAAAGATCCTTAGTTAGCTTCATACATTTTTCATCCAATGCAGTTAATTCAAATTTTAGTTTTTCACAACTATTGCATGGTGAGCTAACAAGTGTCTTACAAGTATATTGAGCCATTTTCTTGTTGTGATCACACATGTCTTGAAATTGCTTAAAAATATATTCAAGTTTAGCAATTAATTTTAGGCAATTAGCACAAGAAACAATAGATTCAAGCAAAGCAACTTGCATTTCAGTAATTTTATAATCTGCCTTCTTTAAATTAATCTTCAAGTTGGTACAGCTATCATAGATTTCAGGCAGATCAGGAGTATGGTATATAAACCTCTAAAAGCATTATCCTTATGCTCACATAAGGTGCAGAATATAGTCTCAACAGAATCAGAATGTAAAGAAGCAACCCTAGACAACTCTAACTCAGCTAGTAAACTAACATTCTACACCTTAAACAAATTTAGCTTAGAAATCATACTATCATGCGAGATTCTTAGTTTCTCCATAGGAAGAACATACATCGCAATCATCATGGGAGGAAGAGGATCTAAGTGAGATCTAAGTGAAATAAGCTCATGTGACAAGGTTTCTACCTCCTTCTCTAACTCACTACATCTAGTCCTAGACCTAGCATAAAACTTTTCTAACTTAAGAAAAACATCATTGAGCTAATCGTAGGAGAGATATACCTCATCGGAGTCACTGTAGAGATTGTCATCGTTGATGCCATTTTCGTCAGCTATGAAGCACATGCCAGTGAAGTCGTCGCCGTCCTTGGTATCCTTCTGTGGATCATCCTCGCTGTTGTCATCGCTCCAGCCCTCCATGTCGCTGAAGTCAAAGTTGTCAAAGGCGGTGAGGATGTGGTAGAAGAGCTTCTTGGCCTTGCCAAAGTTTCGGTACTTCTTATCCTATCTGTTGTGGCTACAGACCAAACAGAGAGAGAGAGATGGTAGTGGAGAGTGAGGGAGATGAGTGAATTGGCCTCTCCTCTCCCCACAGCCTGTATCCATATATATGTACACATGAGGAGTGCTTTTACAGTTATACCCTTACATCTGGTTATCCCCTCCGGGGGCATTTATGTCATTACACATAGCCTATCCTGGGCCTTATAACCTCCTACCAGGCCTGCTGGGTTTAGGTGGGGGCCACCCCTACAACAGGAGCCTCTCATGGTAAAGGGCTTCACGGGGCCGAAGCCATGTTGCCGAGTCCTTTGGCCCCCTCCGTCCTGCGGCTGTGAACTTTCGAACTTGACACTGGGCTGCGCGGCTGCGGCGAAGTAGGCAGCGCGCTCCGTCCCTACCCCGAGCGGGTGGCGGCGAGGTGGCGCTGGCCGGTGACGCGCGCGCTCCGTCCCCACCCTTCGAGCGGGTGGCGGCGGTGGCGCCTGGCGGCGTAGGCGCGCGCGCTCGTCCCCACCCGAGCGGGTGCGGCGGCCGGGCGCCTAGCCAGTAGACGCGCGCTCCGTCCCCTACCCTCGAGCGGGTGGCGGCGGAGGCGCCTAGGCGAAATGAGACGCGCGCCGTCCCCACCGCCGAGCGGTGGCATCGGGTGGCGCCTGGCGAAGTAGGCGCGCGCTCCGCCCCCACCCGCCGGCGGGTGGCGGCGGGCTGGCGCCTGGCAGTAGACGCGCAGCGCTCCGTCCCCACCCTTGGCGGGTGGCGCGAGGTGGCGCCTAGCCGGTAGAGCGCGCGCTCCGTCCCCTACCCTTGAGCGGGTGGCGGCGGGCTGGCGCCTGGCAGTAGACGCGGCGCTCCGTCCCCTACCCTTCGAGCGGGTGGCGGCGGGTGGCGCCTGCCGGTGAGCGCGCGCTCCGTCCCCTACCCTTGAGCGGTTGGCGGCGGCTGCGCTACTCGCATCGTGAACACCGCCACGCGTGCGGTGACTTGAGATCTCGCGATGCGGTCTGCGGCTGTAAGGTTCACGAGATCATGCGGTCCCGATGCGCGAGGTTAGGTTCTCATACTGCGTGCGACCCGCCCCGCGCGCCACGAGGCGCGTGGCGGCTTATGGCCCCGTGCGCGGCGGGATGTGGACGGTTGCGTGCTCGCGGCCGCTCGCCTCTTCCCTAGGCAAGGGGGACACGGGGCGGGCGATGAATGGCGCAGCGCCGAAGCTGTTGTGATCCCCTGGCCTATTAGTGCGCCTTTAATGACGGCTAGGGAGCGGCGTGCTATGACGGCCCTTGGCGCTTGTGGTCGTGGCTTTTCAGCTTTGGGTGTGGAATTGCCTTTGGGCGGGCGTTTATGCGGCGCGGTCGCGTCCGTCTGCGGTCGTCGCGCGCCGGCATTGGGGCGAGGTGGCTTAAAGTAGCCCTCGTGACCGCGCCCCCCTTAGTTGCACGCCCCCTTCTTGCTTGCCTCGCCTTCCATACTCGCGTAGTATCCTTCGCCGCTATCCTCTTTCCCGGAGAAGCAATGGCGTCGGATGGCAAACGTGGTCAGGCGGGTGGTGTCTGCGGCATCCGCCGGCGGTCTTCGCTGTTGGAGGTGAAGTACGCGCTCTCCAAGAACGCGACCCTGCGGCGGCGGACAAGGAATGGTTGGTGGCGGAGGAGGAAGGCACGTTCTCCGACGAACTAGGCCTCTTTCTCGTGACCGAGAAGACGATCCAAGGATTCTCGCGAGCGGGAAGGCGTCCGAGCGCCGGGAGGTACGATTGCCGCGCCGGCGAGGCGGGCCGCATCCCGAGAGGTCGGAGGCGATCGATTCGTTGCCTTCTTCGGCGGGGCTCCGCATTCGCGGCGGCCATCGTGGCGGCGTCTTTGCGGACGCCGGTGGAGCCGGCGCAGCCCGACTCAACGCCGTGGCCGACTTGCGGTGTACGGTGGGCCTTGCGCTCGGGCGTGCTGGCCCAACGCCGTTGTTCGCCTACCTTCACGAGGCGCGGTGCCGGCCAGGATCGGAAATGCGGACGCCGTCGAGCCGGCGGCGTCACCTTTGTTCTTCGTCCGACTTGCAAGAAGCTCTTCCCTGCGAACTCCACTCGCGGGAAATGGGAGTCTTACTGGATGAAGCGGTGGTTCTACCACCGCGTGGAGAGCGGGAGCGGCCTTGAGTGCACAGGCCGACCGATCGCGTTCAAGCCCTCGCCGGGCCGGACGCTCGACGATGAGGACAGGCGGAGGGTCCGACGGCTCATAGGCGTGGCCGCCTGCTTCAACATGCGCGACCTCGCCGAAGAGTACGTGATGTATGGCGTGGCACCGCTTGCCCACGACTAGCGTCTTGCCGCCGAGAAGCGTCGAGACGATAATGTTTCGCCATCGATCTGCTTACTGCCGGTGCCCTCCAGTCTTCGTAAGCCTCGACTGCGTCTCTCCTTTGTTCACGCGAAATGTGTTATGTGCTGATGCTATCTCCTTTGCTTCAGGGAGTTGCTTGGAGGAGGCGGAGCAGGCCGCGCGCGTATTCCTGGGGCCGTACACCGGCAGGGAGCACGAGCAGCGCGCGTCTGCTTTCGCCGAGGTGGGGCTAGGGCGCATAAACCGCGTGTGCGAGGCCCTGGGCCTTGCCGTGCCGGACCGTGTCGCTCCGGACGACGGTGCGGCGAAGAAGAAGAAGGCGCCGTCTCGGAAGAGGGGCAGCGGGGCGCTGCCGTGCTGGTGCGGCGGTGCGGCGCTCTGCTGGTGCTGCCAGCGCGCGCGGCGACGCGAGTCGGGATCGGCGAATATGTTGATTCGAGCTTGAATAAGCGCGGACGCCGAGGCGAGGATCTTCGGCGAGCACGGGCGGCGGGTTCGCCGCGGCGGCCGGAGAAGTCTCGCCCGCCGCCGGTCGCCGGCGGAACCGCGCGAGCCGGCGATCTGGGCGAGCCGGCCGTGGCGGCGTGGTGCGGAGACGCCCTCCGTGGGGCGCGCGGCCGTCTTGCCCTCCCAATAGCGGCAGCAGAAATCGAAAGGCGCCCCAGAAGCGCCATAGTGGAACCTTCGCCTCGGTGCTGCGGCGCGGGCCTCTCCGGCGGCTCGCTGGGCGGTGTCGCTGCTGCCGCCCCCAGCTAGCGGCGTGTGTGCGGCGGAGCTCCACCGGCGCCGCGAGGATTCGTCGTGGTGACGGGCATCAGAAACTTGTGGGACTTCGATGCAGATGCCGAAGACCCTGCAGCATGCGCCCCCTCTGGGCCCGTGACCACGCCACCCGTCGTGGAGGGACGGTAGTCGCCGACGCCGAATGCGGAGGCTTCTGCTCGCTGCGGGACCACGCTTTCTGCGGGGGCTCACGCCACCGCCGCCCCGTCCGGTGATAGGGGGGCGGGTCCCCGCAGTCCTCCTGCTACCGAAGGTAGGGTGGCTTAGCTTACCCTGGTGTATTATTGTACGCATTGCGGTGCTCATCCGCATCCCTGTTTGCAGTGTCGCTCATCCCGGAGGAGGAGCGCCCGGCGGAACACGGGACCCTCACGCATGTGAGCCCCGCGGACTTCGTGCCTCCCCCAGAGACGCTAAGGGCATGGCGCGGGATTGTGGATGACGCGGCTACGAGCATCGACCAGCAAGTGCTGCAGGCCTACGGGGCGGGGCGCCTCGGGGACGCCTTCGTGGTGTCTGGGGTGAGGGTAAGTACTCATACGATCCCGCCTGGGCCGGCCGAGCTTGCTAAGTCTTTCCATTGTGCAGACGCTTGTGCTGGGGCAGGCCTTGTAAACGGCCTATACTCACGCCCAAAGGGCACTTGAGGATAGGCTGTGGGCCGCCGAGGAGGAGCTACGCGAGGCCTCGGGAGCCCGTTCTGCCCAGGGCGCCCGCATCCGCCAGCTGGAAGCGGAGTGTACCGAAGCGAAGACGCACGCCGAAGGACTTGCTGCGTCCGCGCGGGAGTCAGCCGCGGAGGCTGCGCAGCGGGAGTTTGCGGCAGAGCGGGACGACTTTCTGCAACAAGTCGCCTCGCTAGAGAAGGAAAAAGGCGAACTCGCCCTGGCTCTATTGGAGCGTGATCGGACGCTTGGCGAGGATTCGGTGGATGCATGGGATGCCATGCAAGCACTGAAAAGCCATCTCCAAGGGCTTGTGGCCAAGGTGCCAGACCATGCCTTCGGCCCGGAGGAGCTGTTGCGGACTCTCCGCTGGGTTGGAGCTGCCGCCAACGTCGCATGCGGCGCTGCGACAACCTTTGGCAACCACTGCGCGTACACCTCGGCCTGCCTGGTGCGCGCGCTCCTGCAACACCGCGGTTGCACACACATCGTCGGACTGGAAGACCCCCAGCTGGAGATGCCCGGCGGGGCCGGGGTGATGTCTGGTGCCGTCCGCTCCGCTCGCCACGCCATCAAGCCCTTTTATGAACGAATCTGGGATTACGTCGGGGCGGACGCTACGCGGATCGAACTCCGGAAGTCACTTTACGAGGAGGGGAGCCTCGGCCGATTCCTGGACGAGGTCCCTCGGCGCGACGAGGGCGGCGCTGAGGCCTCCGGCGCGGGAACTTCGCAGTGTGGCCGTGGTGCACAGGTGTAGGCGTGCGTTGTAATGCCCCCTCTTTTTGTGAATGGAGTACACGCTTGCTGCATGCATTCTGACTTTCGCCTATGTCCCGGGCAGCTTCCTTGCTGGGGCCGACTTTTTGCGGCCGACCTTGCGACCCGGCGACGCCTTCGACGCTAGCGAAGAGCCGAAGAGTCGCTGGACTTTTGGGCGGGCCGACCTTCTTCCGGCTGAACCCCGTCCTTATCGCGTGTTAAGGACGAGCCTGCCGAGTAGCTACTTAGAGCGGCATAGATGTCGTCGGGCCTTTGTACTTGGAACATTTTCCCGATATATAGATCTCCTGATGAGTAGGGCATGCGCGGTCCTACTGTGCGGAGCCGAGATTCCCACCTTCCAACTTCGCCGTTGGTGTGAACCGTGCGAGCGCTGCCTCCTGCTCGTCGCCCTGGTGCCAATGCGCCCGCGAGGTTCGCGCATTGAGTACTCCGTGGAGCTAGCGCGTGCGGCGGCAGTCGTTGACACTACGACCTGCTTAGAGCACTAGGATTTGTTTAGAGTCGCGTGGACTAGCGTGTGCGAAGGCGGACCTTCGCACCATGATTTGTTTAGAGTCGCGTGGACTAGCGTGTGCAAAGGCGGACCTTCGCACCACGATTTGTTTAGAGTCGCGCGGACTAGCGTGTGCGGCGGACGCCGCACCATGATTTGTTTAGAGTCGCGCGGACTGGCGTGTGCGGCGGACCCGCACCATGATTTGTTTAGAGTCGCGCGGACTGGCGTGTGCGGCGGACCTCGCACCCCCCCCGGTGGGGTAGCCTCGTGTATCGCATATACCACGTGCGCGCCGGCGTTGGGGCCAGCCTCTGGCGCGCAACGTCGGTACTCTGGAACTCCCGGAGCTGGTTTCCATAGCACCCCCTGCGTACGCCTCCCAGGGCGTGCGAAGGCGAGCCTCAACGCGCCAAGGTGCGCGATTGGCGGCCGCGCAAGATTCGTGTGGGATCGGCGCCCACGTCGATTTATACTCGGAGATGCGCACAAGGGCGAAGTCCACGGCATGCGCGAGTCGCGTCTTGTTTATACTCGATGAGAGTGCGCAGGAGAACATCCGCGTCTTATTTATACTCCGTGAAACGCGCAAGGGCGAAGTTCTGGCGTGCGCGAGGTCGCGTCTTGTTTATACTCGATGAGAGTGCGCAGCGAGAACATCCGCGTCTTATTTATACTACGTAGAGTACGCACAAGGACGAAGTTCCTGGCATGCGCGAGGTCCGCGTCTTGTTTATACTCAGTAGAGTGCGTGCAGAGGTGTCCCCCCACACGCCTTTGTTTATACTCATGCCCGCATCTTTGACGGAGAGTGCACACGCGAACGTGCGTCTTCGTTTATACTCATACCCGTGTCTTTGACGGAGAGTGCACGCGCGAACGTGTGTCTTCGTTTATACTCATGCCCGTGTCTTTGACGGAGAGTGCACACATGAACGTGCGTCTTCGTTTATACGCATGCCCGTGTCTTTGACGGAGAGTGCACACGCGAACGTGCGTCTTCGTTTATACGCATGCCCGTGTCTTTGACGGAGAGTGCACACGCGAGCGCAGCGTCTTCGTTTATACTCATGCCCGTGTCTTTGGCGGAGAGTGCACACGCGAGCGCGCGTCTTCGTTTATACTCATGCCCGTGTCTTTGATGGAGAGTGCACACGCGAACGTGCGTCCTCGTTTATACTCATGCCCGTGTCTTTGATGGAGAGTGCACACGCGAACGTGCGTCTTCGTTTATACTCATGCCCGTGTCTTTGATGGAGAGTGCACACGCGAACGTGCGTATTTGTTTATACTCATGCTTGTGTCTTTGACGGAGAGTGCACACGCGAACGTGTGTCTTCGTTTATACTCATGCTCGTGTCTTTGACGGAGAGTGCACACGCGAACGTGCGTCTTCGTTTATACTCATGCCCGTGTCTTTGACGGAGAGTGCACACGCGAACGTGCGTCTTTGGTTTATACTCATACCCGCACCGCACAGCTACGGAGAGTGCACACGCGGGCGTCGTCTTTGGTTTATACTCATACCCGCACCCAGCTACGAGAGTGCACGCGCGGACGTCGTCTTTGTTTATACTCATACCCGCACCCAGCTACGGAGTGCACGCGCGACGTGCGTCTTTGGTTTATACCGTGAGAGCACACGCGCAGGCGAGGCCTCCGCGCATGCCCGCCGCGTATTTTTGCACAGCGGTAATAAGTTGGCGACAAACGGAACTTTATTACATTCCCGTTTGCGCGGGTGAGCGATTACATAGGAGGGGGGTTTTACTAACCGTTCGCGCTCAGCGCGGCCTGGGCCTCTAGTGGCTGCACTGCCGGCGGGGCTTGCGGGGTCGCCTCCGGATGTCGCCGTGTGCCTTCGCACGGCGGTGGCGATCCTAGGTATGCCGCTGCCCGCTGCGACGGGGACAGCTGGTGCCGTGCTCGATGCGATGGGCCATGTCCTGGTCGCCCCGAACGGTAATGATGGCTCGTGGCCCCGGAAGCTTCATGCATAAATAGCTGTGATGCGGTACCGCCCCGAAGGCGTTGAGGATTGGATGCCCCAATATGGCATTGTATGGGTATGGGATGTCGACGATGTCGAATGTGGCGTCTTCGATCCTTTCATTGTCGCCCTGGCCGAAGGAGACTTGCAGGCATATTTGGCGGCGCCGTAGGGGTTGTCCTCAAAGCCTTGCGGCGGGACTCCCGATGGGCGAGGCGACCGGGGATCCCCATGCGGTGAAGGCTGCGCGCAGCGAGAATGTTCGCGAGCTGCTGCCATCAACCAGCGCGCCCCACATCGCATCCCGCTATTACGGCCCGAACGACCTGGGGTCGTGGGGGAAGCTCCACGCCCGGCGTCGGCGAAGTGAGCGTGACCTCATGTTGTGCCCGGTCGGCGGTGCCTATCTTTGGATATGCCGCCACGTGGTGTAGCCTCCGCACGTAGGCCTTCATTTGTCGTGCCAAGGCAAACTCAACGAGGAGCCCCGGAGATGGCGTTGATAACCCTTGGTGGGTGGCCTACGAGCTGTAGCTCGAAAGCCCTCACGGGCCGCTGCACGTGGGCACGAATCCGCAGAGGACCCTCATGGGGCTGCGTCCCTTGTGCTGGATGTGCACGGGGCCGTATGGGTGCTGTGACGTGGGCCACCACGGCGGGCGTGCTTCGATTCTGTCACTGGTGGCGCTATCACGGGCGCCGTGATAGAGGTGCGCGTCGCGGGTGTCGTGGTTGCGCGGCCGTGGACTATGCACAACGCCCCTGTTGTTGGTCGTCATAATCTCCACGGCCTTTATCGTCGTGGCCTCGCCACGGCGCGCCGACCACGGCGCCCGACCGCCCGGCCTGCGGGCGCCTCGTCGGAACCGCTTTGATGTCGAGGACGGTCTCGCCGCGACCTGCGCCACGCTGGGCCTATCGGACGCCTCCTTGTCGGGCGTCCTGCGATCGGCGCATCTACGGGCGACTCACTCGCGTTTTCCCTTGAAGAACCGTCCTTAGGCGGATCTTGGCTTTGCCGAGGCTCCGGCCTGGTTGGTGTCGGAGTCGTCACCTTGCCTTCGCCGCGCATCTTCTTTCGCCCGGGCGTATTCCTCCATCTTGTCAAAGAGCTTTGTCACTGTTTTAATTGGCTTCCTTGCGTTGTACTCGGCCATCGGGCGGGCGAAGGCCTGTATGGCGCATTGACAGCGGTGGTTTCGTGCGTCCTTGACTTGACAAGCGTATCTTCGCAAGCGCCAAGTAGTCGGGCTTCTCAAGGCTACGCTGACGGCAAAGAGTTGGTCCGCGTCGACCCGCTCGACATAATTTCCTTGAAAGTTGTTGTGAAGACGGTCGCGGATCTGCTCCCACGCGTAGATGGAGTTCGACTCTATGGTAAAAAACCAGGAGAGCGCCACTCCTTGCAACGCGAGGGGGAGTCCATTTGCCTTTGTGGTGTCATCTCCGCCTGCGGCCTCGATTGCGATTTCGTACACGCGCACGAACTCGCGGGGGTCGGTGTCACCTTTGTAGGGCTCGATGACGCTGGGGTATTTGAAGTCTTCGGGCCACGCCGCTTGCTGAAGTCCCGCCGAAAGCGGGGACTCTGGATCGACGCGCCGCAGCGGGACGCAGCTGGATGTGGGGGCGTCGCGGCTATTCGCCCTTTCCGGCGTGGGCTCTGGCGTGACCGCTGGCGCAGCCTGCTGGCTCCGAGCCTCTTGTATGTCTCGGACAGCCCCGCGAAGATCCCCAGCTCCCGCTGGGCGCTGAGGCTGCGGCCAGGCGCTTTCCACCTCCTGTGCGGGCGGGGTCGCCGGTATGCCCAACGGACGGATCGGGGCGGGCACGACCGCATCGTGAGCTCCCGAGCTGCCGGTCGCTCCGTTGTGGCTACCTCGAACTGCCCGATCCGCGCTACCGGCGAGGGTTGCGGCCGGGGCGGCGAGGTCGGCTGTCGTCGCGTCGGTGGGGTCGATTGTCGCCGCACCAGCGTTGACGTCTTCGACCACGGGGTTCGTCGCCGCAGCGCCGGTGACGGGCTCGGCCGTCGCGGTGTCGGTGACGGGGTTGGTCGTCGCGGTGCCGGTGACGGGGTTGGTCGTCGCCGCGCGAACGTCGACGTCTTCGCCACGCGCTGCGTCGCCACCGCGCCACCGCTGCCGATGCGGCTGGTACTCATGCGATGCTCGGCCGCCGCCTTCTTTCCCGCCGCGCCGCGAAACTTTTTTCGGTGCCATCCTTTTTCAGGTTTTGGGCTTACTCCTGTCCTCCCCACGGACGGCGCCAACTGTTGTGGCTACAGACCAAACAGAGAGAGAGATGGTAGTGGAGAGTGAGGGAGATGAGTGAATTGGCCTCTCCTCTCCCCACAGCCTGTATCCATATATATGTACACATGAGGAGTGCTTTTACAGTTATACCCTTACATCTGGTTATCCCCTCCGGGGGCATTTATGTCATTACACATAGCCTATCCTGGGCCTTATAACCTCCTACCAGGCCTGCTGGGTTTAGGTGGGGGCCACCCCTACAACACTATCCTTGATCACGAGCTGGGGGCTTCTTGTTGTGGTTCTTGCTGATGTAGTCATTCTTGCTAACACCGCCGCTGTAGTCGTTCTTATCCTTCTAAAGTTTGGGGCAGCTCGCTCGAATGTGATTAGGGCCACCACACTCGAAGCAAATCACCGGACCTCCTCTCTTCCTCTCTTTAACCCTTTTGTATACTGTGAGAACTTTCTGGCTAGGAGGGCTAGGTCACTACATAGAAACTAGTAAAATTGGTCATTGCTTATCTCACATAAATCTACCAAAGAGAATCCAGAAGCACCATCAGACGATGCTCTAGAGGCAGAAGTGGGATCGATGACCAAGACCATCGACTGCGACTTCATTTTGCGAGAGACGATGTCGATATCATGAGTCTTGAAACATGAGTACAACACGTCAAGAGTCAAGATTGACAAATCAGTCATGTCCTTGATGGTGGTAACTTTCATTTCCCAAACTTTGAGGTCCAAGGCAGAAAGCATTTGACGAGAATTGTCTAAATTTGAGTATATAAGACCAATAGCTCAGAGGTTGCTCAGAATCTTATGAAATCTGCTAAAGCACTCATCCAAGGACTCACCAGCAGGCTTCTCAAATTTATTGTATTCTCACTTGTATTGGTCCTACCGGATAGTCTTGATCTGGGTGGTGCCCTCGTGGTATGCATCGAGGGTCACCCAGATGTCAAACGCCGATGTGAGATGAGAGATGCAATCAAACTCACTCCGGCTAAGACCTTGAATGATGATATTTCTTGCCTTAGCATTTACTTCCACGTTTGGCGTATTTATCGCTGTGATGTGCTTATCGGTAGGAATAACGAATTGAGTCTTAACCTTTCTCTAGATTACATAGCCTTGAGCCTATACGTAAGACTCCATCTTGCTCGCCAAAAGGGATAGTCGACCCCATCGAAGAGAGGCAGCTTGGTAGAATACTTATTTGCTACCATGGCTCTAAAGAAAAAAAGCTAACTGGGCTCTGATATCAATTGAAAGACCGAATATGGCAACAAAGGAGGGTGAATGGTGCATTCTAAATTTTTCCCAAGTGTTCAAACTTCTTCACTCCAATAGCTACAAAGCTATGAAGATTGGAACGAGAAACCAACACCAAACGAGCAAAACAACCTCTGAAATTTTGGAGAAAATCAAGAAAATCAAAAGTACCTTTGTTATAACTGTGGCACTTCCAAAAATCAGAAATACCTCCACTGTAACTGTGGTACTTCCATTCGCTGATGAATAGTGAAATCAGCCTATGTTCAAAAACAAAAATTTATGGAACTTTTGATTCATAGATCTAAATAACATAAAATTTTATATGGATCTTCTCTAGGTACTCGTCGGATGAAGATGACCAAGAAGGGTTCAGATGTATTCCCACACATGATATCAAGTTAGTTCACTACAGAAACCAAGCCAAAAACCCTCGGATCAAGAAAACACTCTTTGAGGGCAAATTAAACAAAAGTAGGCTTTCTCATGAATCTTGCTATCAAAATGTCTAGGTGGATGGAGATGTATTTCCAAGGATTATCTCCATCTCTTATACATCTTGGGCACAACAAAATCACAAGAAGGAAAGAGGAGAGATCAAAACCAATCAAAAGTCAAGCACATTAATAAAAAACAAGATGAACTCAAGAGTTGTATAAAGATTGATTTATTGATTACTTGAGAAGGTAGGTTTACAGCCACTCCACCTGGGAGGACAAAATGCACTCAAGGTACTCACTCTCAAACCCTAACCCTAAACCTAGAGCTAGGGGAGAGAGCACAAGAGATGGGTTGGATGGTTAACCACACATGTCTCCATCCCAATCCCTTTTATAGGTGAAGAACTAGACACCTATTCACCATAGTAGATCCTATCCACTATTACAATGGGGAAAACCCCATTAACCCCACACACATGGATTTTACTCACACAAGTTCATTTATGCATACTTTTCAAAGCGCATAAGTATGCATCCACTAAATTCTTAGCCTTGATCCAACCAACTCCACTTTGACCTAAACTGCCCTCTAACGCATCGCCCATGCACGCGGTTTTGATCTAAGATGATTTTTTGGTATTTTGGTCAAACTACCAAAATACTCTTCCTTACCTGGTCATCACCAATCACTATAAGCAATCGCCTTGCTTGCCACGTGTAGGTGCATTACTAGCTTGTCACACGTCAGCAAGTCTCTTCCGTCCCGGTTCCACCAAACCACGGCTCACTTGGTCGGTGCAAGATACATGGCGCCATCCCGCCGTTCGAACTCGCCTTTAATATTTTTCACCTTTCTTGTGCCATGCTTGAGCTCACCGTCTCACCAGCATCCTTGATCGTTCTAGGTCTCAACTCCTTCATAAGCCTAGCCCCGCTCCTCGCCGTTGATCATAATTGACTCCAAGTGACTCTGCACATCCAAGGACAAAGAAATCATTTTCAAGCACAAGTTCTTCACAACTTCACATACATTAGTCAAGACATGCATCATGCAACCTTAATCCAACGACCCAGATTATTTAAACTCGACCCATGACAATTCCCTAAACCCCTATTTTTCTAGGAATATCAAAAGTACCGTACTTACTATGCCGGTACTTCGGTACTACCGCTCTCCAAAGTGGTACTTCCACATCTTGCAAGCCCGAATTGGACCTCTCTGGAAAAAATGTTCCGTTGCTCAGATCGGAACTACCGTTCAAGCAGAACTACCACGTTCACAACGTCGGTACTACCGCTCTGTGGTACTACCGCATAAACACCTGCGGTAGTTTCGATTTTCGTGACACTTCTAGAAAACAGTCTAAATCAAATGCAATTTTTGCAAAACCAATTGACCACTCTATAAATATTGCAATGGTTCATCACAATATTAAACAGGACCTTCTCACATGGTCCTTTACTTCTCCAACATCTTTTCTTGGAAGTGCTGGATCTGGACCAGGTGGATGCTTGAAATTTCATATTGCGTATAGCATGGTACACATAGTCAACCGGATGCTTGCATTCAACTTTTGGATGAATTGAACTCGTGCCTCGTGTTATAGATGATTAATTTGGTTGTATGGAATAGATGATGAATGCTACAGGTACAAGTAGTACTAGCTAAGTTTGGATTTTACCCATGTATGAATATGATCTATATGTGTGGATGTATGGATTTGATTTGAATGTTGATGTATATTTTAGCACCCTCTTTCTCAAAATTTTCATGATTTTCAAATTATTTTTATTATCTTATTTGCATTTTTTATTTTGGGTGCCTTTTCGAATTGTTAGTGTTTTTTTCGAATTTGTTGTTTTTTTCTAGGCCTTTTTTGATTTTTCCTGAATATTTCAGATTTTTTTCTATTTTTCTGGGTTTTTAAAAATATTTTTGAATGTCTGGGATTTTTATCCTTATTGCTTCCAAATGGTGGTATGGAATATTTTACTATGGGGATTATTATCTCAAGGGGTTGAGAGGGATTTCTTGTACCCTCAAAATCCTCCCTAGAGAAAATATTTCCTAGATTTTCCCCCTGGCATCCAAACAAAGCCTTAGTGCCAAGCAATTTTTTCTCCAGTTTTCCCTTTACGCAATGTGTAATTGTACTACATACTGTATGTACCTCTGCTTTTCAGAGCCGATCAGCCGCTGATGACCATTCATCAAGGCAAAGATTTTTTAGACGAAATTCAGGCAAAGGTAGGCCATGTATGCTTGGACCAGCTATGTCAGACAATGGGCAAGTTTGGCTTAAGTTTGCGTATGCATATGGTTCAGCCAATTCTATTGTCTCCGTTGGTCAGCAGTCGTCATATATTTGTGGGGGCAAATGACGCATTTGAAAGGCATGTTTGAGCTGCCATGGAGACTGTGACGTCGCATATCTACGACCCTGAGCCTTGGATCGCCGAGGCAGCTTAAGGCCCCATGGTTTCAGTTTCAGCTTCTAATTTCTGACTTATTTTTTTACTATTTATAAATTTTATTTTTTCTGATTTTTTCACTTTTTTGTCGGTTCTTTTTTCCGTATTTGTTTGCGTTGTTTGAAATGAGCTAACATATTTTTCTATTTTTAAATTTTTTTAAATTTAATTACGCCAAATAAGCTATATACAGCTATAGTAAAATTTTAACCTACTATAATACATTTTTAACCATAAATCACAGCTTTTCAACCGGGCGTCCAAAATGGCAAATTACGAGTCAAACTTGCAACACCGGCATGAGACTGACCAGTTAGATATGGTATGGTCGCAGACGTAAAGCACATTGCTGCTGCAAGATCAGTCAGCGCGCAGTCTTGTCGCCATTTCTCGTCTGTTCTTCTTCATTTTTTAGCTTTAATTTTTAATTTTTTTATAATAACTAATTTTTAAATAAAATATCTTTTAAGATATGATCTGCTAGTTAATTGTATCATATATTATACCAACTTTATTTATATCAGTAAAAATCACACGTAAATTTTATTTACTCTGTAATCTCTCGTATAAATAGTCTAATAGACATAAACTGCAGTTAAAAACTTTAAATCTCAACTAAAAAGAACAGACCCTCTAGCTGCTAGACGTTTTCCATGCCTAAAGCGATGGATTCCGGAATGTTGCGATCGAAATGTTGAATTGAGTCGAAGAGACGGGAGTTCTCATTTCTCGGTTCCCGGATACGTTGCTGCAATAACTTAATCACCGTTTTGAAACATGAATTTTCTTTTTTCTAAGTTTATACGTTATTAAATTGCTTCTTATGAAATACCTTGTAACGTCCCCATATATGGAGTCGTTAAGTTTGCTCGCAACTGATCAAGACTGCTCGCAACTGGTCAGGATTGCTCAGCTGTGAAATAGTGAGATACTGTAGTCGAGTGTACATCAAGAGCCACTATAAGCTCCTTCATAAAAGCCAAATTTTATTACAGAATTATAATTTAGTAGCTTAGTTTGACACAAAGGGGCGTACAGCCTAAAGTTATATTACATTACAAAAGAAACACCACAAGTGTACCCGAGCGAGGATAAACCCTAAAACTAGATATCGTTCACGTTATAGGAATCCTCGAAGTCTTCCCCAAGAGGCTCCTCGTTTTCTTCCCAAGCTTCCCCTGTTGATATTTTAGAAGTATGAGTACAACTAATCGTATTCAACAAGTCACATGGGAAAATGCTACTTAACTACTTGCTAGGATTATCAAGAGATGGGGTTATAATGGTTTTATTGAGATGTTTGTAGATGCAATTTTATTTGTAACAATTTTTGAACATAAAATAACAAACTTTAACTTCTTAAGAGAAATAGGGTTGAAAACAAGTTATATAGCATATTGAAATATTATTAATGCTACTTATGTCTCGCTATCGAAATTACCTATTAAACACAGCTTCGTTTATTGGAGGCACAGTGTATTCGAATACTATTTGAGATTTTGACTCTTCAGAGTTGCTAAGCTTTACCCATAAGATTTCTCAAGCCCTCATGTGTGAGTTAAGAAAACAAATTTTTTTTACTGCTTTCTTCTTTAAATAGCCTCTACCTGGTAGGGCTAGGGCCACACACAATCGACACTCCACTACCAATGCGAAAAAGCATCTCCCGACTCTGTGTGCTCTTACTAAGTATGGTTTTACCATTTCCATACCACCACTTTATACGTGGGCCTTTCCACATCTAGAATGCTACACTTTATAGATATTCAATTGATTCGAGCAGTTACAAGATCAAGTTTGACAAAGTCAAAACTTGTAGTTGGGCGGTCACTATATTCTTTACTTAGCATAAAGTTCTAGTATTTACTTTTCACCAATGAGGCAACCATCCATAAACCAATAACCTAATGCACCGTGGCACTGCCACCGCTCCACTTAAAGCCTCTGCCCTAGGATAAGGTTGTAGGCTCTAACCATCTCATGGCTTTCCACACTTCATTCTTTACTCTAGTATCTTTTTGTAATTCTATCGACAAGTCGTCGAATCTCTTAGTAGTATGAAACATT
This sequence comes from Dendrocalamus sinicus, assembly GCA_036346575.1. NCBI lineage: Eukaryota > Viridiplantae > Streptophyta > Magnoliopsida > Poales > Poaceae > Dendrocalamus > Dendrocalamus sinicus. The sequence goes on from CM070646.1 coordinate 14,707,865, forward strand.
TGAATTTCTATTCTAACATGATATATTTTATAATAATTCATTTTTACTAAGGCTTGTCAGGTGAATATGGCTATCAAATAAAACAGAGCTTTACGAGTGGTAGGACATAGCTAAATTTCCATGTCATTCTAAACATTTATTTTAAATAAAATAATAGTGCATAAATAAATAATAATGAAAGTACTATTAATTAAATAATTAAGAAATATAGGTTCAATATGTTCAAAAACATATGACTTGCCTTACTGTTCAAAGTCTTCGATTGGCTCTTCTAGATCTTGATATGTTTCTAGGACTGACTACACTACAAAATCTGGTCCTAGCACAAAATAAAAGGCAAGCAATTAATTCCATGCACAAAAGAATACGAGCTAGGAAAAGAAAATAAAATAAAAAGAAACAAAATTCAGAAAAACCAAATAAAGAGGGGTTTGGGTTTTAACAAAATCTGATATGATGAAATGGAGCTAGAAATGGCTAAAACAGGCTTGAGACGATCAAAATGGATATATGCATGATTATTAGATTTTTAGTGAATAATAACGAGTTTGTTACTGTTCATTGTGGGTCGACTGAAACAGTAACGTGTCTATTACTATATACTAGGGTTGGGTTTACTGTTTATAGCGAATCATGTTTGTAGCCGTATCAGGTCGCTACAATGTTAGGTTGGGTCAGGTTAATAGTGCTCCACAAAAATGGGCTCAGCCTGGCCGGCTTTGTTGCATTGGGCCGCTACTGTGCGGCCCAAGGCGAACAATCGTTTTCAACCTCTGGTTTGGTGCTACTGTGGCTAGGGATGGAAATAGATGAAATGTGAATTAGTCTCAAATACGAATATGAATCTATATTTTAAAAATAAATACAGATATGAATATAAATTCATATTTTTAAAATGAATGTGAATACGAATTTGAATATTCTCGAATACGAATCAAATGTCGTATCGAATATGAATTCGAATCAAATATGTATTTAATTCGGTCGAATGCGAATATCCTAAATTTTTTGTAACAAATCTCGGTAGAATAAATTTATGTAACATGACCGCACGTCTACACGACCTAGTAGTGTAGCGTATAGAGTTGAATATTATGTAAAGTAATTTTCATTTCTGACTTGTGAACCTTATTTTATCAAAAAATTGCTTCCTACAGTCATCCCTAGGGAGGTCGCCTGGGATGGAAATGGATTGAATATGAATCGATTAGTCTTGAATATGAATACAAATACGAATCCCTAGGGAGGTCGCTAGGGATGGAAATGGATCGAATATGAATCGATTAGTCTTGAATATGAATACAAATACGAACATTCCTGAATATGAATATGAATATTATCAAATAAGGATACAAACATTCTCAAATACGAATACAAACATTCTCGAGTATGGATTTTGCTTACCACATTTGAGTTTTTCAGATACAAATATCAGATAAAACAGATGATCCTTTACTGTTTCCCATTCCTAACAGTGGCCAACAGGGGAATAGAAATGGCGGGGAAATGTGGCGCATGCAATGGCGACTGAGGGTATGGTAGGGTTCAGGGAGGAGAGGGGAATCCATTTTAGGGATCGGCGGTGGTCGGGTTGTACTATGCAGGATCGATGGCAAGGTGGTCTTTAAGACGGTCGACCATGGCACAAGAGAATTACAGCGGCTAGTTGATGAGGGTAAGGGCAAATTGAGCATCTCCGAGGCATGAGGAAGGTCTTGGCAATGACAGCTTGGGCTACAGAGATCTATGGGGAGTTGCCCACGGTGGGGTGGTGTGGCCGTGCTGAGGGACTCATCGCCGACGAGCTATGGGGCTAGGTTAGCTAAGGTATGGTAGGGTCTTAGCCCAAGGCATGAAAATTTATCAACCTGATGGGAAACAGACAATAGCCCAAGCGCACGTGCCCTTAGGCCTCACCGCCTTAGCCCACCAAGCAACCACTCAACGCTCAGCCCACCAGAAGTGACGGCAACTCCATCCACCAAGTCACTGGAAGTGAAAGGAAATCCTAGCTAAGACCTCGATAAAATCCCCAATCAGAGGCATTCGCAGGCAGCCTTGAGCCGCGTGACACGACCGCATCCCCACCGCCAGGCTCCACCCTCACCTGCACGCAACGTGACCGCGCCCCCGTCGCCGGCTGCTACCCTCGCCTGTGTGCCGCGGTTCGCCGGCCACTGCCATCGCCTGCACGTGTTGTGCGTCTGTCACCGCCACCCTCGCGGATCTGTGCCGCCGCCTCCAGTTTACCACTCTCAGCGACTACCACTGCTTCCCCCCGCCGTCGTCCCCCACCGTGGTGGTAGTAGCATCCTGAGCCGGGGCTGGCGGTGAGATCCAGGAGGGGATCATCATCAGGACGCCCGTGAGTTGCCACTTTGAGCTTAACGAGGAGCTTTACTGTATTGATTTGCTTGTTTGTTTTGGGATTTTGGTGCAGATTTGGTGAGGTTTTATGCGGTTTGGGCTATCATTTGGCAAAACACTTTATACAGTTGCAGGACCGGACATGCAACAGAGGTGGGGTGAATGGTGCCTTCAAATTTTAAGTATTCACTTAACTCTTTTTCTCTGATAGCTACAAAGCTATAAAGATTAGGATTGAAAGCCCACTTGACAATCGAAGAGACAAGATCGAACACAGTAGGAAAAACAACATGGTCGAAATCTGACAACATGGTTGAAACCTTACAATGTGATCGTAAGTTCAACAGTGTGGTCGAGAGCTGACAAAGTGGTCATAAATCCAACTACCAGATGGAAGACCAAGTGGTCAGAAATCGACTACCGAATGGACATCATCATAGTCGAAAACTGACTATACGTTGGAAATTAGTGTAGTCGGAAGTTCAAAGTGGTTGGAAATCGGCTACCGTACGAAAATCACTGTAGTCGATAATCACCGAGACCAAAATCAATGTGTTGAAAATGGGCACAGTCGAAACCAACGTGGTCATAAATAACTTGGTCAAACATCAATGAGTGGTCAAACAATCAATGTAGTTGGAACCAGTTGGCAACTAAAATGATCAGCGTGGTCATAGCCAACATGGTCATAAGCCAATGAGATGGTCGAACAACCAACGTGGTCGGAACCAGACTGCAACCAAAAGATCAATGTGGTTGTAACCAACGTGGTCATAAACCAACAGGTGGTCTAACAACCGACATAATCGGAACCAGTCTACAACCAAAAGATCAACGTGGTCGTAACCAACATGGTTGTAAACCAACAGGTGGTCGAACAACCAATGAGGTCAAAGGCCAACGAATGATCTACGACCAACGTGATCGATTTAGTCCAAAAACCAACCAGAGAAAATAAGGATCCATGAGCAGTCAGAAATCCCATGCGATAAGAAAAAGCAAAGCAATCAAAAGACTGAACGCGGTCGAAAGCAACACGCTTCAGCCTGGAACTCGACCGTGGTCAAAACCAATGTGATCATAAAATCGATCGACATTCCAGACCAAGATTTCATTGACTACTGACTGCTTCAGTTTGGACTCAACAGAATAACAAGAAGTGATCGAAAGATCTGAACGTGATTGAAGATAGTGCGATACAATCTGAAACTCAACCGTGGTGGAAACCAATGTGATCGTAAAGGCGATTGAGATTTCAGACAGTGAATATCGCAACTGTTTCAATTCCGATACAAAACGAAAATAGAAGAATGTGCAGCGATTGAAAGTTTTAACGTTGTTGAAAAGTAATGCGAAGTGGTTGGAATCTTGATCGTGGTCGAAACTAGAAGTAGTCATAACCGATTCGGAAGAACAGAGCAGTGCACGATCGCAATATCCAAACTCCACATAACTTTTGACTTAAAGATCAACTGGCCATGAAACTTTGTACACAACATAGTTAAGGTCTCAAGAGGCTGCTCTAATCTTTGAATGAAAACTTAGCAAGCAAATTGAGAGCTTTTTGCGAATTTAACTAAGTGCGCACAAAATCAAAAATGAGAGATCGAAAAGGCAATCAGACCATGCCCGTGGGAATATAATAGCTAAGATGGCTTTGAATATGATTCCACAACACCCAGCAAGTTAGATCATCAACAAGACAAGCAATAACTTCCTCTTAGATCAAAAAGGAAAAGAAACAACCAAAGAACAGAGGAATAAACAGAGAAAGAATTGAACCAAACTCGAGCCAACTCAACCAGACAACAGACACACAAGCTATAGGGCTTGTTCTTTTTGGCTGAGGCTTATGGCTTTTAGTTGTGGTTGTGACTTTTGGGCTGTTCGTACGAGAGATTACAGAGTAACAGAAACTCACGTGTAGTTTTTGCCAATATAAATTAAGTAGATACAGTATGTACTACAATTAACTAGTAGACCCTATCTTGAAAAGACACTCCGTTTAAAAGCTAGTTACTATAGAAAAGTCAAAAGCAGAAGCTGAAAGCTGCAAAAGAACAATGCCATAGATTGAAGATTGATGTATTGCTTAGATGATTGAATTCACAGCCACTCCCCTTGGGAGGACCAAGCTCTAACCCTAGAGCCCACACTCACTCTCTAACCTAACTCTTGTGGGAGGGAGGAGAAGCTATCCATCACAAAACCTAGCCAACTGTCTCTCCAACCCTAGCTCTTGCCTCCCTTCCCTTTTTTATAGGCTCACCAATGAACCCTATACCTAATGGATCCTACATTTAGTCCAGACTAGAGATAAACCATTAACCCCACCTAACACGTGGTTTTACTCACGCATGCTTCTCCTCACGCATGACGGCACCTAGCTTCTTCGACCGTCTGGACCTCGACTCCTCTATGAGCCTAGTCCCGATCCATCTCGCCGTTGCCTGTCATGTCCACCACTGGTAGCTTCCGCTTCGGTTCCTCATCATCCCGGCTTGCAACCACTCCGTAAGCCTCAGTCATCTTCAATGACTCCCTGACTGTTCTGGATCTCAACACCTTCCTATGCCTATTACTCGTTCTTCCACGCCTCACCATGACCTAGCTCCAAAGTCCTGCAACCAGCACCAACAAGCAAATCATCACATAGCACTACACGATACACAAAGATCATCAATTTGCACAATCAATATGTATGCATCCAAATTACTGATTCTAATATTAGAACCAAGCAATAACCACATGTGCACATTAGCAATAAACATCTCAGTCAAATCCTAACCGAAACCCTACCAATTCCAGTGATCAACCTCAGCATACCAACTAGTCTGATACAACTTACGACTACTCGGGTGCAAAAAAAAATGAGGTACTCGTAGCCCACGAGGTCCTACCAGTAGCCTACGACCACACAATAGACTGCTACGACCACCACATAGCTCGCTACGACCATCGAGAACACAAGCTACGACTACCACATAGATCGCTACGACTATCGATCACACAGGTCACAATCGATCGCTACAACCACTGCTCATATCAGCTACAACTATTGATCTACACATCTTACAATTACCGATCATGACCAGCAGAAGCTATGACCATCGATCACCAGGCTATGACTTCCACAACCGATCGCTATGACTTATGATTACCACAACCGATCGCTATGATCACTGCTCACATAGGCTACGACTATCGATCACGATCAGACAGAGCTACGACCATCGATCATAGGCTACGACTATTGATCACACATAGTCATTCAGCACTGAAGCTTTCGACCACCATGTGGTCATTCTGCCGATCGGACCGTCTGACCACACAGTTGAAAACAGTGAACACAGTCAATTGAACTGACCAACCACAAAGTCGACAGACCAAGAAGTGATCTTCTGCAAAACTCCTTAAAACCAAACTCAACCTTCACACATACTCTAATCCAAAAGTCAATTACTCATCACAACCATAGGGCGATCTCCACATGGTCTCACAACAATTTTTGCAGCTCCCTTTCCAAATCTTTTCTCTTGAGGGTGTTGGTGTCTAGGATTAGCATGTAGATTTGGGTAAAATTATGGGCAGCTTGTTGCTTTCCCCGAATAATTTGAGGAAGCTAAAAAGTACCGCAGCTGTGAAGCTTTCCATCGCATCGAAAAGCGTGGCGTCTATCAACTGTCTAGTACTGATTGTAATTGGAAGAATTTGTGTAATGTGGTTTGCTGGTCCACTGGGATATTTCGGATTTGAGATGGTGGGTAAGGTTTGGATGGCAAATGCTACAGGTTAGGTATGTTCCATAATCCTTCCTAACCGCTTGAAAGTAGCTTCGTATCGGCTTGGGAGGGTAATATAGTTTTGGTACTCTAGGACAAGTTTAGATGTGCATTCGCTGTTGTCCCAGTTAGTTGCAGGCAATTAGGAGGAGAAAGTCTTAATTGAGGTGTTTCTAGTATGTTAGATTATTACTTGGTTAAAATTTAGCCTAGAGCGTGATCTATTCCTGGGGCGTGATTTTGCTGTATGTAACATCCTGAAAAATGTAAATATTGAATTGTGAAGCTTTTGTATTATTTTATTCGCTCTTTATTTGAATTTGGAGTTTAGGGAAAACAAACATGTTTAAATATTAGAAAATTAAAATCTAAAGTAAGAATCTGAAAAGATGATCCATAAAATACCAAAAGAGAATGGGCTTAAAACATGAAACCCTCATTTTTAAATAATGGCATGAATAACAAGAAAATAATCTTTATGTAATAAGTATCAACAAAATGGTAGATATAGGATTACAGGGAGCAAGGAAGTGAATATATAATATATATACACCTATGTATACACACATGAATACCCAAAAGGAAAATTAAAGAAATACAAAAAGAAAAAAAGGAAAACAGTCGACCGGGCCGGGGCTTCCACCCCCGCAGCCCAACCCCGCGCGAGCCCCACGCGCCAGGCGCTCTCCCTCTGGCCGGTGGCCCTCCCGCACCCTCTCTCTGCCGCGCGGGCCTCCGCTCTCCTTCTTCCTCCCTCTTTCTTCCTCCGCGAGCACGCGTCGCAGCTTCCCCCCTCGCGTTTGCTCCCTCTGCCGCAGCAGATCTCCCTCCCTCTCTCTCTCACACCCCGCGGGCAGGTTCAAAGCACCACCCGTCCTCTCTCTCCCACAAAATCTCGGAGGAGATTGAGTCCACCCCCGCCGGCGTAAACAGGGCGAGGACAAATGCCTCTCTCACCGCGCGCCTCTCCCCTGGCTATAAAAGCCCCGTCCGGGAGTCTTAACCGCACCGCAATGCTTCCTCCATCCTTCCCCTGCAAGTAATCGAGCCGTAGTGACCCCAATCCCCGCCGGCCACACTTTCTTCCTCACGGCCGGCGACCGAGCCGCCGTTGCTTCCGACCGCCTCCGGGCAATTCCTCGCTTCCAAAGCTTCGTGGAAGCAAGGCGAAGCAGATTCCACCCTCCACCGAGCTCCCCGATCTCTCTCCGTTGCCGGCGCCGAACGTCTCCCCGAGCCGCCGCCACCGCACGCTGCTGACCCCTCTCTGGTGACCGTCACCCCCGGCCGTCTACACCAACATCTTCACAATCACCCAGGGGCTGCATTTCACGAAGCTCCCGAACCTCTCCGGCCACCGCTCGCCGCCGTCGCCACCGCCTTCTTCTTCCTCTGCCCGGCCTCCTCCACGACATAACTCAAAAGGGTTTACTCCCCATACTGGGTAGGCAACGCCTCCCCGCTCACTTGGTTACCACCGCTCGTCTCTCCCTCCCCCTGCTCCCGCGGCGCGCGTTCGAGCCTCCGGCTCCGCGCGTAGCGGTCGAGCATTTCTTTTATTTTCTCCGCTGACAGCTGGGCCCCGCCTGTCGGCCGGTGGGACGGCCGCCTCGGCTCAGGCCACTTTGTCGGCGCCAGCTTCATTGTGAGATGGGTCCAGGGCCCCACTTGTCAGTGACTAATGCACGCCGACATGTGGACCCCACTGACCATAGACACAAGAATAAGCAAATAAGAAAAAGATAAAAATGAAATATATGACATGTGGGACCCACTGTCAGAAATTTATTAATTTTTAGATTTAATTGGACTGAAATATTCAAATAGGCATAACTTATTCATTTTAATTCCAAATTGAGTGAGACAAATTTCTAAATTCATCTAAAATCAAGATCTGTCCAATGGAACTGAAATCATAATTTTTAGAGTTCATTTGAATTTCTGGTGATATTTTGTTGATTTGATGTTTTCTTTTTATCCAAATTTTCGCGCACGATTAAAATAGCTTACGAGGCTCAAGAAGAAGAGTTCGAGGCAGCAACCCTAGAAGCTCCGGATAATCAAGCACCAGACCACTGTGACCAAGGCGAGTCAATACTTTGATCATGTTGAACCTACATTTCATGCAAATTACTTTGTTTTAAATTAACAAATTGCATGCTGTTATTTTTATGCAAATACATGCTAAATTTGATATTCTAGTTATATGCCATTGTTTACCTTGAGTAATATTACCCTCTTCTTTGGAATATTCGAATGTGTGAACCTTGTCGCCCTAGCAAAACTATAATAGTAGCGTTTTGAAAATAAGTCCCTAGCTATATGCTATGCTTAGTTTTGCATAGATACTCAGGGGGCACCGAAATGCCCCAGACATCATTATCACTTTTAATCATGGGAAAATGGTTTGGGCAGTCATGATGGGATCATGGGAATGACTGGTATATTTTGGATATGACTATTTTATACTCTCAAAATCCCCAACTTGCTTAAATATCTGGGCGGCTTGGTTTGAGGGTGTGAGTGTGGTGCAGTGGATGCACAAAGTGGGTTAGTGGTAGACCGCCTAGATACCACTAAGGATCGAATCTTGTCACGACCTCCTGTGTAAAACAGTAAAACCACAAGTCTGTAAAATACAACTTGGCTAAGTAAATTTATCGAAACCCCGGACTTATCTCACTGGTAGGGGTGTGAAGGGGCTACGCTATGGTAAGGGGGCCTGAAGGGACACCAGTGGGGGTGAAGTTTCCCAGCTGTCCTACGTTGTGGGAAGGAGAAGCCCGAGCTGCGTAGTGGCTGTGGGAAACATCCCGCGCATAGATGGGACCCACCACAAGTGGGCAGTTTCCCATAAGGTGAGATGACAAAAAGGGTCTAGATACTTTGAAAAGTCACTGTGATGGTCTGCTCGACCACATGTCTAAGGTATCATGTGGGGCAATGAGTTGATTATCTCTTGTGGTGAAAGTGTACAAGCTCTGCAGAGTTAAAACTATTCGAATAGCCGTGCCCACGGTCAAAGGCGGACATAAGAACTTAACCAGATATAGTTCTATTTCAAAATGCTTTATGGATGGGAGTGGAACAATGAAGGGCAGTGGAAGGCCCTAGTTTGGAATCATCCTGGGTGTCGTCCCAGTGGTAAGTTAAGCGGCTATAACGCTGAAGAATTGCTATATGGTGCAGATACCATGTAACGGTGGATGGAATCTGAATCACTAGTAATACTGCATTCATTTACAGCTTGTACTTTGGTTCAAAATACTAGCTCTTAGGAATTTTAAAGTAATTGTATTCAAAAGCACTCTACGCAAAACTAAAAAGAGCCTCAACCTTTCCTTTGATTAACCATACATGTTAAATATTGCATTCTATGTATTGACTCGCGGAGCACGGGGTCGGAGTGCTCACTCTCACTTTTGCGACAAAATTCAGAAGCAGGAACACAATACCATTATGCCTACGAGGATACACCTGCTACGGAGGAGAAGGATAACGAAAGAGACTAAGGCGTAGGCCCCGTTGGTTAGACATAGACAAGTGGACTTCCGGCTTTGTGTGCACGTATGTTACTAGTTAACTGGCGACATATAATGCACACAATACTCTTCCAGTCGCTTGCCTGTGGATTTTGGGTTCACTTTTGCTAATGTTTCCGCTGCATGTTTGTAATAAAGACATTTGGCCAAAGCGGCCCCTTTTGTAACATTCACCCAATGTGGTGTGTTTCAGACTCTGTAATATAATTATGCGATGTATGACATGATTCAGCAATGTACCTGTGTGCACTAACTACTGATCCAGGGATTAGTGCAGTAAAACACAGTAGATTCGGATTGAAAAATCCGGGTCTGACACTGTAGCAGCGGTCAAACCGCCAGGACCGGTCAAACTACCATTTCTGTACCGGTTAGACCGCCGAGAAGTGGTTGCTTTAAGATTTTATGTTCTTTACCCATTTGCTTTGAGGTTTTGGATGAAAATTCTATTTTCTGTAACTCTGTAGTTGTGTGATAATAGAATCTTAAATGGATATTTGAAGGAAAATTCGAGTTGGCACCATTCACTCCTCTCTGTTGTGTTTTCGATCCTACACGATTTTATTCTTCATATTTTTTTTGGAACAATTCATTATGCATTTTTTTAAAAATAGACGGTAGGTGCATGGGCACCAAAATCCGCTTCCTCTGCTAAGTACTTTCTTGAAATAAAAAACTAAATTACAGTGTGTGAGTATATGTGTTGTTTTGTTGAGCCAAGAGTACTCGATATTAGCCGTCTCTTCGTTCTACCACGTAGTTCAAACCAATACATCATGTTCATACCGACGAGTGGCTACGGTCCAAGTCAAGTCTTCGAAAAGGAGAGGAGTTACTGCTAACAATTTATCTTCCAAGAGATATACAAGAGAAAGGAAACCTAGTGTGTGTGTTTTCAGTGACAAACTTCCATGGGATATTCGCTCGATCCGTTAATTTGGAGTATTCTCTCAGATGATTAAGCCCAATCAGATCGAAGAATTGAACTTTTTTTTTGGAGACCACATCAAATAATTAAACCGGTCTCGGCGCCATTTACGATTCCCAAGAACATAGTCCTCGCTATATATACGCGTATGTCATGCGTCCCTCCTCGCCCGGAATTCCGAAGAGATTGCGATTTTCTCGCGACATCGGCGGCAGCAAGAGCTAGTGCCGGATCCATGGCTCCCCTCGCCGTCGCCTTCCTCCTCTGCGCTCTGCTCCAGGCTCCTTGTGCCGTCGCCGCCGAGAAGCAGTCCTACGTCGTGTACCTTGGCGAACACGCCCATGGCGCTCGGCCGGAAGCCCACGCCATCGCGGACCTGCAGGCGCTCGAGAGCAAGGCCGCCGACTCGCACTACGACCTCCTCGCCGCCGTGCTCGGAGAGTAAGCGACCGACCAACCAAGCGCCGCCGTTTTTTCTTTGTTGAACCAGTCAAACAAACACGTATGTGGTTCGAAGAGACTATTAGAACCGCGTGATTCGCAATGCAGCAAGGAGAAGGCGCGGGAGGCGATCTTCTACTCGTACACCAAGCACATCAACGGCTTCGCCGCAAACCTCGACGCCGCCGCGGCCGCCGAGATCGCAAGTGAGGCCCTGCCATGCCGCTTCTTGGTTTCATTTCTTTGTGAAGATCGTCGACTAATCCTCTGCATTTCTTGCGAGCAGGGCAACCCGGGGTGGTGTCGGTGTTCCCGAACAGAGGCCACACGCTGCACACGACACGGTCGTGGCAGTTCCTCGGGCTCGCCGGGCCCGGCGGCGCGCCGCGCGGCGTGGCGTGGCGGAAGGCGAGGTTCGGCGAGGGCACCATCATCGGCAACCTCGACACTGGTAAGCCAAATCACTCCATGCCGCAGCAATCGTTTTCTAATTGGCGATAAGATTCTACTAGCAGCTGGTCGCTGCGTGGGTCGTCCACTTCGCTAATCACCTTCGCGCCAAACAACCATTCTTTTCACCTTTTTCTGAGGCCAGTGATGGCACATCATTCTTGTGGGATTATTCTCTGGTTGACCTAATCGGGGTGCAAATATACAGCAGTGGTAGTACACTAGTAATCCTAAAAATGTAAGCTTTTTTGTGTGTGTGTGTAGATGTGACAAGAAAGTATCCCGACGTTAATTGGCCGCTTATAACGGACTCCAGACATATAAAAAAACGATCTAGTTTTTCAGATACTTTTTAGGTTACAATGAATTCTAGATAAATTTCGTAATGACATACAAAACAATCTAGTGTCCAGGTATTTTTTTTAGATACTATAAAAAAATGATGGGTGAGCAACCGATGGTAATTGTCGTAATTTTGTAACATCAGCTAATTTTATGGCAAAGTTCAATGCTCCATAACTATAACTATTTGCCACATAACTTAGTAAAATCAAGAAACCCACTATTAGTAAAAAATCTAGGGTGAATCCGAGAACAAAAGATAGTTATTATTGGCCAAAAAAACAACATCTAGCCCTATTGCCTATAAAATAGATAATAAAAATAACAAGTGAGTAAAATTTCAAGTAAAAAATTATAGAATAATCGAATAAAGTGAAGTAAATTACATTTTATAGTTAGTTTCGATGACTTCTCAAATTTTGGAAGCGATCTATGGGACTCTAGGGATGTTAGTGAACAGAAGTCGTAAAGAGCCACTTGCTGACGGCTAGGCCGCACCCGCATGTGGCTAAACCCTCGCCTGGCTGCCCACTGGCCTGGACACTAACCTGGGCAGCTGGACCATGCACTGGCCTGGCTTATGGGGCGTGGAAGAAGACACATGGGAGAAGTTCTGGCTCGTGTGTTGACCTAGGCCATTTAGCTGCAAGTTATGAGAACACTAGTTTTTGTTATGTAGGGATATGTTGTGTAAAATTGGGTTCTGAGTAAGAAAAATTGAAATCGGTCCTGAGGTTGTGCCCCTGCATAGCCCTTAGTCCATGTGCCGCTGGTGAGCGAAGGAAAGTGTGCATTCTATAAAAACTATATTGGAGCTTGGAGGTCAAGTGTACAGTTGATTAAATGTTAGCTATAGTATGCAAAACAAGACAAAAATGGCATGTCAATATCTGGACATAGCAAGTCCTTGGAGCGATCAACATAGCTTACAAAATGAGTTTGGATGTTTCTACCTGCAATAGAGGGAGCGCACACAGGTCCATGCACTGTGTGCAAGAAAGATAGGCAGAAGATCATGGAGTCAGCAATTCAAACAACTTGCAAGTGATGGAGACATTTTTCTCTGAATGAAATTGTCCCCTGCGGTAATAAAAAGCAAGCATCATAGAAGTACCATTAGGTATGCTACAGATTATATCAAGGGCAGTTATGTTTAGTTTAGTTATGTATATGTATATATAGTATATGGATGATGTGTCTAGATTTTCCATACAACAAATCTTTACTATTATAAAATAATAAGTTGGTGGTTGGTCTATTCTCTTTCAACCACTCTATTCTTTTAACTTCTCATCATTCTTCACTTATCAACTAATTAGAGTAACTCTTCTATAGCACGATTCTCTATATATTCAATGAGTTTCATTGTAACGCATGGGTACGTAACTACTATTATTAGACATATCAGCTGGGCAAGCGCTGCGTCACGAGGCCCAGCGACCATCCCAACAAACGGTAGAAACCGGCGTCCGACGATTGCAGGACTAAACGTACAGATCTCTCCTAAGCTCGCCATCCTCACGCTCTTAAGGGAAGATTCCAGCTAGTGGACATACGAAAACCGGCGCTATGAAACAATGTAGTATTAATTCAAGCAACCTTGCCCAGTAATCTTATCAATATATTCCAGTTAGTGGACATATGGAAACATGTAGTATTCAAGTAATTTTTTAGAATATATCAAATGAATTGGTGGGTGAATAACCGGCCAAGAATCGATGGTAATTATCTGTAATTGGGTTAAAAACTTAGTATACTACTAAAATTTTGCAAAATTCAACCTGCCCAGTAAGCTTACCAATATATTCCAGCTAGTGGACATATGAAAACCGGAGCTAAGCTGTCAGAACGTTCGGTATGACTCCTGTCCGAGACACATGCATACTTAACAAATGATTAGTTCATTAGCTACATGGTTTAGCACCTAAAATCTTGTCTTTTTTTTAACAAAACGGATGATGTTTGCAAACTAAGACGCACATGCTCCATCTGATTAGGAAACATGAAGGAAGTCCCATCAACTAATCAATCCATCTAGTTGCCTAGTTGGTCTTCGACAAATAAGTATATTCAATGATTCGGCATGGTGATAAGATAGTGGCTTCCCATCTGTACTACATGCAATGCAACCACACTACTACTTAGTGGTGGGAAACGGTAATGAATAATCTGTTTTATCCGATATTCGTATCCAAGAAAATACGAATGTAGTAAGAAAAATCCATATTCGAAAATGTTCGTATTTGTATTCGATAATATTCGTATCCGTATTTGAGAATATTCATATTCAAGAATATTTGTATTTGAGATTATTCGATTCGTTTCCGGAACCCAAAAAACCCAGATGAATTTTTGTCATTCGAAATTTGAATTTGGTGGTTGAAACCGGTAACCAGTCGAAAACCGGTGAAAAACGGGCAAAATCGCTAGAAAATTGTTCTACCGAGATTTGTTCAGAAGTTGTAAGAGGATATTCGTATTCGACCGAATTAAGTATATATTCGATTCGAATTTATATCCATTACGACATTCAATTCGTATTCGTACTCGAGAATATTCAAATTTGTATTCATATTCATTTTAAAAAATAGATTCATATTTGTATTTACGACTATTCGATCATATCCGATCCGTTTCCATCCCTACTACTTCTACATATTCCTCCATACTTTTTCTGCATGCTCTTTGGTGAACACATCAGAAATCAGAAATTTCAGATGCAGCCAAAGGCTTGGTCGTTGCCTGCACAAGCAGGAATTCAAGACACTGTTCAGTTATCGCTGGGCCTGATCTTTTTATCTTCCTCTCTGTAGTTGAGTTGAACTGTATGCATGATGTTGTTTGACCTGTACTCTTGTGTGGAACTTAACATGCTTTGTTTGTCTCCCTGTGTGCCTGTGGATGTAAAGGTGTGTGGCCAGAATCAGAGAGCTTTAGGGATGATGGCCTGGGACCAGTTCCATCACAGTGGAAAGGAACATGCGAGAAAGGCCAAGATGATAAGTTCTCTTGCAACAGGTAACCGAGTACACCAATACACACAAGGACACAATACAATGCAATTATATATGTACATATTGCTTTTCTTGATGCCTGCTTTGTGCTCTTCATTAATCCTCCACTTTGGCTAAGTTGCAAACACCAGGCTCGATTGGAGTAATATAATGTTTCCCTTTCATGCTAGGAGCCATTTAGATCCATGCTGGGAGCATGTGTAGCTTGTGCGATGCCAAAAGTTGATATGCTTGCTTTTGTATAGTGTAGCACTACCATTTTAAGATTTAAGGGTTGAGACCACCACAACGCACATGCATGATTGTGACTGTGAGACCACCACCAGTAGATGCCTAGGATCAAGTGGCAATGATAGGCATGCATGCATGATGATCTATCTTGAATCTTGATCCCACTCAACAATGACATGACACCGGATGATGGCGTGTCTCAACTCTCAACATTAGTTTCTCGAAAAAAAAATTCAGTCAGGAAAGAAAACTAGATAACCCATCTGAATGAATATCAGAGTACTCTGATGTGCTTGTACCCAGGGTAGAAAAACCGGTGGGTACCGGAATTTAAAAATAGGCTGAAATTTTTTCAGTGTAAATTTAAATTTATGACTGCATAATAAATTTCTTAGGTTAGTTTAGACTTTTTTTGTGCTAGATTACCTATTATATGAACTAAATATGCATCAATTATTGTACTTCCAACTTGGGTTTTCCAGTTTTTAGCGGTTTTTTCGGTTTTTTAGTGGTTTGTCTGGTTATCGGAATGGTTACCGGTTTTTAAACCACCCAAATTCAAAATTTAATTCACAAATTTCATCCAGTTTTTTGGGTTTTCCGGTAATTGGCCGGTTACTGGTACCGCTCGTCAGCTGGATTTCCCTCCAGTTCAGGGTTTTCTATGCCTGCTTGTACCAATGCACAACTGAACAAAGCAAAAGAAAAGAAAATTAGTATACACCTTTGAATCAAAATAGGTTCTTTTTTTAGCATGAAACAAAATAGGTTCTAGTCATTAGCCTTTTAGTTTTGTCTTTAGAAAGTGTTATTCTTTAGCATTGGCAAAGGAAAAGAACTACTGAATAATGTGAAGTTAACAGGAATGTTATTTGTATTCTGAGAGGGACATTCATGTGCATTCTAGTTCATTCCTGATACTTGAGATACTTTACATGGAACCCTTGTAAAAAGGCACTTTAGGTTGAGTAATGCCCTCTTCTAGGAGAAAAGGAAGAAAATGACATTTGTGATGAGATAAAATGAGATAAAATGCTTTTGTAAATATTGTCCATTTGTGATGTATAAAAAGTGTGTTAGAACATTCTCCACAAAAGTTTTTCTTTTCTCAACAAAGAAAATTTTAGTATTTTTTTTTCTGAAAACTAACACACTGACATCCTATGTGTTCCTCCATATAGCATTTATTTACCAATATAATTCAATTGATCTATATAAAAGAGCAGTTGTATTTCACTATTTTTTACAATAATCTAGAGCTAATTTTAGAGACGGCAAAGTTAATTCTTTGCTACTTCTTGACATGTTGAAGTTTCACTAAAATTTTCGGCAATACGTTCATCTGAATTCTCTCAGTCAAGTTGTAATGTCGTTTCACATAAATAGTGGCTCAGTGGTTCTCACTCCCTAGTGGACTTGCAATTTGGCAATGTCATGTCTTGATATTGAAGTTTCCTACTCTTTCGGATGCATCTTTAGCAGGAAAAAGTTGAGGGACACTGGCAAGTACCAGCGTCTGCATCAACAGAACCAGAGCCCTCTTTGGAAGGATTTGCCCTGAAAATTAACGCTTTTCTACCTTTGAATCTTCTTTTTTCTGAAAAGAAGTTATCCAATCTTGAACCGAATGTTATCCATCATTTTCAAACATAAAAAGAAGTTTTTCGCACATTGTAAAAAAAAAACTCGACCTGCGGGGGTAAGATGGCCCCCGGGCATATTGCTTAAGAAGAAGATCTTCTCACGCAGATCGAGAAAATCCCTAAACCCCTGCTCCACCCTTACACAGCGGCACCATCGCCCGCGTGAGAACGACCAACGACCTGCGGGGGGTCCTTAGACCTGTGCTTTGGTGTGGTAGCAGGCGAGGGGATTTTTTTCCTCAGCCTGAAATTCGCTCCCACTGGGAGTCGAACCCAGGACCTGGAGGGTGCTACTAGAGCGCTTTAACCATTACGCTAGAGGCCCGTTCGCGTCGCACATTGTACCACACATGAATTCCAAATGATCACATGCTCTTTAATTAAACCATAATATGTGGTCTATAGTCAAGTTATGCATCTTGTTAAACACAATTACCTGTATGAATATTTATGCACTAGACGTATAGGTAAACTCTCTAAGAGCTCTGTACTTGGATAAATCTATCTACCATCCTCCCTATATTTGGCATATACATACTTGCATGTTGCGTTTTATCCTCCCAAATTTTACAGATTTTTCAGTGTTCATACTTTTGTAATTATGAACTTAAGTTTTATATACCAAATGATGAATCATTTAGAAGCATGTATATGAACACAATACATATGATTTTTTTTTAAAAAAAGAAAAATTGGCGCGCAGGAAGCTGATTGGCGCGCGCTACTTCAACAAGGGCTACGCGGCGGCGGTGGGCGCGTTCAACACCACCCTGTTCAACACCTCCCTGTTCAACACGCCGCGCGACAGCGATGGCCACGGCACGCACACGCTGTCGACAGCCGGCGGATCGGCGGTGGCCGGCGCGAGCGTGGTCGGCTACGGCAACGGCACGGCCAGCGGCGGCTCCCCCAGCGCGCGCGTGGCCTCGTACCGCGTGTGCTACAAGCGCGTCAACAGCAGCGAGTGCTTCGACGCGGACATCCTCGCGGCGTTCGACGCCGCCATCCACGACGGCGTGCACGTGCTGTCCATCTCCGTCGGCGGCGACCCGGGCCAATACTTCAGCGACGGCCTCGCCATCGGGTCCTTCCACGCCGTCCGCCGCGGCATCCACGTGGTCTGCTCCGCCGGCAACTCGGGCCCCAAGCCCGGGACCGTTTCCAACGTCGCGCCCTGGATCTTCACCGCCGGCGCCAGCACCATGGACCGCGAGTTCCCGTCCTACGTCGTCTTTGACCACACGAAGATCAAGGCATGGGGATTCTGCCCTCCTTTCTCGCTAAGATCAACAAGATTGCAACACCTCTCATTTTCTTGAAATTAACAGATGTTGTCCTTTCTTGATCCATTCAGGGGCAGAGCCTTTCGGTGACGGGGCTCTCGGACAAGAGCTTCTACCCCATGATCGACTCCGCGCAAGCTGCAGCTCCCAACGGAACGCAAGACGAGGCGTACGTAGCAATCCCCAAATGATTCATTACTCGACTAATCAGTGTGTTTACTACTTCCTTAATTAGTGATTAGTGACTAATGCGTTGTTTGTGACTGCAGGCGGTTGTGCTTCATGGGGTCGCTGAACCCGGAGAAGGTGAAGGGGAAGATCGTGGTGTGCCTGCGCGGGGTGAACCCGCGGGTGGAGAAGGGCGAGGCGGTGCTGCAGGCCGGCGGCGTCGGGATGGTGCTCGCGAACAACGCCAGCACCGGCAACGATATCATTGCCGACGCGCACGTCCTCCCGGCCACGCACATCAACTTCCGCGACGGCCTCCTCCTCTTCTCCTACCTCAAATCCACCAAGTAAGCAAACCAAACCATCCGTACAATTAATGCCATTGTTCTTGTGAGACGTCATGAGCTGACGAGCGTGGGATGTGATCAAGGACTCCGTCGGGGTCCATCACGAAGCCGGCGACGAACCTGGCGACGAAGCCGGCGCCGTTCATGGCCGCGTTCTCGTCTCAGGGGCCCAACATCGTCAACCCGGAGATCCTCAAGCCGGACATCACGGCGCCGGGGGTGAGCGTGATCGCCGCGTGGTCGCGCGCCAACTCGCCCACGGACCTCGCCTTCGACAAGCGGCGCACCGACTTCAACTCCCAGTCCGGCACCTCCATGTCGTGCCCGCACGTCTCCGGCATCGTCGGCCTCCTCCGGACGCTGCACCCGGACTGGAGCCCCGCCGCGGTCAGGTCGGCCATCATGACCACCGCGATCGACGTGGACAACAAGGGCGAGGCGATCTTCAACTCGTCCTTCGTGCCGGCGAGCCCGTTCAGCTACGGCGCCGGCCACGTCTGGCCGAGCCGCGCCATGAACCCGGGCCTCGTCTACGACCTCGCCCCCGATGACTACCTCCGCTTCCTCTGCGCGCTCCGCTACAACGCCACCGCCATGGCCATGTTCAACGGGGCGCCGTACAAATGCCCCGACGAGGCGCCCAAGATCCAGGACCTCAACTACCCGTCCATCACAGTCATCAACCTCACCGCCACCGCGACGACGGTCAAGCGCACGGTGAAGAACGTCGGCCGGCCAGGCAAGTACAAGGCCGTCGTCAGCGAGCCCGCCGGCGTGCGCGTGACGGTGAGACCCGAGTTGCTGGAATTCGGCCGGAAGAGGGAGGAGAAATCCTTCGAGGTGAGGTTCCAGGCCAAGAACGCCACACTGGCCAAGGACTACGCGTTTGGCTCGCTCGTTTGGACCAACGGGAAGCAGTTTGTCAAGAGCCCTCTCGTTGTCAAGACATTGGCATGAAGAACTGGGATAGTTTCAGGCTTGGAAGCACGCATTGGTTTGATTTGTTAGGCAGGGAGGCTATGCATTTGGCCTCTGAATTAATAAGCAAGATAAAGTGATTAGCTCTTTCAGAATGGCTGCACCTCTTTCTTGTGTTAGTTGTCTCAAAAGTGCTTTCCAAGCAGCTGCACTTCTGCATTTAGATATGATCTTCAGTATGATATGATCAGTATGGGATGAATTGCTCCTAACTATCATAAAGATCATTCAAGTTGAAAATCCTATCCTAAAACCCACTTGTCAGCCTCACATGCAATGGTTTTTTTTATACATCTTTGCAATGCCCCCTGATATCACCAGTTCGATATTAATCAGTTCCAACAACAGCTTCAGGAGGGATCGGAAGAACAGATGTTCAATCTCTCACAAGCCCTACTGTGCTCAGTAGTGAGAATTTACCATCCTTAGATTTGCGGACTTATCCATAAAAAAACACTACATATAGCAAAAGCAACAGTAAGCATTTTTTAACACCACATAATATGATAGAAATATTTTTGCAGGACTGGCATTCTGGCTCGGTAATATATTTGATTTAGCTGCCATTTTTGTTTGTTCTCGCTAATTCACAGCACTGACGAATATATGAAATTGAAAAGCGCGAGCAATCTTCACATTTTTAGTTTGCATTGAGTGTCATCGGTCTATGTATCAGGTAATGAAAGCAAGAACAATTTCTCAGGGAAGAGAGAAACACGAATCATCTCTAAACCAAGCCTGTATTGGGCAAACAAAAGTTCTAGTTTCTCATAGGGAAGATATCTCCTTGACCACTTTGTATAAATGCTCAACCCTGGGAAGGGTTAAGCACACAGAAAAAGCTTCTCTCAAGACTAACCACCAAACAAGAATGCAGCAGCCTGCTCCTCGTTCCCGTTAAACAATTTGAGTGCTTGTATTACAGATGCCCGGTCGAACCCAAGTTCCACAAGTTTGGTGACTTTCGCTTCAAAATCTCCTCCCTGACAAGAGTTTTCAGAAACGATTAAGACTTGAGAAATTAAGCGTATAAGGGTCCAAAGAAGTGATTTTTAATTCTACCTGTGGAGGATTTACAGCCGGAGCTCCTGCAAAGAAAATCAAAGATAATGGTTTTCAATTAGCTCTTGATTATCAGAGGGCTGTAGAACTACTAGAGCAAAAGCAAACTAACCTGTAGGAGGGGTTCGCGGTGGAACATCAGGAGTCCTCTCCTGTGCCTTCGACGATTCCTGGATAATATAATGTAAATAAGGATATGCCGATGACACATATCACAATTTAAGAAAAATCCAAAGCTACATCACACTAAAGCAGTAATTTTGTTTACTCCAGCAGCTCCTTGGATGAGAGATGGCTTCGATAATTTCTCTTCATCACGTATATGTGAAGGGATGTCTTTCTCTGAAGTTACAACAGTATACTGATTAGAGTTGAAACTTACAAAATTATCGAAGTAGATAACCAGATGAAAATCTAGGAAACTTCTTCAATACTGGGAAGCAGCTAACAACATCTTCAACTTCTTCAATAGCTCATTTCAGTATACCATCATCAAAAACTACAGCTAGAACAAAATATGAAATAGGTGATCGGTACTAAGCTACAAACCTTGTAAGAAAGGCACTGAAACCTCACCACCTCCCACTCTAAGAACATTGTCCTTTAGGTCAAGTATGCACTGTGTAAGACAACAAAAATCATCATTATGGGGTGTAATTAGACTATCAGAGTTAGATGCAATGACTTGTTCAAAACATTAGTCATGCAATTACCGGAAAAATCAAAACCGCTTGTACATGCACCATGGTGTCTCCATTTGTGCTCCGAGATTCATGGGAGGGAGAGGGGGGAGAGAGGAGAGAGAGAGAGAGAGAGAGAGAGAGAGAGAGAGAGAGAGAGAGAGAGAGAGAATGGAGCACAAATATCTAAGCATGTTGGACAGTGAGGATAGTGCGTGTGGGTGCATGTACAAGTGGGAAAACTGCTTCCTGCAATTACCTGATGCTTCCGCAGCATATCAAGCCCAAAAAGGAATTCCATATTGGGAGCGTCCAATACTGTGAAAGAGCAAGGATAGAAAGCGTGGCCAATCTGTCCAAACATGAGCTATTAGTCAATGCACTGCGAACTACTTAATTAATTAGTATGATATAGTGTATCCAAAAGTCCATAACGATCAAAATTTGTAGAGACACAAGAGAAAACTGAAATTTTGGCATTCAGTTTTAAGAAAACACTAAAGGCTCTGGTTCTAATTAGGAGCCTCTGCATGGTTTCCATGAGACCATGAAACATGGACAAAATGTTCTACAACAATTAATTTCATGTTTTTCTAGCAGGTGCTGAATTCGGTATCATATGGTTAGTGTCGGTCTTTCTGAACTATATAATATTAATTCAGATTGTGACTGTGACAAGTGACTCAAATAACATTGCAGCATGTCCAAAGTCATGGTGCAGAAAAAGTACCATTCATAAAGGACTGTAAAATTAGTGACATTGTGTTATAGACGTGGGCCTTGGGCCAGTTGGGTTATTATTAGGAATAAGAGATTGGTTTCTATTTGAGTTAGAGATTGGTTTCCTTGTATTAGAGATATAGTTAGAGATATGATTGGAGTTAGATTCATCTGTTAGGGGGAGCCATCTATATAAAGGGGCTACCGCATGCTATTGTCATGAACCAGAGTAATAACAAAGTCTTCCTAGTCTATAGTCTCTCCTCCCTCCCTACGCCGACTCCATCCGGCCATCTTCTTGGTGGTGTTTACCCGTTATGAACTAAGGTTCATAACAGATTGGTATCAGAGCAGTCGATCCCTTCCCACGACTTCTGCTACCATGGTTTCTGCGATTCGCCCTACTGCCGAGTCATTAGCCATGATAAAAGCTAGCGTCAACGAGATGGCCAGCATCAACAAGAAGATGACGGACAGCTTTCTCAACATACAGGCCATCCTTGAGAGGATGGAGAATCGGTGGAGGGAGCAACAAGAAACAAAGAGCAAGACACATCATCCAACATCATCCGATCTCCAACAAAAACAAGAACAACGACCATCGCATCGCGGTTCCGTCGATCGCATCGCGCGGCGCCCCCGTCCAGCGTCTCAACCGCCCACGTGGTCGCCGCAGCGTCTTCTCCGGCGCTTCCGTTCAGCACATCACCCGCCGTCGTCCGGCGTCTGCTGCCGCGCCGTCGTCCGGCGTCTGCTGCCGCCGCCGCGACGTCGTCTGTCTTCGCCATCCTCCGCCTGGATCCACGGTCATCACCGTCGCCGTCGCCATCCTCGGTCGCCGGTCGCCACCCCCCGCACGGATCCATGCATGTCGCAGTCGCCGTTGTCGTTTCCGGAGCTGGTCGCCGGAGATGGTCGCCGCTCGAAGACCGACCGAAGCGTCCGCCGCATCCTCGCGCTCGTCCGCGAGAACGACCTCGACGAGGCGGGCCGGAGCCGCCGCCGCCGAGAGCGCTGTCGCCGGCGCCTGCCGACGCATCCGCTCGGCCGCGGCTCGAGCCGCCACCGCCGAACTGCGGAGTCGCCGCTGCCGAATCGCCGCCGCCGCGAGCCGTCGCTCGCCTCGCTTCCGCCGCCGGTCGCCTCGTTCGTGCGCCGCGTTCGCCGTCGACCCGTGCCGCTGCTCCGTCCGAGCCGCCGCCTCCATCCGTGCCGCCGCTTTCGCCGTCGACCCCAAGCCTCGCTCCGTCCGAGCCGCCGCCTCGCCGGGCTTTCTCTGCGTGTCGCAACCGCCGCCGCCCGATCCGCCTCGCTTTTGCGCAGCCACGCCGCCGAGCCGCCATCGCCGCCGATCTGCGCCGGCCGCCGCTCTCCGACGCCGTCGCCCCCGGATCCGCCGCCCCTTCAGGCACCGCGTCTGACCGAGGCGCTAGCTTTTGTGTCGGTCGGTCTTAACCGACCGGGTAGATAAAAAAAACGTATTTTGCGGTATTATATTTCCGAAGGCGCTACATTTCGTCTAGCTTTATTCCGCGTGGATCTAGCCGTCCGTTTCCATCCGCTGCAGCACTCCGCTACCGTTCGTCTTCTACATCGGCATCGAAGGTCTTCCATTGATCGCCGTTTAGCAGCTCGAGGACAAGCTGCTTGTCCGGGAGGGGTGTAATGTTATAGACGTGGGCCTTAGGCCAGTTGGGTTATTATTAGGAATAAGAGATTGGTTTCTATTTGAGTTAGAGATTGGTTTCCTTGTATTAGAGATATAATTAGAGATATGATTGGAGTTAGATTCATCTGTTAGGGGGAGCCGTCTATATAAAGGGGCTACCGCATGCTATTGTCATGAACCAGAGTAATAACAAAGTCTTCCTAGTCTATAGTCTCTCCTCCCTCCCTACGCCGACTCCATCCGGCCATCTTCTTGGTGGTGTTTACCCGTTATGAACTAAGGTTCATAACACATTGGTATAGCAATTAGCAATCAAATGTACCTTTATTGGGGCTACATGTATTCTTCCAATTATCTCCGATTGACCAACTCCAATAGCAACCCCTCTGTAACGCTGGTCAAGCAACCTCAGCAACCTGGCATATGATAGTCCATTAAAAGATCAGATGTATTTAAAATTTACAATATATGGCACAGTGTACATTTCAGACGAGTGTCATGAGATAATGATTTATTTGCTCCTGTTTGATAAAATCGTAAGTCTGCTTTACTTGAACTAAGCTATTTAAGCTTTCTGCTTTTTCATGCAGAATTATCAAATACTTCGGGATTACAGATATGAAAGGCCAAACAGCTCCAATCTACCAGCATCTTAATTTATAATCATACCCACAACGTTCAGCACAGCTTTTTGATATGATAGTCGACTGTGCTCCACTGTCCACAAAGGCCTGAAGATGAAAGGAAAGTTAAGACCACATATCCAAAACAATCAGCGGGAAGCATTCAAACATTGCATAAACCCCATTTATTGCAATTTGTCCTAGTAGTGCTAGTTCAGAAAGAGAACACATACCAAGGGAAATTAACTTCGTGAAAAACATCATTGGGGTAGATAGTATCGTTACCAAGTATAAAATTTATATTCTGTTATTATTATTTTGCTAGGAATAATGCAATCGACAATGACACTCGATAGGAGTTTCCAGCAAATTCTATACAAGTTCTCCTATAATTAAAAAAATTCATAAGAAAATACTGTTTTAAGTACAGATAATGCTCAGTTGTTCACCACGTTGATTATATAGGAAAAGATACATGAACTAATTTAATACCTTCAATGGTACTCCATTGACTTCCATATCCACATACAGCATAACCTGAAATCAGAATGCTGATTGATGATAAACAAGTACTACAAAACATAGCACATAAATAGGAGCATACTCAGTGTACAACATACCACTCGAGCAAATGCTTCAGGATTATGCTCCAAGGCAGCCTCCCAGTTTTCATCAATGCTTTTCTGAATATGACAGTTAACAAGTAATCAGAATATCAGCTGTCTAACTGAATAAATTCTAAAGAGGTGAACAGGAAAGAATGTATAAATCACAGTGAAGATAGAACAAAGCTTTTGACAGGCTCATTACATTAAATTAAAAAAAATGTCATGCTAACAATTCAATATTATCCAGCCATGACAGCTAGCAGAAGTTAAATGCACGAAAATAGAAATTCCCCTTTTGGGCTCACCATCCTGCTCCTCCATTGTGTTAGCTCACTTGTTTATTCCTATTTTTGTAATACACATTCTTTAGGTCTCCTTAATCACTAGTTGGTCATGTAATGATGTTCATGACATTTCACATTTGCTACAGCGACATATGAAAAGAAACATTGTCATAAACAGTCAAGAGGTGTTATCCTGACAAAATTGATGCATACCTGCTGAATTGCAGCTTCAATTTTCTTCTGAGCTTCAACATCAAAAGGATCAGCATACATTAAAGCCTGCAAAAAATAATGTTATTAATGACTTGGCCTACTATTATTCAACAAGTTAGCAAAACATCACAGCCAAGAAAGAGAACATGAGCTACCAAGCACCAAGCCTCAAAGTGGTGAAATAGATCTAAGCGAATTTACCAAATGTAAAATTTTACAACATATTGGTATACGTGAAACAGCATAGAGATATATTTTGATAAATAAATTCATGGAGTGATTTAATCATGTTGGATATGAAACAGCAGAAGAAAAGAGTCATATTCTACATCAATTTGTATACAGAAATAATGCAGAAACAACCCACATTCTCAGCTTTCATTTCAATAAGACATGATATAACTTGCATAGAAAATAAAATTTAGCAAGGAGATCCTCACAAGCTCTTCTTCTTGTTTGTGTTTTAGTTCTAGTCTTTGTTGGTGGCGTGACCGCAATGTATTTTGCAACTCATTGATGTCATCTCCAAGAATTGCCTGTGCTAATGTAGGGTCATTCTGCAAATCAAGAAGATATCAATTTTTTAACAAAAGAAATTAACATATTTTGTGCAAGTAACATCTGAGCACTAAAGTATATACTGACCAATATTGATAAATAATGAATCTACCGGAAAAGTTTACCTGAAGGAGCTGTGCCATAAGTTGTGAATCACCTCGAATACGTTGTTGGAAAGCTTGAGGATTCACAGCAGATCCATCAGGATTTAACCTTATAACATCCTGAGATGCCCTGAAATTTTCAGCATGGACATTTAACTCAAGAAAGCATTGGTCCTTTGGTGACATAAAGATTCATGAGACTAGTTTAAGCTAAGAAAAGATATACTTTGGTGACATCAAGATTGATGAGATGAGATTAGTAGCATCTCTTTCAATATTTTGCTACCTCTGACTTTCTGAGTTTGTGTTCAAGATACACCAAAAAGCAAACTGACAAGTGGCAACTATAAAAAGCAAAACATCTGGATATATCAAAATAATAATAACAAAGCGTCACTTGTAACAACCTAAAATCTATTCTTGTGCTAAGAATGAGATCAAAGGATAGCTCTACGTAATGTAGTTCCCACTAAGACCAGAAAGCATCATACCACCATAAGTGAACTGACAGGAGTTTCAACCTCTCAAGAAATTCAGTTCAGAAACCCACTACTAGATCTAGATGTAAGTAGAGTTATCATTGGAGAAACGCCAGCAAGCAGACCTATAATTCGAGGAAGAAACCATAATCACAAGATCGCCATCGCGGATTCCGACAGCGCTAAGTTTCTCCGAGTTCTGCATGTAAAATTTTTGCTTTTTAGCCCAAAATTTAAAAGTTTTTTACATATGGACCCCTGGAGAAAAGATTTGCAAAAATGGACCCTTTTCTCGGCGCCACAAAATATGGCGCCAAGGGTACATGTCACGGCGCCATATGCTTTAGCGCCGTGTATTGACACGTCGAGCCGGGTGGCATAGCTCGCGCCATGAACATGGCGCCGTGAAGTGCACATACGGCGCTAACAACCTTGGCGCCGTGCTCGGGACTTAAGCCGAGCGCGGCCCTCGGCCCTCACTGCTCAGCCCAACCGGCAACCGCCGCCACTCTCTTCCTCAAAATCTACTCAAATCCATCCGTTTTTCTCGCGATGTTGCTTCCAAATCGACTAAGCAAGGTGAACCCCTTTCCATTGATTTTTTGCAATAAATATGGATTATTTGAGGTACATTTCGTTTGGGAAGATTTGAAACCCTAGATGAAATTAGTTCAATTTGGCTCGGTTTTAGGTTAGATTTTCGATAGATATGCATAATGTAAGAGTAGTAATGTGTATAGATTCGTTTTTAGGGTTTGATTTTTAGAAATATATGTATTTTAGGGTTTGATTTAGAAATACATTTGTTTTTAGGGTTTGATTTAGAAATATATGTTTAGATTTAGAGTTTGATTTAGAAATAGACATATTTTTAGAGTTTGGTTTGAGCGAGATTGATGAATGTTTAGAAATACATATGTTTGTAGGGTCCATTTTAGAAATACATATGTTTTTAGGGTTTGATTTGAGCGAAATACATATGTTTTTAGGGTTTGGTTTGAGCGAGATTGATGAATGTTTAGAAATACATATGTTTTTAGGGTCCATTTTAGAAATACATATGTTTTTAGGGTTTGATTTGAGTGAAATACATATGTTTTTAGGGTTTGATTTGAGCGAAATACATATGTTTTTAGGGTTTGGTTTGAGCGAGATTGATGAATGTTTAGAAATACATATGTTTTTAGGGTCCATTTTAGAAATACATATGTTTTTAGGGTTTGATTTGAGTGAAATACATATGTTTTTAGGGTTTGATTTAGAAATACATATGTTTTATGGGTATGATTTGAACGACATTGTTGAATGTTTAGATTTAGGGTAAATCAATTTGATTCCAATTATTATTCATGTTGATTCCAATTTCATAATTCAATTTGATTATTATTTTTATTTATAAATCATGTTTTATAAATTTCTTATTTGAATATTTCTTAACTATTGAATTCTAAAATTTATCACGGGATGGCGAGATACCTACTGCTAGATGAGTCCTACGAGAGGAGCACCGCGGCAGCTCACGGAGGACGGCCAGTGCGTGTGTGGTCGAAATATACATGTGTTCAACTTGATGGTCACGCAACTAACTTTTATAGCAATTTTCGGGAGATACCCATATGCCGTCCTCGAACCCATGATGGGTTCCGGTTGATGCGCTACGACGACCGCTATACCCCACTGCTGCGCCGTGCTGGGCTTCACACGGTCGCTAACCTATTACGGCGGGGCATGCCGGTCTTCAACCCTGCAGCTTTGACCGCACTTGTCGACAGGTGAATTTTCTCTATCGGGTCAATTTGTTTTCACTTCTATATTCTTACGTACGTAACTAATTCTTTTCTCCTTGTACTACTAACAGGTGGAGGCCAGAGACACACGTTCCACCTTCCCTGTAGGGAGATGACCGTCACGCTGTAGGACGTGGCGATGATACTTGGACTTCCCATCAGGGGACAGCCGGTGATCGGCCCGGCGGTGTCTGAGGGCTGGAGGGCACGTGTGGAGGCCTTCCTGGGCACGCCATTGCCTCCTGCCCCAGATAATGCCAGGCGAGGCCGCGTCTCGAGGGTCCACCTTAGATGGTTGCGGATTACCTTTGGCGAATGCCCTGCTGCCGCGGACGACGCCATGGTGAGCTACCATCGCCGCGCTCGGGTCTCGCACATGTTCGGCGATCTTTGTTCCCGACGCCACGGGGGATGCCGCTTCGTGGATGTACATCCACTGCCTCCAGGACTGGGGGACGCTGGACAGTTCAGCTGGGGGTCGGCGGTCCTCGCATTCCTCTACCGTCAGCTTTGCGAGGCCTGCAGACGCAGGGCGCCCACGTCGACGCTCGGTGGCTGCGTCTTCCTTCTGCAGGTGTGGTAATGCATTTATTTTTCCTACAGTTCTTTGTTTTTGTGCATGGCTAATCGTGTGTCTGCCCGTATGTTCGCTTGCTAGGTGTGGATGTGGACACGCATTCCAGTGGGGCGCCCTCGAGTGTTCCAGGCGCAGCCTTGGCATCCACTGGGTGTGGATGACCTCGCCCCATTGCGTGCACTGCGGATACAGATGTCATCCCGTTCGCGACTACTCGCGGCGACGTGGATTTCAGCAACGAGTTTGACACTTTGTCTCCCACGATGGTAAGAAATTTATTTTTCCTCTGATTCTTGGTTTTTGTACATGGCTAATCGTGTGTTCGCTTACTAGGTGTCCTGGGAGCCTTACTTGGAGCCACAGGTTCTAGCGCTACCGCTCAGCACCATGTGCCGTAGGGACTCCCATATTTGGAGGATGAGGTCTCCGCTGATCTGCTTCTATGCCGTGGAGATTCACCTCCCCCACGAGTTGCGCGCGATTCGGCCTCGTGCAGTTCTTCCCCCCAGAGGAGATGTCGACTTCTGTTGAGTTGCACAAGTAACAATTTAAAATTCTTTTGGTTCGTACTAACAACTATTGTTGACATCTGCTATATGTACAGGTTCGGCGTGGTCCGCCAACGAAAGGTGACGGACTTACCGATCACCACCGGCGATGCGTGCGGTGGTGGAGGAAGATGGAGGAGAATCGCGAGCGGACAAGACTTCACGCGAACGCCGCCTTCCGGGATTACTTGTCCGGTACCACACCGCCACGCGCCATGTGCCGAGGCGATGAGACCGATGTCGACTACGCGGACCTCGCCGTCCGAGGACGAGGACACTTGATACGACAAAGCGTGCGAGGGAGGGCACGATGGTCGAGGCGCTCCGATTCTCGATCGAGTGGTACGGAAAGCATGATATTTGCAATACTTTGGTTCCACACGCTTATCTCGCACTTATGTTTACTTATTTATTTAGGGACTTCTCTCCAAACCTCGGTGCGTGAGATCGACGAGGTTCTCGCCACCGGACAATGAGAGCCACCCCGAGTGACTTCCACAGTGCGAAGATAATTAGTTAGGTTAGATCGATTCAGCATGTATGCAATTATGACATATCATTACTTGCAGAGACTTCGACGTCGCCTCAGTCGGGCGGCAGATCGGTGTGGTTGCCGCGCACGCACGGACGTCGCACCACCGGCGGCCTCCCAGCGCTCGGGTGCAGCTGCAGCCTCGTCGCCACGTCGCCGCGCGCCGCCATCCACGAGGAGCTCGTCACGCACTCCGACTTTTAGTCAGGGCGATGACGACGACGACGACGAGTCGGAGCAGGGTGACGACGTCGACGAGGAGGCATCTACCCACGACGAGATTGGGATGTCGCAGATGCCTGACGCACCGTCTACTCAGGCTTCGCAGCGGCCTCGTCGTTCGGCTCGTCCCCCGAGCACGTATACTCCAGGGAGTGATGCTCTAGCCAAGGGCAAGAGGAAGGTCAAGAGGTAGTGATGTTTTCAGACTTTTTCTGTAGACATGCGATATTTTCAGACTTATGTGATATTTTGAGACTTTATACAGTTATGTGGTATTTTGATACTTATTGGTAACGATGTTGTTATTTACGTTTTCAGATGTTTCATGTGTGCATGTTTTACAGAAAAGTTTGTTGTTTTGCTGTTTTTTTTTTGTCAGGTGTAGCTTACACGGCGCCATACCCTTTGGCGCCGAGATGTATATATCTGGCGCCGATTGTTTGGCGCCAAAAGAGGCGCCAAACACCGGGCGTTGTATATACACATCTCGGCGCAAATGGTATGGCGCCGTGCTATGTACGGCGCGTGAAAGTTTGGCGCCGAGATAGGGGACTTGCAGCACGGCGACCATTTTTGATCAGCTAAGTCAATACACGGCGCTACGGAATGCAGCACAGATTTGCACTTCACGGCGCCATGTCTTTGCAGCACGAGCTATGCCACCCTGGCTCCGACGTGTCAATACACGGCGCTAAAGCATATGGCGCCGTGACATGTACCCTGGGCGCCATATTTTGTGGCGCCGAGAAAAGTGTCTATTTTTGCAAATCTTTTCTCCAGGGATCCATATGTAAAAAACTTTCAAATTTTGGGCTAAAAAGCAAAAATTTTACGTTCTGCATCTCCTTACCATTGAAGTGAAGCTGCTGCTGCCGCAGCGGCACTTGAGTCTGGCCACACACCCAAAACCAACAATGTGAGATTTCAAACCAGTCGCGGCAAAAGTTACGAAGAAAAACCTCAAGTGAAATTGCAGGCCCGGCTCACCTCCACCTCAAGAAGCGCCTTCAAATTCTCCACCTGCAAGCACGCAGAACGCATAATTGTAACCATGCTCCAAGAACACGCGGAAGGAAGGAAACCGACGGCTTTGAAGTCTACACCAGGCAAAAAAACTCGAACCAATCTTTACACCCAGACACCACGAGGAATCAACGAGTGAATTGCTTATCGCCTCAGTTCAAATGCGCCGGTTCTCGCCCAAATTCCTAACCCTTCTCACGAATTCACACCCCCGCCCCAAAAATCAGTGATTACCCCTCAAGGTCGAGACAGGGGGAGAGAGATGGGGCGGGGGCAGGCTTACGGATTCGTCGGGGTCGACGTCGAGGGTGAGAATCTGCTCGTCGGCGGTCATCACCGTGACCTTCATCTCCCCGCCGCCGGCCGGAATCGAAATCCTCCGCCTCGGTTGGAGGCAGCGAGTCGAGGCAATGGGTGCCAAATCGGGTTGCCTTGCTTGCTTGGAGAAACGCGCAAGAATCCGGTCTTTCCAACGATCCAATCCAAATTACGGCACTTCTTTACCTGTTTTTTTTCTGCGACTTATAGCTTTTATTGAAATTTTTGAATTTTGACTATTTACGGTACAGATTACGGAGAGACAGATACTTATTTGTGATTTTGGCTGATACAGATATTGGGCTTTTAACGTGTAGATCGTTTAACTTATAGACCCTGTCTTTAGAAAATACTCCATTTAAAAATTAGGTACTATAACAAAAGTCAAAAGTCGCCAACTTTTGACTTAAAAAACAGGCCCTACAATCCATTTTTTTCTTCTAGCAAATTGGGTAAAAGATCAGGTGCGCAGAATACATGGAATTCAAATCAAATACTAGCGAAACCATATTCTATCCATATTTTTGAAGTAGAAATCCCACTGTTCTCTGATTCAGATACAGATTGTAGTGGGATATGTGATGCAGTTCGGTCGAGTTTGGACAGCAGCATGGCTTCGTATTTTTTTTTAGAGAGAAATAGAGCGCTGGAGCCCTGCCGAAGCCCCGCTCAGTTTGGTTTGTTTTTAACTTATTTTTCACTATTCAATAATTTTGTTTTATTCTAGTTTTTTTGTTTTTTAGCTTTTTTTGTCGGTTCTTTTTTCCGTATTCATTTGTACTGTCCGTGACGGGCTAACCTGTTTTTCTATTTTAATTTTTTAAAATTTTAATTATTCAAATAAGTACCATCAGTTACAGTGTTTTTTCAGCTAACTACAATATTTTCAGCTATAAATCACTAGGAGAAAGCAATAGTAACAAAAGGGCAACCACATAGGCGGTGAAACAAAGCAAAGAGATGCTACAGCGGCGCCCACGATTGGAACCTCGGCTTCAGCGAGTAATTTAAAGTTTAAAGCAAAATCGACTGAAATGCCCTTGCTCCTAAACCAACATCATCCCGGATGTGATTGAGGGCACACTGAATCGTGTTCTACTTTTGCTCCAAAATGCAACTATTCCTCTCCTTTTGAATGTTCCATTGGAAATATATGATAATCCCACCGAAGGTTATTTTTGGCCCTGATCAATATGGCTTCAGCTTTTGGCTTCAGCTTATTTTTGCACTATTCATAAATTTCGTCTTTTTCTGAACTTTTGGCTTTTTTTGAGTTTTTTTACCGGTTCTTTTTTTCCTCGTATTTGTTTACATTATACGTGATGGGCTAATATGTTTTTTCTATTTTAAATTTTTTAAATTTAATTATGGTAAATAAGCATCTGTCAGCTACACTGCTTTTTCAGCCAGCTACAGTGTTTTCAGCCATAAGCCACGAGGCTTTCAGCCAAACCGATCACCACCTTTTTCCCCCTTTGATAACCCCACTCTCATCATTTCCCACCACAACACTAAGCCGATATGTTCTTTTTAGCTTATGGCTTCATTCGAAGTTGAATGCTTTTGCCATATCCAATTTAAGGAAGTGTGTCTGTATCTTCCGACTTATGTATATCCTTAGTTAGATTTTGTACATACAAAAAGTTACCCTGGATACACCTATCTTTTGATGAATACACCTATCTTTTGATGAAAGCACTCTGATTTGTTGATATCACACGGTCAAAGTGTAGGGCTAATCTGTTCGCTAGGATCTTCGAGAAATTCCATCAACACTATGTATCAAACTAATTGGTCTGAAGTCAGCAACTGCAGCAGCATCTGTCTTCTTGGGGAGCAAAACGATGTTGGCCGAACTTAGCAGTTCCAACGAGCTGCTTCTTAGGTCGGAAACCTGGTGAAAGGCTGCGACCATTCAGCAAAAAAACGAACAGAGATCGAAGAAATGAGCTGAAAGTGAAGCCTAAAGGCCTGGTTGGAAAGAGGATTTAGTGTGTAAATCCGAACTAAATTCTAAAAATTTCTAAAGAAATCGCTCTCTTCCAAACAGACTCCGGGGCTTCTACAAATTTAGTGGTAGGGCCTGAAAAAAATAAAGTTAACCAGGGCCACCTTTGGCACATCCAAGTACAAACCTCATAAGTCAGAAACCTTTCGTGTCACCGGTCACAAAGCAGAAAGCACGCCTATTTGAAGTCTGGTTTTAGAAAAAGCTTTGCTATCTGAAGAAGGGGGCAAAAAGAGTCTCGATCAGATCCTTCTCTTTGTTTTTCAGCCTAAAGGAAAAAAAGCAGGGTTTACTTAAGAAACAAGCATCAAGCGCGCGCTCTCTCTCTTCACTTTTAAGTATGTATAAAAAGTGAAAATAAGTGGTTATCACAGACGGTTCACAACTGTCATTACAGACGGTTAGCAAACTGTCTGAATTTATGTATATGTGATAATAAGTGGTTATCACAGACGGCTCTCAAACCATCTGTGATAATTACAACACAAACAGTTTTTCAAAAAAATTGTCTGTGTTATATCAGGTATCACAAACAGTTCTTAAATGTAGTTGTCTGTGATATGCTAATTATCACAGACATTTAATGCCAAAAACCATCTATGATATGTCATATATCACAAACGATTCTCAAACATAGTCGTCTGTGATATCTTACATATCACAGACGGCTAATATCAATAATCGTAATCGTCTATGATATTCATATAATATAGACGGTTTATTGCTACAAACTGTCTGTGGTAGCTATTTGAATATCTATATTATTTCCTATTTTTTGGCTAGCCTTAGGAAATGCTAGCCATGCCCTCTGAAAACAAGCAAACATATTACATATATAGTACACAACAATCATTACATATATCTTACAACTAAATTAAACAACTAAATAAAGTATAGTTCAATGAATTGTTTAATTAAGCACAATTGAGTGATTACAATTATATCAAATGTCTCAACATCTAATTTTCATCACCGGGGTAGAACTATCTAGTCTTATTTATGACATCCGCTATCAAAAATTGGGAGAGTTTTTCTCAAATTTCAGTGAGTTTATCAAGACCAAATGTACTTACGTCAAATTCCATGCGCTGTCGCTAGGAGCGTTAAAGTCATTAGCATATTTATGCATGCATACATACATACATACATACATACATACATACATACATACATACATACATACATACATACATACATACATACATACATACATACATATATATATATATATATATATATATATATATATATATATATATATATATATATATATATATATATATATATATATATATATATATATATATATATATATATATTGGTAATCACGAAATAATTATTGGCAAGTTGACAAACCTCTGGATCATTCATCTTAGTAGCCATGATGTCCTCTATATGGTAGCAAATGTCGAATCCACATACGTTGCCCCGTAGCTACTGGTGGCACTGCAAAAATAGAATTACGTACATAGGAATTGTCAGTTCTATAGGCATTATTACGAAGTGTGATATAGGATTATTATGTAGTAGTGAGTACTGAAAATCGTGTCCTGTATCGTAGTACAGCGTTGGATTCCTTATATCTCCCTCCCTAGGCAACGTAAGCACTAAATGACCTACGTGATTCCAAAAAGTTAGTCTCGGCTATTGCAAATGAAGGGAAGACAACTGGAGTTATGTGTGGATCAAGAGGAAATGAGTTTACCTGTCAAGTGTTTATTTCACATAAGTGAAATCATGGTTGCTCCTAAGTAGCGAATCAAGATATATTATCTTGCTCCACTTTAGTACAATTACAATCAGAATCTAGTAACCCCTAGTGATGTATGTCGCTATAGTAATTAATTCTAAGTTCATGTTGCGTATAAAGTACAAATAAAACTTATATGGCAACTAGTAAAGCACTTACCCCTAATTGAAGGGTACCATGATGTAGTCCTTATCACTATGAGGAAGCAATCCCTCGTTGTGTAGTCTTAGATGAAGGGTCCGTTATTGATGATGGGTTGCTCAGAGACCAAGTGTGGGTCAAGGAAACTCACTGGTTCTCACCATTGCCGGACTTGTTGGATCATAGATCTATACATAAGCAATGCGTTATAACATTTATCGGTAATACATGAATATAGAACTTGATTGTATAGTGTCCAGCATCGTAAAAGTGATGCGTCGAGTTCATCGAGGTTGAATAGTAAGAATAATTCTTCAAAAGTCACAACGAAATAGCCCGAGTTATGGAGAAAATGCGCCTCCGTGTATCTCACGGTGAATCCACTGTACTAGTTTGGCTTCATGTTAGACCTCTGTATATACCAGGCATGCAAAGTATTGTAAACCAGTCTAAGCCTAAGTAATTGTGACTCGTGGACCAACGACACTCTAAGCATGAACTTCCATTCCCCGGGAGACGTATTAATCTTCTTCGATTGGGCCTTAGCGCCTCGCTTGCGATACATTTTCGGTATCGCCTTCATGGGAGCTAATGCGCTAGCCTTCTAAAGAGGAGATTGAGGTGGAATCATAAAGTGTTCTATTTGATAGGCATGGTCCTGTGGAAATCGCAGCACGAAAGGGTCCAGGGTGATGTCCCTCTTGGGCCACTGGACAAATGTTTGGACGGCATCCCCCGGTGTCATGATTTCTTTGTTTAGGAGCCTCTCCAACGGGACGACCCTGAAAACGTCATTAATCATGTCTACCTGGACCTTCGTGAAACCGGTCCCTAGCTGGGCACCATGCACCAATGTCTCTGGCAGACATGGATATGCCAACCCCCGCCCAGCGTCAACAGGAATAGAGCTAACAACTCTGATTCTGAGGATGCACGGCGTGGCCTCCTACATAATGATACATGATGACCTAAGGTGTCCACCAAGTCTATCTATGTAGCATTTTAGAGATATACATTACCTGGATGTCATCGATAGATAAGTGGGCGTCTCTATGTTCCAAAAGTGGCGCAGATGCGTGGCTACTCCGACGTTGTGGGGGACTGAGTACTATAATAACGGGGGTGACTTGCGACTGGTTGAGGACTTCTCTTAGTTCTTTTCTCAATGCATCTATCTCTCCTCAAAGTGAGGCAGTTATGTCCACAAGTTTTACATCAAAATCCCATTTCATACTTTCATCATGCTCGGCCTTTGATCTCTTCCTACTCCTATATGCCTCGGAGTAATTTAGGAATCCGTGCCTCCAAGATACATAAACCCTAGGCCTCGCGTGCGACCTGGGTGCTCCTTGTTTTCTAGGGCCGTGGATAATATATCACTCTCCCTGACTGCTTAGACGGAGCCTTTGGAAGATTCGGTAGTCAATATTTGCTACAAGAGGCAATCATGTTATTTTAGACCCCATGAAGTTATGAACCTATAAACATCTAGGTAGTTTAATATATCTTACCAAGTGTTGGGGCAATTCCTCATCTGGCGAAGTTTTTGAAAGAGGCAATGCCCAAAGACGTGGTTAACAACCTCGCTCTTAACCAGTTTCGGGCGCGCTTGTTTGTGATCCTAGGAAATGGTTGGGAGACCTTTGCGTCCTCATCCTCCATCCTCCATTGTAGGATTTTACCTGCGTACCCAGTGGTGCCAAGTATGTGGGGTGAGTATTTCATGCCTAGATAGCCTTGTGCGCCGCACTTTCCTGTTGAAATTCTGTTGTCAACTTCATCTGCACAAAGGCCTCCCATGTTTTTGGTGACACGAAAGGATACCTCGTGAAGGGTGTGCGATCCTTGGTCATGTACTGCGTGACAAGCGTTCTCTTGAAGGTTTTCCACGCTTTTCCCATCGCGAGGAGCGCATACCATTGCACGTGTTCCTAGACTTCTGGTGGGATCTTGAACGATTTTGAAATTTTCATCTACAACACTTTTCTCTCGTCTTCTGTCAAACCTTTCTAGTTTGCTATGGTGATGGGGACCCATTCCCTTCCACTTATCCCGTAGGTAGTCTGAAATATTGTAGCTGCTTTCTTCGGTTGCAAAGGGACCCCATTCAGCGAGACCTCCGTGATGGTCCTTCGACCCGCTAGCCTTTTAGATACTCCTCTGCCATACTTAGTTACCCCAGTCTTCAGAATGTCAAACCCAATCGACAACATCAATGACGATGACGATATCTCTCTTTAAAAGAACTGTCTATGATATTAGTATCAATTTAAATTGATTTCATCTTCTCTTAAAGCGTTCATCTTTGCATTGATTTCATAAGAATTTCAATAGTGCAAATCCTTTTTTACTTGACTAATTTGCATAATTAAAATCAAGCTCCACAATTTCAATAGTGCAAACCCTTTTTTACTTGACTAACAAAATAATTTCCAGGGTTTTTTAGGTTATCCATGGTTTTTATTTGACTAAAAAATAATTTCTAGGGTTTTTTAGGTTATCCGTGGAAATTTCTACCTCTCACAGAAAATGATATGCCTTAATTTAGTCTCAATGGCTATTTATATTGGCATAATTAAAATTTGCAAAGCTGCAGGTAGCTTGTGAAAACTATTGCAAATCCATGTATCAAATTTTGAAGTGCAATAATACAAATGAAGGTTAAGGATATTTTTTTGTTGTATTTACTGGTTAGACCATATTGTTAGTTTAGGGCTTATTTTTTTAACTAT
The DNA here is from genome assembly GCA_036346575.1 of Dendrocalamus sinicus. Taxonomy (NCBI): domain Eukaryota; kingdom Viridiplantae; phylum Streptophyta; class Magnoliopsida; order Poales; family Poaceae; genus Dendrocalamus; species Dendrocalamus sinicus. Next base: position 14,746,019 of record CM070646.1, read on the forward strand.
ACTGTTGAAAGGGCCACTGCCTCCACCTCTGGCTTCTTTTTCCACACCCGCACACACCGCCCACCACCGTCTATGCAAAAACTTTAATTTGGTCATCTGATCACTTGTACGTGCCATGAAAACTTAACATGGTCGTCACCGTCCAACCAACAAAATGATTGTTCTCCCTCAAGCGCACGTAGATTGTGTACTATCGGTCTGTTTGGCAACAATTGGAAGGGGAATGGGTGTTTAGAAGAATGAGTTTGCAGTGAGATGAGATATGGGAGTTTGATTTATGGGAGTTTGATTTTTATTCCTAATCTTCTGTTTGGCAAGAGCGATGAGACACTATGAGGGATTGCTTTATAGCTTATGAGATGCCTTAATTTAAGTTACAATGAAGGGTTGAGATCCATTGCTCAACAATTCCCTCCCAATTCCCATCCCCACCCTAAGTTTAAAATGGTGGCAGTTGGACCCTCAAACTCCCAATCTCCATCCCACCTAAATTCTCATGCCCACCAACCAAATAAAAGATTGCATAACCCTCATTCTCTAAATTTCCATAGGGAAGTGCTTCAACCTGACATCCAAGTGCTCCGAGACGCAGTCGTGGCTCATTTTCATCAACACAATCACATCCAACCAACTCCACTCCCATATCAATCCCCTAACAATCTCTGCTACTCTCTATCCATTCACTCGTTCCTTTTTTATCACTTGTTTCTGTACGTCACTCTGCTTTTCTCTTGCTCCATGTCTCCATCTCTCACCTGGCCAATATCCTCTATCTTCGTGCTATCATGCCTCACACAACACGGCAGAGGTAGCGAGGCCCCACGAGCGTTGCGGTCTGGGAGTAGTGAGCTGTGAGTGACACTGGTGCCTTCTTTGAGCTCAAAGGTGGCTCTGCCTCCTTCGAGCTTCCATACGGGCTTCAAGCTCCTAGTTGGGCGTCGTCTCTGCCTTGTTCAAGCACCATTGGTGGCCTTCGCAAGCTCCTACGGCATCCCAACCTCCATCACCATGAGTGGCCTCTGTGAGCCTCGTGTCGAGCCCAGTCGCCACAAGGGCATGGTATGCATGAGTGCAAACTAAGCTTCGCCGCTATGGGCTTCTTGTCGATGTTGCCACGTTCTACCCTGACAAGCTCTACGCCTCACCATCGTCACGTGCCTCCTCCATTGTGACATCCCAAATAGGGAGCTAGTGTAATTTCAAAAATTTTAAAATCTTTTAATCATTTTCTAGTGCTTCTCAAAAAGTTTTGGTGAAGTTCAAATTTCTCGAGTTCGTGTCTTGCCAAAATGCCCGATTAGTAAAAATCAAACTGAGAAAATCCAAACATACTTGGAAGTCTTAATTTCAAATTTAAATTAGAATCTGGAAACTCAAAGCCAAGAAGGGAAATTAAAAATAATATAAAATCATTCCATCCAATTTGCGCATCTGAAAATTTAAAATTGGGAGATTAAGAATTATTTCTCAAAATTTGGACCCCCTTAAATTTAAAATGTTGAATCCAAAAAAAATTTGAACCAACCTTTCAAATTCAAAACCTAATTACAAATCTAAATCTGAACATTAAAAATACAGAGTTTTTCCTTTCAAATTTTGGGCCCGGCCCATTTCCTTCCCTCTCCCGGCCCGCTCCTTTTTTTCTTTTCCCGGGCTGTTTCCTTTTCTTCTTCGGCCCGTCCGGCCTGCCTTTTCTTTCTCCTCGCGTGGCCCAGCCATCCCACCCGACCGCTCTCGCCTGCCTTCTTCTTCCTTCATCCTTCCTCCTCCCTCTTCTCCCGTCGCGCCAAGCAGGCCCACCTCCGCACCGTTGTTCCTCGCGCCGGCGCAGCATGCATAGCTCGCCCCGCCCCCGGTTTTCCCGTCATGTCTGCGCCAGCGACCCTACCACCGGCCTACCCCGGCGCCATCCCCTACCCCATACCGCTGGACGCCTCACCATGCCGAAGTACGCTCGCCATGCCGTGCACTGCTCCCGGGTCTCCAGCAACAGCTCCGCCACAGGGACCCCTTTCCGCGGTTATAAGAGCCCAAGCTCGCCCCCTTTCCTTCTGCTCCCTTCTTCCTCCCTCAATCCGAGCTCAGCTCGTGTACGCCGCCGCCCAGCACATCGCCCCAGCCACTTCCGACGAGCATTCCGCAATTCACTCACGCCACCGTGTGTCCCTGGCTCCCTTCAACCTCCCCCTCCATTTAATTGAAGCTTCGTCGCCGAAATTTGCTGCAGCGGCCGTTCCCCTCCACCGTTGGCCGACACTGCCTCCATCACCGCCGACCGCCCTCCAGGGCTTCTTCCGCCAATTCGTTGCAGTGATAGCGTCTCCTCGGTGCACCGAAGCCCACCCCACCGCCGGCCGGCGTCCTCCGCCACCGGAGCGCTCCCGCCACGGTCGCCTCCCTGCGCCACCGCCATCCCACGTCGGCCTCCTTCCGACCGCTTCAAGCGCCCCGGTGAGTTCCCTGTACTCCACCCGTGCTCCAGCGCGCCTCCCTTCGTTCCCCCTCTCCTCCAGCCGCCGGCGCCCCATTCCCCCTCACCGCCGTCCGCTCTCCATTGCCGCCGGCCCATCATGGCGCCTCTCGGCCGGGTCCGATACCAATTGGGTTTCCTCGTTGTCCTAGGTACCCATTTCGGTTGTCGCCACTACCTCCCGGCCGTTCTTCGTCGGCACCGCCGCCTGTTCCTTGCGCCATGCGCCCTCCCCTGTTTCCCTGCTCCTCACTCGGCTTTGCTCTGTCCTTGGCCGAACCGGCTGCCTTCTCTCTCTCTATCTGCATCCCTTCTGAACCATGGGCCCAGCCAAGCAGTTGAGCTAAAATCATATGCAAGAATTATGCATGCAGATGGTGCTAATAAACTAAGTTATGGCTACTAATGGGAATAAGAAATCACTCAGAAGTGCATAAAGAAATGATTTATACAAGTAAATTAAAAACTTAACAAGGGTTAATTATGTACCAATTGAGATCAATACACTAATACCTATTTTTAGATAACAAGAAGTCGACATAGATTAAATGGATGTCGATGTTAAAGAAATCAAATGTGTGAAACAATTTAAAAGATTCTCTAGTACCAATCAACTGTACTAGAAGATTATCCTAAATGAGTAAAGATGTGCATTTGAAATTTTATAGAAATAATATCGATGCTTTCAAACTTTACACTAGAAACTCGAATAATAACTTTAATACTATCTCGAGTGGTTCAGATACAATCTTTTATCCGTCAATCTAAATCTAATTATGCAAATTAAGTAAATCGATTTAACAAGATTTTGCCACATAAAATATTAACCATAAATTATTCATCTCTAAAATCATGGGAGCTATCTTTCCTACGTCCATCTAAATATCAACTAAGTTAAGCAATTTGGCAAGACCTTGCCACATAAAAATATCAACCATGAAGCGCTCATCCAATAAAATGCAGATCGCTAATAATAAGAGTGGTTAGTTAATAAAATAATCAATCTTGTGCATAATAATAAATGGTTAGGCAATTAGATTTCATATCCTAATTAAGTTGTTAAAAACGATGATTAATTGAGCTGGCCGCTGCTATCCCAGTTAAGTTATGCCACATGAAATATCAAAGTTACACCGCGTATACAATTATACTCATCTTACGTATCTGTATTCTAAAATCATAAAATCATGTTTCTCTACACGACCATCAATACTCTCTTTTATCTGTCCATAAGCCTTGCCTGGCTCATGGAACTTTCTTGATAAATAGGAATCGATGCAATCGAGCCTCGCCATTCCCCCAAATCGGCTAGGTTTGGCCACTACCTTTTTCCAGAATTAATAAATGCCTGAAGTTACTTAATCATTCTGATCCTCGTTATCCTAAAATTTTCCCTCACGGTAAAGCTATTCAGACAACTCATTCTCCTACTCAAACCCAGCTACCGCTGTGTTCATGGCGCGCCAATCTGAATTCTCTTTGTATCCCCAAATCGTAATAAGTTTGCAATTCAAATTTAATCGGGCATTTGTAGTGTTTGGTTTTATTGGTCTTTCTTTTCTTTGCTGCGTATTAGAATTTGAAGACTCGACAAGGCGACGGATTCGAACAGTAAGACTGGGTAAAAGCGAAGACTAGGGAATTAAGATCGTTGACTGAGCAGGCTTTGAGCAATCAAGGTCGCGATAAATCAAGCAAGGCAAGTCATCACTTTGATCATATTGATCCTACATTTTATGCAAAATTATATTCTTTTAAACTATCAACTTGCATGCTTAATTCACTATGCAAATTATGTCAAAGCCTAAGGTAGCTACATGCCCACTTGATGTTGTATTAAATTTATTATGCCATCCCTTGCTACTTGAATCTCCTGATCCTTGTCACCATAGATATTAATGATAACTTTACTAGCTATAAGTCATATATTAAATGCCATGCTAGTCTTGTCAAAGTTCAGGGTGCTAGTTGCCCTGATCATCAATCTCTAAAAACATAAGAACTTGTTTTGGGGGTAGTCACGGGATGTACGTGACTGAATACTTTGTGACTACTTATTTTATGCTTCTCAAAACTCTCAAAACCTGCTATACCAGTCTGGGTGGGTGGTAAGAGTGGTTGGTGCGGAAGTAGCACGAGAATATGTGGCTTGTGGACTGAACCGCCCGGACGCATTAAGGACTTAATCATGTGATGACTTCTCCGTGTAAAACAGTACAGCCACAAGTCTGCAAATTGTAACTTGGCTAAGTAAATCTATCGAACCCCCGGAACTCATCTCACTGGTAGGGGAAAGGAGGATGCTACAAGGGCAAGAGAAGGCCTAAAGGGACACCGAGTGCAGGGTGAAGTTTCCAGCCGTGCTAGCGTTGTGGAGAGTTGCAGTCCGAATGCGCTAGTTTCCGTGGTTACATCCCGTGCAAAGTATGGGACCCACCGCAAGTGGGAGCAGCCCATAAAGTGAGATGACAAAAGGGGCTCGATATTTTGAACAGTTATTGTGATGATCTACTCAACCGCATGACTAAGGAATCGTGTGGAGCAATGAGCGGATTGTCTCTTGTGGTGAAAGTGTACAAACTCTGCAGAGTCAAAACTATTTGAATAGCCGTGCCCACGGTCAAGGGCGGACATGGGATTCTCCTCGAGTTAGTTCTTTTTCAAAAACCTTTGTGGGTGGGACAAAAACCTATCAGAGGGAGGTACTCTGATTTCGAATTTTTCCTGGAGGGACGTACTCCAGCGTGGTAAATAAGATGGAAGTGACATAATGATTAAAAGCTAGCATAGGTGGATGGAACCATGTAATCGGTGGATGGAACCGACACCGCTATATTTATTGCACAATTTCAAACTCTTTAAAGCATGTTTATAAAATGCCAAGTCATAGGAATTTTAATTATGATTATTGCAAATGTCGCATTAAGCAAATAAAAGAACCTCAAGCCTCCTTTGACAGCCTTGCATCTATTATTATTGCATCCTGTGTGGTGGCTTGCTAAGTACCGTCGTACTCACTGTTGCTTAATTACCATCATTCAGACAGAAAGAAAATAAAGTCAAGCCCTACGATGCCTAAAAAGGGTCGACAGAGCTGAAAGACGATGAGACCATGGACTAGGTCGCGAACCCCAGTTGGCTGCCTGTGGACAAGTCCTGCGGGTCCCACCTGTGTGAAGTTTCCGCTGCTGCATTTTATCGTTTTCGGCTTAACCGGTCCATGAGTAAGTATTACTGTATTATTTACGCTTCCGCATGATATGTTTTTGATATACAGTAATGTATCTATGAACACTATCTACTGATCCAGGGAATAGTGCGGTGAAATCACAGAGGATCTGGGTTTGCTAACCCGAGGTCCGACATCCACTAGGTAGGCATGTTGCATGCATTTCCTCGAATTGTTGCAACTATTTCTCAAATATTTGTAGCAAGTATTGTTTGTTGCAGTGGGTTGTTGATTTGTTGCACTACGATTTTATTGCTGCAATGGTGCCTTTTAGTTTTATTGCACTCTTGTGTTGCCATGGATGTTTTTGCAACAAGAGGGGTGTTTTGTTGCACGTATAGAACTAATTGTTGCACTCACTACAAATTTTGTTGTGTCACTAAGAGAGTATGCTGCAGTGTTGTAACACAATATATTTGTTGCATTGGATGGGGATTTATTATAGGCTTACTAAATAATTGTTGCACCTCACCGATTTTTATTGCATCGAATCGAATGGCTTAGATCTACCCTTTTAAAAATCAGATATGATGATAAAGGGAAGACTACGATAGAAAAACTCCCCTCGTACGTCTGGAAGATAGTCGACCCCATTCCCAATCCCTCCCAGCAGTTCCCCAAGCAAACAAGCCATATTTGCATAGGACAAGCAGTAGCACTATCCAAGTGTCCAGCCCATGAACTTGTCAACTAAAAATCGCACCAATTAAGATTGACCAAATTAAGTTTCAATACTACACTTGTACACTGCTCCAAGTCCACAGTCAAGACTCAAGAGTTGAGTCAGCTCCTAACTGTTCCCAACTACACGTTAGTCTCACAGCGCACCTAGCCACACACCCGTTCAATGCGTGAGATGGACTACTGACCCTATGAGCCTTCTCCTCCCTTCTTCTCTCGTGCTATGGTGATGGTAGCCGTGCAATACTAACCCCACACAACTTCTCTTCTCAAGCGATGGTGGTCAGCCTATGGGGGTTAGGGTTCACCAAGGTTAGAAAGCGGTTCATCGGATCCTCGGGGTATAAAGGGAGAGGGGAGACGATGCCAGCCATGGGTTCGAAGGAGGACGGTGTGTGGCAATGGCGGATGGGATAGCGAAGACGGTGACAAGTTAAGGTAGGCAGGCCTTGTGGTGATTGTAGGTGGGGAGTGCAGGTAGTGTGGCGAGGCGGCGGCGAGGTGCCGCCAGCCACGGGAGGTGGTGGTGGGCATGTGGGGGAAGTGGCGGTGGGCATGTAGGAGAGTTGCGATGGGTGGCAAAGGTGCTAGGGATGGCGTCAGGAGCCATGGGAAGGCATGCCGGTAGAGTAGGGACGTCGGTGGAATGAGACCGAGAAGTAAGAAGATGGGCTCGACAGTGGCAACAGGGAACGCGGCGGCAGAGGGCGGTGGATGAGGGGGAACTAGATGTAGAGGGCGGAGCTGAAGGTAGAGGTTGAGAAGATAAGGAGCCGAAGGTGGAGAAGGAGCTGGATGTGGAGCCGAAAATAGAGACATTGTGGGGTACTATGATAGCGTTATAGTGTTTCTGGGAGCGTATTAGCAATGACCTAGTATAAAATATATGTTAATACCATCGTATATTGTGCGCTACTCTCTACGTATGTCGATATACGTGGCACCGCGTAATATACGTACGTGCCGTGCCGTCTTAGCCTACGCGTGTGAAAGCTAGCTTCGTCAGATTAGTTGCGCGACATCACGCACATATATAGTCCGCCTGCCTGCTGGCACAACGTTGAGAAGTCGATCCTTTCTTCGCAGCCATATACGATGACATTGGCGTGACCCCATCGATTAAAACGACGGGATTAATTAATGGCCGGCAAGGGCTTTGCGACGAAAGGATGGTGCTATGCGCACAACGCAAAAGAATTTTTCCTAGTGCTCTAAAAAGTCGTACTATTAGAAAAGGACTACCATTATTTAGTTGGTTAAAGTCATACTGCTACAGAAGGACTACCATTAATTAGTTGGTTAGGGAGATTTTTTTTAGGGTAAGTCGGATGCACACAGCACATCTACTCACACTTAGGGCGTCTCCAACAGCTGGCTATTTACTTAGCTAAATCTGATATGGCAAGGAAAAAGTAGGAGAGAGAGTAGTCACTAGCGACGAGCAAATAGCTGATCTATTTCACGTAGTCCAAAAACATGAGAGAGGAGCATGTGGGTCCAACAGTATAAAATAGTCTTTGCTTTTGTCTCTCACCTCCACATCAGCTGACTATATAGCTAGTACTAGCTATTACCATTGCGGACGCCCTAAAAACAAGTTAAACTCGAGTAAGCTTGGCGCCTAGACCTAAACTCGAGCTCGGCTTGGCTTAAGCTTTAGTAGGCTCGAGCTTGATTCATTGAAACTCGACAACAATTGAAATAATTTATTATACACCATTTTTTAATAATAAGAAAATTTTGAGATCGAGTTTGGCTTTAGTAAGCTCGATAATAGTCAAAATAATTCAAACATACACTAATTTTCAATAATAAGAAAAGCTCGAGCTCGAGTTCGGCTCGAGTAAACTCAGTAAGAGTTAATATGTATCACTATTTAAACTCAAATCGAGGTTCGAACTATTTGAGCTCGGCTCGATGAAGCTCGCGAGTTCGAGATCAAGCTTGAGTTCAGTTCGTTTAAAGTTCGAGCCGAGCTCAAATCGAACCTAGAACAAGTCGAACTCGAGTAGCTCACGAGTTTCGAGCTTTTTTTAAGCCTTACTCACACTACATATACATGTATGTGTCATCTATACATGCTAGGAGTTTAAATGAAGGTTTCACAGTCTTCGAAGCTTGGACACATGTAGTATCATTGAACGTACATATATGTATACGTACATTATTCACGAAATAGTGGCTCAAGAGGAACGCGCCCGACGAGCAATGCTCAAATGTGGGTGTGAAGTACGCGCTCCTACCAAGGCACCATGATCGTTCAACTAAAGGGACTCTCATCTCAACTAGCCATGCAGGTGTGGCACCACGCCACGCCAGCCACCGTGTTGACTGAAACAGAAGAGACGATAATTCGTGAGGAGCTTTTTTAAAAATCAAGAATATATGCGTATTTTCGGAAAAGCCAAAGGATTTTTCGTAAAAATTTGAGGACCTGTAAGTAACTAAACGAGGACCTATATGTAATTTAAAAAACCGCGAGGCGCTATCCTGGGAAGGATACATAATTTTGGTGAAGTGAAGGGGTGTTTTTTAAAAAAACAAAACTGGCAGGGACCTTTTCGCGAGAACCAAGGACCTCTACGTAATTTCTGAAAAACGCAGGGTTTTTTCGCAAAAAAGGTCTCCTGACCGTACTGGAATCCGCGCACCACGTGCCGGCCGACCGAGCGCAGGGGGTGACGTGGAGCGGCTCAGCGGGCGAGGAGTCCCCGGGCTTTGTTTAGGGTATGATTACTGAAGCCCGACGGCATCGTACTCCCTCTGTTCCACTATAGCTATCCACAGGCAGTCATGACGCGTAGATCAAGAAACACTAAATTTTAAAAAATATTTAATAATAAATAATCATACATATCTTTATTAAATAGCATACTGCAACCACTTAACTTATTTCAAAGTATTTAAGTAGACATAGAGAGAGAAAAAAAATTAATAACTACACTCTAAATTATCTCAATGAACAGATATATTGAAATATATGCTTCCGATGATATAGACAAATATAGCGAAACAAGAATAATTCACTATGAAATTCCAAAGATCTCCCTAACTTTCATTTTATTTTTTTTATTACTCCTTCCGTTCTTTTTTACTTGGCTTCCTAGAACCCATGCCATTAAACTTTTTAAAGTTTGATCACCGTTAGGTTTAAAACTATCTAGATTGGCTATACAAAAATTATATCATTAAATTTATCATTAAAAATACTTTTATAATATTATAATTTTATCAATATATCTTAGTGTAAATTTACAAAACGTAACGGTCAAAGTACCATCTTGAAGACCGTGAAAAATAAAAAACATCAAGTAAAAAAGAACAGAGGAGGAAGTAACACTCGGCCCATGTGTCATTTTATTAGTGCAAATACTCCCTTTTAAGTCCAATTTTCTCAATATAAAAAAAGTTCCAAGCTTCTAATTAAGTCGCCAATTTCTTGTGAATTGTTCCTCAAACAGAACGCATCGACGGCCATGCAATCATCCCCTATCACATGGTGCATGGGACCCACTAGGAACTGCTACGCCAAACAGGGTTGCTACCAGTGAGGAAGGGAGAGACCTAGTGGAAGATCCCGTGTGTATTATAGGGACGTTTGAAATAGCTTGGGAGTTGAAAGCGGAATTAAATGTTAGTTTTTAGAAGTCGTTTCTGGAAGTGGTATTTAGGAACAGCTTTCACTGGATAAAGATCTGTATCCGTCTTGACAGCGCCTCCATCTCCGCCCGATCGACGCCGCCACACGCTCCACCTCCGCCCCGACAGGCACGTCCCGAGCAGCTTCTCTAGGGCTAGGAGCTTTAGGTTTCACACCCTTGAAGAGGTCAGTGTCGTCCATGCCAACCATGAGCACACAATCGTTGTATTCCTCGGTGATCTCCTAGGCCTTTGCGGTGGCCTCCAGCAATGTCATCGCAGCGAGGAGCCGGCCTATGTCAACGCCAACAGAGAGGATCTTTATCATCACGATCTGGTCGTGGTATCCAATGCCCTGGTGCAACTGTTGCGAGAGAGGTAGGGGAAGCTGAGGAGGCAGGAGCAGAGGAGAGGAAGTGGTGTGCATAGTTGATGGTGTGGAACCCCATGAGGCCGGCATTGAGGAGCACACGGAGGAGATCATCGTGGACAGGGATGGAGCGGAAGAGCTTAGCAGAGGGGAATGGTAAGTGGAGGAAGAAGTCGATTTCTTCGAGATGAAATCTGAAATTGCAACTTCTTGTGATTCTTGAATATAATTTCAGAAATTCCTATTTATGTTTCTATGAGGAACACTATACTGTAGCCCGTGTGGATATTTTCTTGTCATTTTCTTTTTTTCTCTCTTTTTTTGTATAGACTAATTACTAGTGTAATAACGAAATTACTTAGGGTTGTAATCATACAATGTGATGATTATTGTTAATATTTAATAGTGTAATTATCGGCATCAAATAAGCCATCTTTTGCCTTAAGGGCAATTTAGACATTTGCTAAATCAGTTTAGCAAAAAGCTACAGCTGAATCAAACATCTCGTACTTTTAGCCGCTTCTATTTCCAGTCGCTACTATTCCAAAGCCAAAAGCTCTAGCCAAAAGACAGAAGTTCCAGCCATTTCAAACACTAGTTGCTAGTGTGTCACAATTTGATGAGAAATTCACAAGAAATTAGTGGAGAATATGTGTAGCAAGGGACAATGGTAGAGGTTTTAGATTTTTCCCTCCTAATGCATTTACTAAGAGCATGTATAATGGTGTCATGTTAGTTGTATGTAAGCCTTATCATGTAGGACATGAGATGATGTGGAGGAGAGGGAGGGAACATAAAGAATTAGGTCATCTCTCATGCAACAGTCGATTGTAACACGATAAATAAGACATATTGTATCATGAAGAAACTGTCTACAGAGACATGAAAAAAAGATAACCCATTGTAAAAACTATCTTTAGTGCCATGTATAGATAATATAAAAGATATTATAAATAGCAGTTGTCTATACCATTATATATACCATAACGAGTTGTACTACTGGTACTAACAAACACAATTATATATGTCCAGTGAATGACACGCACTCTAGCAATTCTTCAAAAAAACTAGCTACGGAAGTGCAGCGGCATGTCACGCTAGCTATCATGTGGACCGAAGCAAGAGTCAATAATTCATAAGGGGGCTTTCTGAACAAATCAAGGGCCCGTACGTATTTCCCAAGAATGTGAACGGCTTTTCTGGAAAAAAAAGGGAGGACCCATACGTAATTCTGGGAAAATCACGAGGCTTAATCACATTAAAGGGGGGGCTCCCTAAAAATCAAGGACCCATACTTAATTTCGGGAAAGCAGAGGGTTTTTTTTGTAAAAGCACTAGTGGCAAGGCCTTTTCGCGAAAACCAAGGACCCATACGCAATTTAGAAAAACCTGACTGCTTTTCGCAAAAATGGGTAATGTGGCATCGCTCACCGGAGAGCAATCCCTCGGGGAATGGGTACCTGCGGAAGCACGGTGGTACGTCATGCTAGCTACCACATGGATCGAAGCAAAAGAATGAGTTGTTCATAATGCGTTCATGACCCCTTGTCTTATTTCCGGAACAAGACGATAGCAAGAGAAATGATTCGAACTAATTAAAAGCGATCAGGACTAAGTGAAGTACACCTAATTTAGTGATTTAATTAACTCTTAATGGTTACTGTTAGCGCTTCTCAAAGCAAGGGGAGTGATTAGCGCTAATTAAAAGCGATCAGGACTAGGTGAAGTACAACTAATTTAGTGATTTAATTAACTCTTAATGGTTACTGTTAGCGCTTCTCAAAGCAAGGGGAGTGATTAGCGCTAATTAAAAGCGATCAGAACTAAGTGAAGTATAACTAATTTGGTGATTTAATTAACTCTTAGTGGTTACTGTTAGCGCTAATCAAATGCGCTCCACACAGCGCTACACAGTACAGCAGCTAGCGAAGCGGCGCGCAGCTAATCGGTGGGCGCGCGTAGCATTTCCCCACGCAGATATGCGCCCTGTTTCAAAACAAAACCCAGACAACTAACATTGCCGTACGTGAAAAAAAAGGTTTATTCCCTGAAAATGAGGCGGCACCAGCCGGCATGGATGAAAGGAGGCGCCTTGACCTCATCAGTCGATCGCATTTATCCATTTCGCTGGCTTGGCTAGGCGCCACTCGGAATTCTCCGTTTCTCCTCCCTTGGATAAGCATAGCGTTCCCCCTCTCCGCTGTACAAAGCACACGACTCGTATTCGTTCCATCTCCTCACCTTGTGCGCTCCGCAACAAGCAAGAATTCAGAGGGAGAGAGAGGAAAGCGGTGCGCCATGGCGGGCATGGTGTTCGAGCCTCACGACGCCGCGGCGGTGGCCGGCGGCGGAGGGGACGTCGTGTTCTGCGTCGTCATCCTGTGCCTGTCCGTCCTGTCCATGGTCATCTTCGCGGCCTCCGCCGGCGTCGGCGACGACGGCCTGGGGAAGCGGCGGCGCCCCGGCCGGGCGAACGGGCCGGTGTTCGTCGGCGGCAGGGGCTGCGCCTGCGGCGGCTGCCGCCCCGCCGCCTGCGTCTGCGGCACCTACCTCTCCTGATCGTCGAGCTGATTAACGGTCGCACAGCATCAAGGTGATCGATCGGTAATTCGGTACCTTAATGTTGTGCGCGCGCGTACTGTGCATGTACATACGGATACGGATACTCACATGGCATCGGCATGGATAAGGAGCTGAAAGCTTCAAGAACTCTCCTTGCTTTTTCTAGAGAACTATTACTGCGTACTCTGCTTGTACGCTGCAAAGCATGTGAATTAATTGTAATTAAGTACGCATTTCTTGAATAATCATCATCGCCTGATGCTCGCTTGCTTATTTCAATTGATCTCTAGCTATATATAGCTCCTGGATTGAGTTTGAGATTGAAGTGATTGCATAGATGATTGTTAGCATGATCATTATCATTTGGGTCGACCGGACCCCCAGCAGAGTGTTTGGACTTTCGAGAATAAAAGAAATGGAAGATTGGAACACAAGACAGAGACAACCTATCTACCAGCTACACCAATCAATACCGTCCCCAGAAATTTGACACCTAAACCACCAACTATTCGTTTGTTCGGATGCATATATAGGTACCTTACATATGTACACAACCAATTACCCAAATCGTTTAGGAAAAAAAAACTATACAACGGTATACGAGTCATGGTATCTTAGGCCGTGTGGACAAAACTTAGCTATACTTTTTTTCAAGAGCTCAACTCTATCATGCCATCAGCTGCGACGTCATGAATAATTCTCAGATATTTTAACCTCATATATGAAGTGTGTGACAAAAGCAATTTAAGCATAAATTAGAGGCTGATGGGCCGGTTCCGAGCATTGCTAGACCGTTGTAAGCTCAAAGAAATTGCATTGCAAAGCAGAAAGTACACATGGAGCAATGACCAACAAGACCCAATTCTTGTCAAATTAGATATAGAGTATTCTGCAACCATGCGTGTGATATCCTCTTCTCAATCCACTTGCTACAGGCGCTCTCCATCTCTATGTCAGATCATTGTCTACTCCTCACTAGCGAAAATGGAAGGACACTGAGGACCTTCAAATTTGAGAACTTCTGGCCACGGCTGTTGGGATTCGCAACTGTTATACAAGAAGCATGGTCGGCTCCCTACCACCACACAAATCCCATGAGGTGCCTAGCACACAAACTGAGACACACTACCAAGAAACTAAGAGACTGGAGTAGGGAAATGCTCAGTGGTGTGAAGCTACAGCTTATGCTAGCAAATGAAGTAATCCTTGGACTAGATGTGGCACACAAAAAAACACTCACACCGGCTGTAAGTTCAAACTCCATTAAATTGGTTTTGGTGATAATGACAAATGAAATTGTGAGACTAATATATTTATTAGTTATGATATTGTCTAGTCTCATTTAGATATAATTAATGACAAACACAATTGTGAGACTAACTCGTTTGTTAATTGCTTAAGTCTCACTTGTATGAAAAGGTGAAATCATGAAGGTATACATTCAGCATCATAATCATATATTTTAGTTCATTCCTCGGATCCAAAATATAGATTGAACTTCACCAAAAGTCTAACTTGAATATGTACATATATTTTATTATATATTTTTATATGCACGTATTTAAGGGAATTTCACTCTATATTTTGTGGTTTCATAAGTATTGATCAATATTTTTTCTTTCACATATTAAGAATCTTTACGTTCAAACGTATCCTTTGAGTATATATAACTTGTGTAGCTTATATATACTCTTGATTGATTTAAACTCCATCATTTGCAAACCAAAAACTTAGAGTCGGCTATTTCAAACATTATTGGTATTCAAAAGTTTTCCAAAAAGCCAACCAATCAAAAGGTATTTACAACTCATACGTAAGATTGGATGCTTAATATATCCTCTAATGCTCATTCTTGCAATTTTGAAGACTTTATTTAAAATAAGCTTATTTTTGAAAAATAAAAGCTTCATTTGTTAATATCTATATTTAAAAGGATTTTAATTTTGGCATATAGTTGGAAATGCTCCATAAGTTGTTTATGTTTCTTTGTGAAAAACTTTGGAGCAAGTTACAACATTATATCTATCCACTCCTCTAAAATTCAAATCTTTGCATGCGTTCTGTTGTAGAGCAGTACAACTGCAAGCTTCCAAGCGGTACTACCGCAGAGCGGTATGACCATAGTTTGAATGGTGGTATGACCGCATCTGGGAAAAATGGCTAATTTGACCTAAATTTGTTGATTTCCAATTTCCTCGGCCATTCTTTTTGCTCCTCAAAGTCAAGTTCATCATTTTTATCCTTGATAGCTACCCTTAAGCAATCACTTGACTCCATATGCCATTTTGATCATATTGTGATGCTTTTATCATAAAATGGCATTCTCTCTAGAGTGGTAGCCTTTTATCATCTTGACCTTGGTATGAGATTTACCCTTATCTTTTCAAGTGATATCATCTTTTCTTTTCAAAGTGATATCTAATTTCTCCTCTTGCTGAGCAAAGTCTTTTCTTATCTAAGTTTTCTCCTATATGATATCTCTCCTTTATGATATCTTCTCGAATGATATCATTCTCCCCTTATAAATGGTATCTTCCTACAAGTGATATCTCTTTCAAATAATATCAAGTAAAAATCATTGAAAATTTCTCAAGGTTATTTCAAGTGGTACACAAGTGATCTACAAGTGACATCTCACTTATTCAAGATGAATTTCGATTGATAATCACAAGTGGGTTTAAAATTCTTCAAGAGAAGATCAAGTATCCAAATATGACCTTGTGGGATACATGTTGATTATACAAGTGGCAAGATTTTACAAACAAAATCAATCATACTTGGTGTCATGTATGCTCCCAACTAATATCAAGTCTTTACGAATGGATTTAATCATACTTGATATCGTTCAAGCTCATAAATGGTATCAAGTTTCTACAATTAGAATTAATTATATTTGATATTATTTATTTTTACAAGTAATTTTTTCACAAGTGGTATTTAATATCATCATAATTGGTATAAATGTCAAAGTGGTGCATGCTTCTCATAGAATAGACAAAAGTACCACGAAATGGTTAAAAGCACCTATTATGGAGAAAATAGGAAGTCTTTGATTCTTGGTGCTAGATGATACAAAGAGAGAAAGGTTAAATAAAATGGAAGAGATGTGAAAAGAGAAGAATAACAAGTTAGAGAGGAATCCTTTGTGTGTCAAAGGAGAAAAAAGAAATACCAAGAGGAATCTTTGTGTAAGAGGGAGTTTTTTTTGTGAAAAACCTATCTAGAATTTTGGGCTTACTTAAACAAAAGGGGTAAAGTATTAATATTGGAAAACTATTCTACTTAATTGCCTAAAATGTTTTATGGATCTTGTGAATGAATGTGGTTCATTCTCATTTGTTTCAATTTGATTTCAAAAAGTTATGTCATTTTCTCTCTTTACTCAAATGTTGAAAATTCATAGTTTTGTATAGTTTTGAGCAGATTTGTGTTTTTTGTATCCTTAAGTGGGCTCAAAATCTAAGGAATGCATAATTATAACTTATGATCCTTAGTTACTGATTTATATTGACGAATTTTCTTATATGTATTGCATATTTGTAAGTTAGTTTTTTAGGTAACTTTTGAAGCTCTATCAAAATGTCAAAGTCTGAAAATGTGCAACTTCAAGTGGAATGTCAAAGCTTTCAAGGAGCTCTCAAGAGTAAGATTTTTGAATGTGTTTTAAGTATCTTCTCTAATTTATCTAAATCTCTCTAAATTGGTCACATATGCCTATTTCATATTCTTTATCACCAAGTTAGATGTTAAGACTCTATTTTGGCTTAATTTGTTTCCTTGACTTTTGGTGATCAATGCCAAAAGGGGGAGAAGAATGTATAATAGCCCTTTAAATTTAAAGTTAAAAACAATGCTCAAAGGGGGAGTTAAGTTTGAATAATACCAAAAGGGGGAGAATAATGTATAAAGGGAGAATAATTTGTCAAAAAGAAAAATAAATTTAATACATTTGGATATTTGTGATTCCACCTTCTCTCATGCATTTGCTTTGTGATATGTATGAATAGTGTAATTTTCTATCACATGTTCATTTTCATGCAAATGCTGTTATAGTTAACGGATTTGTCATCAATCACCAAAATGGGGAGATTGTAAATTCAAACTCCGTTAAGTTGGTTTTGGTGATAATAACAAATGCAATTGTGGGACTAATATGTTTATTAGTTATAATACTGTCTAGTCTCATTTAGATATAATTAATGATAAATACAATTATGAGACTAACTCGTTTGTTAATTGCTTAAGTCTCACTTGGATGAAAAGGTGAAAATCATGAAGGTATGTATTCGATATCATACTCTTATATTTTATTGCATTCCTCAAATCTAAAATATAGATTGAACTTCACCAAAAATCTAACTTGAATATGTGCATATATTTTTTATTATACATTCTTGTATGCACACATTTAGGGAAGTTTACTCTATATTTTGGGGTTTCATAAGCATTGATCCATGTTCTTTTTTCACATATTAAGGATCTTTACGTTGAAACGTATCCTTTGAGTATATAACTTGTATAGTTCATATATACTCTTGATTGATTTAAACTCAATTATTTGCAATCAGGTTATCATCTAGTTACTCAATTATGTGTTAATAGTTAATGACAGCGGGATGTGTAAGCTTTGTTAGCAATTAATCTCAAAGATAAACATTTTCACTCAAATGAGTTAATTGTATAAAAAGGTTATTCTAGAGTGTACAATTGTTGTGTACATCTTGTATATTTTCAAATCAATCGTTTATCTCATTATTTGTTGAGATTATCATGAATTACCAAAAAAATGGAAAGATTATAAAATCTATTTCCTCCAGTATGAGTTAATGGTGAAGTTTTGGTAATTGTTGGCAATTGATTTGTGAATTACCATTTTCATGAGTTAGATGAATAGTTTAGATTCCACAAATGAGGAAGACTTGGGATGACTTCATGTATTGAAAATCATCAAGTTAAGATGTGGAAAGGAAGATGGCATCATGAGTTGAAGGCCATCAAGAAGTGGATGTATCATGAGTTGATGCATGTCAAGACAAAGACTCAAGGTAAATATATGACTAGCTAGGACTAAGAATGTGTTTCTAGTCTTTTACCGGTCTTGTTGTTTGGTTGGAAGACCGGATTACTAGTATATGTTATCGTACTATTAAGAGGGGTCATGTCCAGTACCTTGAGTCTCATCATGTGTTGATGGCTCAATCTCAGTTGCTCTAGTTCTCCGTAGCATGATACTTATATTTGTGAATATGTTTTACAAATGGTTGAAACTCATGTGTTGAATCCTTATAGCATGGGACTATATATTGCAAATGCATTTGGCAAGTGTTTGAAGTCCATGTTTCCTACTCCTTGGTGTGTGAGGCTTATATTTGCAAATGTGTTTTGCAAATGGTTGAAACTCATATATAATCCTTTTGTGCATGATACTATTATTTGCAAATATGTTTTGCAAAATCTGTTGAAATATATACAGTTTTCAGGAAAATCAGAACTATCGCGGTATGTCGTGTGGTACTACTGCTGGGCAGAAGTACCGATGTTAGGATCACAGTGCTACCACGTCTGTTGGTGGTCAAAGATCAATGTGGACAATGACCTGTGTGGTCGAACCAATATGGTCGATGACCTGTGTGGTCGAACCAATATGGTCGATGACCAGTGTGGTCAAACCAATGTAGTCGACGACCTATATGATCGAAGACCAGAGTGGTTGAACCAATGTAGTCGGTGATCAGTGTGGTCGAACCAATGTGGTCAAAGACCAAAGTGGTGGAACCAGTGTGGTCGAACCAATGTGGTTGGTGACCAGCTTGGTTGAACCAACAGTCGAAGATCGACATGGTCGATGACTTGTGTGGTCGAAGATTGACGTGGTCAAATCAATGTGGTCGAGGACCTGTGTGGTCGAACCAACGTGGATGAACTAATGTAGTTGAACCGATGTGGTCGGAACTAGCGTGGTCGGAGATCTGTATGGTTGAAAACAACGTGGTCGGAGACTTATGTGGTTGAACCAGATAACGTGGTGGAAGACCAGTGTGGTTGATGATTAGTAGTATCGGCTCTGTGTGAGCGGTACGACCGCTTGTGTAGTAGTATATTTTTTTCCAAAGAGACACATATTGGAAGGTTTTCTCCTCCCTAGTAAATCGCTAGTTCCCCATGTGTGGAGCAGTACTGCCACTGTGCAGTAGTATCGGACTTTGTGTGGTGGTACTACTAGAATTGTTGAGAACATCTAGTTTTCTGACTGTTGCTGAGAGGAGCGGTAGTACCGGTGTTTTGGCTGTAATACTACCAGAAATGCTAATTTCTATCTCAACGGCTAGTTTCGAGATATGAGGTATAAATACTCTCTTGTGGCCAGTTGGGGCAAGACCTTTAGTACTCAATTTCACTCTCTTGAGCTAATATGAAGTTCTTCTCTCATTGTGCATGTGTTGCACCTTGTGTGCAAGGAGAATGGTTCTCGATTACATGTGTAGCATCTAGAGGTGGATTTCATATCCACTTGAATTTGTGCATTCGTTGCACATGATGAGAGTCAAGCAAGGGCTTGACTTGTTACTCTTAGAGTTTACTGACTTTTTGACGGAATTGGAGGCGTCGTGTGTAGAGATCTTCTCAAAGAAGGTTGTGAGAAGACCAGGTAAGTTATGAAGGTTGGAGCTCACCTATCTGGAGCAGGAAAGTGGTGCCATTAGTTGATTGAGGTGTTTGATTTAATTCATGGAGCCTGTCAAATTCATTTAGACTTAGCTCAACGTAGACTAGGGGAGATCGGCAAGTCTCCGAACACCACAGTAGAAAGAAACCGTGTCAATTGTGGTTTGTTCTCTTATACTCAATTTACATTCAAGCAATTTATATTCATAGAAATAAATTGATTGCTTGTCATCCTGGGATAGCAAATCTTTGGCATAGACTTAGATTGATAGTGCACTTAAGTAGACCTAGAAGCTCCTTTCACTGAGGCAGAAGTGCGCCATGCAATTTCGCAGCTGCCGACAAAAAATGCTCCTAGACTGGACAACTTCACAGGCACCTTCTATAGGCACTGCTGGGATATCATCAGAGACGACGTCATGATGATTTTCCAATGCATGCACAATTGCTCGGTGAATTTTTTTGATCCTCTTAATGAAGCAACCATAGCACTAATACCAAAACGAGATGGAGCAGCGACGGCAACAGATTTTTGGTCAATTAGCCTAACTCACTCCATAACCAAATTGTTCTCAAAGGTGCTTGCTATTCAGCTCTCTAGACATATAGACAATCTACTTTCGAGTTCACAGAGTGCTTTCATCAAGGGTTGATGCATTCAAGACAACTTTCTCTTTGTCAGCAACCAAGTCAGAGCATTGCACAAAAGTCGCACACCGACAGTAATGCTCAAACTGGACATAGCTAAAGCTTTTGATTCCATGCCCCAGGAATGCATATTGATCCTTCTGTAGGCCAGAGGTTTGGGCCAAAATTGAGAGAGTGGATGGCAATCTCCTTTGCAATATCATCTTGAAGGATTCTGCTTAATGGAGTACCAGGCCACCAGATAAAGCACCAGAAGGGACTGCGCCAGGGCGACCCCCTTTCACCCTTCCTCTTCATCCTAGCAATCGACCCTTTATAGCATATCCTGCAGATCACCACTGAGCGAGGGGTTCTAACACCCCTAAGAGGTCGAGCTGCAACAATGAGAGTGTCACTTTATGCAGACGATGCGATATTGTTTCTAAACCTAGATAGGGCGCAGATAGAAGCAACAATCACCATCCTAAAAGAATTTGGAAGTGCCTCTCAGCTTAAAGTAAATCTAGATAAGAGCTCGGCTGTCATAATAAGATGCCAAGACATTGATGCCCAAGATGTCTTGCGACCTTTTACAGGAGCATACCTTGGCTTGCCACTAACCATGGAAAATTGCACCGGAATGATCTACATCCAATTCATGATAAGGTAACAAGAAGACTAGCGGGTTGGCAGCTGAAGCACCTATCTCTAGGAGGACGACTCACACTTTTAAAGTCCATTCTTAGCTTACTCTTGACATACTTGCTCACTGCACTCAAACCGCCAAAAAAATTCCTTAAGGATTTTAACAGGGTCAGACGAAACTTCCTTTGGGCAGCAACTACAGACACACATGGAGGGTGAGAGACCATGTGAAGGTCAACCCATGGTTGTGATGAGTAATTGACGCTTGTTCTAGGAAGATTGAGTTTAGTTTTTGAGGTTTGTGCTAGTTCTGCATTGTCGTAGCCCTGGCGAAGTGTTCTGCAGCTAATACGACCACGTTGGTTGTGGTCGAAAGTCGTGCGCACTGGTTTCGACCACTTTGGGCGTGGTCGAAGGTCACCCGAGGGGTCTACACCACTTTGGCAATGGTCGAAGGGCACCGAGGCAAGACGACCACGCTTGGCGTGGTCGAGGCGGCGCGACGACCACGTTGGCCGTGGTCGAAGGCGGCACGACCACGTTGGCGTGGTCGAAGGCGATCGACCACGCTGGTCGTGGTCGAACAGTTACGACCACGCTTGGCCGTGATCGTAGGTCTCGAGGAAGTTTAAGACCGGTTTTGCCATAGTCGTATCTTGGTCATGGTCGAATTGAACCGCACGACCATGTTGCCGCGGTTGAAACCCACCGGGATGTCTACGACCACGTCGTGCGCTATCGGAAGCCACCGAGCCATTTACGACCACGTTGTGGCGTATCGACCATTTTCGTGTCGTTTACGATCACGCTGGTCGTAGTCGAATGCAGCCGACCACGTTGTCATGAGTGAAAGCGGTTGGAAGTCGTAAGTCGGCTACGACCACGTTGTAGTGGGTGCGATCGAAGTCGGCGCTCAAATCTACGACCACGTAAGTAGTCGGCACTCTACGACTCACGTTATTGAGAGCGATCGGCGTGGTCGGACGTGCTCGCACGCAGTTGGAATCGATCGTATGACCTGCCGAATTCACCATTTGAGCTGGAAATTGGTCGTAGGGCTTTGTGATGAAGTCAGGGACCTTGTGCATTTGTTGGTTTATCTTTTCGATCAGTCGTAACGACTTTGGTTGAAGTCGTAGACTTTGAGCGTTAAAGCCGTAGCGAGTTGTGGGTGGTCGTAGCAAGTTAGCGATGATCGTAGACTCATCGATCCGGTCGTATGGCTTGATTTTGTGGTCGTATGTCTTGTGCATTCATTGTTCTCTTTTCCGATCGGGTCGTAGGTGGTATACGACTTGGTAAGAGTATGATTTGAGTTCGTTTTCGCTCAAGTGGTTGGATACTATTGTGAGCGGTGCTATGTAATGGTTTGCTTGTGCGTGATGGTTTGCGTGACTTTGAGACTAGTCGTGGTGAGGCGTGGATGGTCGAGACTAGGCACGGGGTGCTTGAGGTCGTGATCGGCCGAGATGCCAAAGACGACGAAGTCGTGAGGTGGTTGCAAGCGTGATCGACAAGGCGGGAGGAAGCTTCGGGATGGCAGCGGAGTGGCATTTTGGAGAAACACGGAAAGCGCAAAGGGAAGCCGTGTCTCGCCAATGCACAGAGTTGTTGGCGCTAACAGCAAAGCGGTGGAGCCGTTGGGCTTAACGGGTAAAGCACCTGGAAGCTTGTTTTCGCTAGTGGGTAAAGAGAGTGGTACACTGGTGTTAGGTGGGAGTTCACGGGTTCCCCAGTGTGAAGGCTATAAATAGAGAGGGTAGAGCTCGAGTGCTCGCGAGGTTGTTCCCGAGTCACTCGAGTATTTCGTTTCTATTTGTGTGAGTTGTCTGGGTAGAGCACGGTTGCTCTTGTACTCCGATGGAGTGGTGAGAAACCTCCATGATCAATCATTCATCTCTCTTCCTCAAGTTGATTCCTGTCATTATGAGATGTTGTGATAGTTTTGTTTACGATCTGTTTTGAGAGCTTGTTCTTCTTGCTATCCTTTCTCGCTTCTCTTCTTCGTGAGTCCGCTGCTTTGGAGTGTTTCGACTTGCTCAGAATCGAATTTGTCTCAAGGCCACTTGGCCAGTTCTTTTCCGAGAGCAAGAGTCGATTGAGAAGTTCTCTTTCTTGAATAGTCGTTCGCCTCAAGTCCTCTGCTTTGAGTTCGTCCTTGTCGCTCTTGCCGTCTGTAGCTAAGACTTTGGGTTTTCTTGGTATGTTCTCTTCCAGAGGTTGGAGTCTTTAGTGCCTCAAGTTTGAGGACCAAAAGACTAGAGAGTCTTAGTTACTCGAATCGGCTTTGCAAGACCTTCCATTGTCAATCTCTCAAGATTCACTATTCTCTTTCTTTTGTCGGTTCGGGTAAGCTCTTGACTGGGGTCGGTCTCCCAGTAAGCTTTTAATCTCGAGACTTCATAGCTCAGTGGCTATTGGAGAAGTAAGGTTGTCTGAGTTCTTGGGAATTTTTTAAAGGACTCCATTCACCCCCCCTCTGTCGCCATTTCGGTCCTTCAATTGGTATCAGAGCCGGTTAGCTCTTTTCAATAGATCTTAACCGGTCTCAAGAGCCATGGCGACAGACAAGTACTCGACCAAGCCTCCCGTTTTTGATGGCCTGGATTACCCCTTCTGGAAGAGCCGAATGGAAACATACATCCAGGCTCAGGGGTATGCCATTTGGCGGAAGGTGAAGGTCAGATTTGTTGTTCCTACCGATGAGAACATCAATGTGGCAAACATGCCCGATGTTGAGGCAAATGCGAAGGCAAGGAACATCATTATCCAGGGCTTGAGTAGAAGCGAGTTCGATCGCATCTCTCACTGTCGTCGTTCGCGACATCCGGGTGACCTCGATGCATATCATGAGGGCACCACCCGATTAAGACAGATCGACAGGAACAGTTCAAGCGCGAATACAACAAATTCGAGATGCTTGCTGGAGAGTCCCTGGATGAGTGCTTTTCACGATTTCACAAAATCTTGAGCAACCTCCGAGCGGTCGGTCTTACATACCCGACTCGGATAACGCCGCCAAATGCTCGCGGCACTCGATCTTCGTGGTGCGGGAGATGAAAGTGACCACCATCAAAGACACGACAGACCTCTCGACCCTGACTCTTGACGCGCTGTACTCGCGCCTCAAGACTCATGAGATTGACGTTGTCTCTCGAAGGTCGAAGTCACGATCGATGGCTTTGGTCACCGATCCCGTTTCTTCTTCCGGCCCTCTTGGATTCTTCTTGCGGGTTCTCCTTGCCGCTCTCGTGACATAATTGATGATCGTTAGAGCGACTTGCGGATGATCACCGCCCTCCTTGCTCGAAGATTCTCCCATGCTTACAAGGGAGGAGGGACGAAAGAGAGGAGGACCGTGATTTGCTTCGAGTGTGGTGGCCCCAACCACATTCGGCAAAGCGCCCCAAGGCGGAGAAAGGCAAGAACGACTACGGCGTTTGGGCAAGATTGACTACACCGACAAGAACCGCAACAAGAAGCCTCCACTCAAACGCGGAAAGAAGAAGTTCCGCAACCGGGAAGGCCAAGAAGCTCTTCCATCGCGTCCTCACCGCTTCGACGACCTCGACCTCGGCGAGGTGGAGGGATGGAGCGACGACGACGGACAGTGACCAAGAGCCCAAGGATGGCGCGAAGACTTCTCGGCATGTGCTTCATGGCCTCGAAGGCGAACTGAGCGACAGCGAGCTGTACTCCGACTCGGACGAGGTATGCCCCACATACGACCAGCTTAATCATGCTTTCCTTAAGCTAGGTGGCTTTCATGCTAGAGCTAGGGCTAAGTGTACCGAGTTAGAGAAGGAAGTAGATAGATTGTCACTAGAGATTATTGCTATTACATCTGCTCCTCCTAGTGATGATTGTGATACATGCTCTGCTTTGTTGGGTGATTTGGAGAAGTTAAGGACCTCGCATGATAGTGTGTCCTCCGAGCTTGATATTGTTAAGGTGGAGAATGTTGGTCTGCTTGCTGAGTTAGAATTGAGTAGGATGGCTGTTACCCTTCTTACTACTGATGAGACTACTTCTTCCACCTCTTGTGAGGTTAAGGACATTGCTGCTAGAGGACCTTATGCCATGCTCCTTGATCTGCCCGATTCTTGTGAAAATTGCAATAATTTAAAGATGAACCTAAAACAAGCAGATCACAAAATTGCTGAGTTGCATGCTTCTTTACTTGAGCCTATTGATTCATGTTTGAACTGTCCCAAGTTAACTGCTGAACTTGAATCTGTCTCAAAACAGTTTTCAAGAAATGATTGACAACAACAAGAAAATGGCTCAGTATGCGACTAAGGATCCTGTTAGCTCACCATGCATTAATTGTGATAAACTAAAACTTGAACTCGTTGCATTGAATGACAAATGTGTGAAGCTAACTAAGGACTTACTAGAGAAGCCACAATCTGGTTGTGATGTGATTGATGGTGTGGGGGAGAAGCCCCAGGGTAAGGGTGAGACGCCTAGAGACGCGAACCAACTTGCTAGTAGTAGGACTGCCCTCTGAGTGGTGTGCGTGCACAAGCCATTCTTTCCTCTCTTGTTGGTTCTTCTTACGCTCCCTTACCTTCTGCTGTCTCTTCTTCTCCTGCTCTTCTTGCACCTCTCTCTTCGGGAGTGTCAGTACCTTATGAACACTCTCGAGAGATTTGTAGGCGGCAAGAAGAAGCTTAATCTTATTCTAGACCAATCCAAGATTTGCAAGTTCAATCAAGGTCTAGGATATGACTTTTATGAGGATATGAGGAAGCATCCACCGCTATTCTCCGACCCATCATAGGAGGTGTGATCGAGGTTGAGCCCAGATCCGATGAGGTTAAATTCAAATCGCGAGTTTTGTCCAAGGGATCTCTCGACGGCAAGGTGATTCCACCTGTTGCTTCGGCCTCTCAGAAGGCGAAGCCTCTTCGTGCTACTTCCACCTCTCAGAAGGTGAAGTACCACTGCACCTTCTGTCAGAAGGATGGGCACTCGATCGAGAGATGCTTTAGGCGCGCCAGGATTGCGCGAAGAGACCGTGCAGAGGCACTTAGGCGTATTCAGGGTCAGCCCCAGATCCTGAGTGCACCTAAGACTAGCACGAGGTCCAGGTTTGCTTCGGCGTGTTTGGGCGCATCGAGGACTTGGTTTTTCCGAGTCTTCGGTTTCGTCCTCATGCTGCTCCAGGTCATGACTTCCGCCGTCCTGAGGGTACATCTCGTTTTCCCCGTCGAGACAGTTACCCACGGCGTGATCAGCGTGTTGCCGGTGTTCCGACTCGCTCTCCCGTAGTAGTCGGACCCCGCAACAGCTTCAGGTCTGCTCATAGACCTTCTACTTCTTTGAGTCACGGAGAGCATAGGGTAGATAGAGGTCAGTCGTGTTTGACTACTTCATCTGCTCCACGTGTTACTCGGTATTGGGTACCAAAATCACTCTTGATTTACCCAGTACTGAGACTTTACTCTCTGTTTGACTCAGGTTCGCCGGGCAGGGAAGGGAAAGGTTTGGCTCGTAGACTCCGGGTGTTCATGACACATGACCGGAGATTCTCGTTGGTTTTCTTCCCTTGCCCGTGCTCCAGGTGATGAGACGATCACCTTCGAGACGCAAATGCAGGCGCGTCATCGCAAAGGTTCTGTGCATGTTAATGCTTCTTTTTTCCTTAGGGATGTTGCCCTGGTTAGTAAGTTGCAGTACAATTTGCTTTCCGTTTCTCAGCTTACCGATGACGGTTTTGAGGTGAGCTTCAAGAAAAATGCTTGCAAAATTCTTGATTCTTCGGGTAGTCTGGTTTGCAGGATTTCTCGTTATGGGAGGATCTTTCGTGCTGATTTTTCTGATTCTTCTGGTGATCCTCTCTGGTGTTTGGTTGCCTCAGAGTCCCGTGATTTGACCTTCTGGCATAGGAGACTTGGTCATATTGGATTTGATCTTTTGACCCGAGTTAGCGGCCACGACCTCATTCGTGGTCTGCCGAAGCTCAAAATGGTCAAAGATCTTGTTTGTGCTCCATGCCGGCACGGCAAGATGGTTGCCGCCTCCCATCCTCGGTCCACGATCACTATGACCGATGCACTGAGACATTGCTCCATATGGACACAGTTGGACCAGCCCGAGTGCAGTCAGCAGGAGGGAAGTGGTATGTTCTTGTTGTGGTCGATGACTTCTCGAGGTTTTCTTGGGTGTTTTTCTTAGCCTCGAAGGATGAGACGTTTTCACATTTTCGAGGTCTTTTCAGTAGGCTTTCTATTGAGCTCCCAGGTGCCTTACGAGCGATCCGCAGTGACAATGGCACGGAGTTCAAGAATTCCTACTTCGAGAGGTTCTGTGATGAGACAGGTGTAGAGCATCAGTTCTCCTCTCCGCACGTCCCACAGCAAAATGGCGTTGTGGAGAGAAAGAACCGTACCTTGGTCGAGATGGCCAGGACGATGCTTGATGAGTACTCTACACCGCGGAAGTTTTGGGCTGAGGCTTTAGCCACCGCGTGCCATGTCTCAAATTGAGTCTTTCTTCGGGCACTCTTGCACCGCACTTCTTATGAGCTGAGATACGGGCGAAAGCCCAGCGTCTCTCATTTTCGTGTGTTTGGTTGCAAGTGCTTTATTCAAGTCAGGAACCTAGACAAGTTCGAGTCACGTTCTTGTGATGATATCTTTCTAGGTTACTCGCCTTCTTCGCGGGCTTATAGAGTGGAGGCTGCGAGTCTAGCAAATTGGTAGAGACTCGTGAGGTGACCTTTGACGAGGCCACCGGGACTAGGCACGATATCTCGAGTTCTTTAGAGCGATCCGAGACCATCTTCGTGGATGACGAGGACGATGGAGATAAGGGTTGTCTACCCGATCCAGTCCATCATCCTCCCTTGAGATGCCTTCTTCCACGGTACCTCAAGGTGATCGACCTTGCCTCTCGCTTCCTCCGGCTAGTGGCTCTGTCCTGCCTCTTCGCACACGAGGTAGAGGCCACTTCTTCTCCTCATCCGAACCTCCCGACATATCCGAAAAGGCATTCTTCAGAGCAGATGATTGGAGACCTCTTCGAGCATGTGACCCGCTCAAAATCTGGCTTATCTCAATTCTGTCTCTATTCTGCTTTCATTGCCTCCTTTGAGCCCAAAGATGTTTCTCATGCTCTTTCCGACGAGTCTTGGGTCAATGCCATGCATGAGGAGCTAGAAAACTTTGAGAGAAACAAGGTCTGGTCGCTTGTCGAGCCCCCGCGAGGTCACAATATTATTGGGACTAAGTGGGTGTTCAAGAACAAGCAGAGCGAGGATGGAGTGGTTATTTGAAACAAGGCTAGACTGGTAGCTCAGGGGTTTTCCCAGGTTGAGGGTCTAGAGTTCGAGGAAACCTTTGCCCATGTAGCTCGACTTGAGGCCATTAGAATCCTGCTTGCCTTTGCAGCTTCTAAGGGTTTCAAGCTTTACCAGATGGACGTCAAGAGTGCCTTTCTCAATGGCTTTATTGAGGAAGAGGTCTACGTCCGACAGCCTCCTGGTTTCGAAAACCCCAAATACCCAAACCATATCTTCAAGCTTTCCAAAGCGTTGTATGGACTTAAGCAGGCCCCCAGAGCTTGGTATGAAAGGCTTAAGTCCTACTTATTGAGTCATGGGTTTGAAATGGGTAAAGTAGATAAGACCTTGTTCATCCATGGCATGGCACCGACCTTCCTTTCGTCGGATCTATATCGATGACATCATCTTTGGCGGCTCTTCCCATACTGGTTTCACAGTTCTCGGATGTCATGAGCACCGAGTTTGAGATGAGTATGATGGGCGAGTTGACCTTCTTCCTTGGCTTCCAAATCAAGCGGACTCGGAGGGTACATTTCTTCATCGGGAAAGTACACTCGTGACCTCCGAGACGTTTCGACATGAGTGATGGTAAGCGGTGTCGACTCCGATGGCGCTCTGACCTATCTTGACCTGAGATGAGGATGGCGAGCGGATGATCGAAAGAATACGAAGTATGATCGGCTCCTTCTTTACCTCATCGCCTCGAGACCGGACATACACTTCTCCGTGTATGCGTGTGCTCGATTTGAGCTTCTCTCGCGTATCTCACCGCCCGAGCGTGAAGCGCATCTTCGGTACCTTCGAGCTACCATTGACTATGGTATCGGTACTCTTCCTCATCTGTCTTTCCTTGAGAGCCTTCTCGGATGCGACTTTGCCGATCGTAGGATAGATAGGAAGAGCACTTCGCACTGCCAATTCATTGGCACTTCTCTCGTCTCCGGTCTTCGAGGAAGCGATCCGGTGTTGCATCCACCGCAGAGGCGAGTACGTTGCTGCGGCCATTTGCTGCGATCAGTACTTGGATGGTTTCGACCCTGCGGGACTTTGGGTTAGCTATCGACAGTGTTCCACTCTTTTGTGATAACACCTCTGCGATTAACATTGCTAAGAACCCAGTGCAGCACTCCCGGACCAAGCATATTGATATCCGTTATCACTTCCTTAGAGACCATGTAGAGAAGGGCGATATAGTGCTCCAGTTTGTGGAGAGTGACCACCAGTTGGCTGATATCTTCACCAAGCCATTGGATAGTTCAAGGTTTTCAGCTCTGCGGGGAGAGCTTGGGGTGGTTTGTCCTTATGGACTATAGTGAGGGGAAGCTTTGGGCGTTACTGCTTTATTATTTTGTTTATGCTTCTGTCTCATTTCTGTTGCTTTGCACTTGGGGTGCATCGGGCTTAGTCCTTCTAGCATAGGTTAGAGTGCTTCTCTTGTCTAGTTGTTTAGACTTCTTCTCTTATCTTGTGCTTCCAGGATGTTTCTTCTAGCTGTTTCTTATCTCTCTAGATTGAGCTCACTCACTTCTTGTAGGTTCTAGCGAGGGTTGGGCCACCCTCGGACAGCAGCACGTGTTTGCTCTCTAGTGTGTGATTTACTGTCAGCTGGTTGTCCTGGAATCATATGGGGTAGATGAGAGTCAGTCTGAGCCATAGTTGTCTCTATATCTTATCTATGCTTTAAGGACTGCCTGTTTTGGTTTTATTTGCCAGCTTCTCGATTTATTGCTTTGGTTCAGGGAGAGTTCTTTTGGGAGCTTCTGGAGCTTAATTGTGACATAACTCAACTTGAACTAAAAGTTGCATCTAATGTTGAGGGGGAGGTGGTCTTTCATGCATTTGCAGCATTTCGCATTATAATCAATCTGCATTGAGCCTTGATTTTTATCCTGTTATGACATGCTTCAGTGCTTTACACCTTGCCATGACTTGTGCTTAGCTTGCTAAATTTATCATGACTTCATATGTGTAGACTAGCGTTTGCCATGATAAGTTAAGTAAAATTGATCAACTTAAATTAAACTTGTCATGCTAGCATTTGAGTTTAGTCTTTCTTGAGCTATCCTTTTATGATTCATGCCATGTCAAATAGGCTGAGTAGAGCGTTGAATCTATATTGAGCCTTAGTTTGAGCTGTTTTAGTCTCATAATGATACATGAGTTAGTACAATGTGTTAAAAAGCAAAAAGATCTCTTTTGTGCGAAAAAACTGATCTCACCAATTCTTTCCTGTGAGACGGCTTGCCATTGCATATGGCATGAACTTAGGGGGAGTTTTGGATGACCTAGACTATCTTCTTAAGCTTATTGCTTGGAGTAGTCGCATAAGGCTTGAGATCTAGCACATAAACAAAAAATTGGGTTGAAAACAACCATATGCTTTCAAAAGACAATGTTTAATGTGCTCAATTTGCTTAATCTACAATCAGAACCAAGTACCTTAACCAATATTTCAATCTTGAGCTTATAGCACTCTATTTGGACTCAATGTTAGCTTCTTTGTTCCGCTTAGCTTATTGACATGGCCTGCATCATCCTTGGATATCTCTAGTTAGACTTTGCTTATTGATGACTTGACATGCTCATAATTTGTACTTCATCTCATCATTGTCATCTATGTGCTCTAGCTGGCCTATACATATAGTGTCATGATCTGGATAGCCTTTTATTGAGTTATGGCTTGGTGTAGTACTTATTGGTCATTGTGGATAATTCTCATGGCTCTAACTGCTTAGCTTAATCAAACTTTAGCCACCTCATTCATTGACCTGTCATTTTCTCTCGTTTGCCTTCTTGATGTGTTTATTGCCAAACGGGGGAGAATAGAAGTGAAAAAGTCTTTTGTTTTTTTAGAGCCTTGAAGTTCAATTTGCTCTTTCAAGTTGTTGCTCTAGTGTTCCTTCTGTCGACATGGTCATTTGTTTGTTTCATTCTCTTCTTTGGACCATGTTGGACTTTTCAAAACAATCTCATCTTCTTGCTTTTTCTGGGTTTGTCAATATACTCATCAAGGGGGAGATTGAGAGACCATGTGATGGTCAACCCATGGTTGTGATGAGTAATTGACGCTTGTTCTAGGAAGATTGAGTTTAGTTTTTGAGGTTTGTGCTAGTTCTGCATTGTCGTAGCCCTGGCGAAGTGTTCTGCAGCTAATACGACCACGTTGGTCGTGGTCGAAAGTCGTGCGCACTGGTTTCAACCACTTTGTGCGTGGTCGAAGGTCACCCGAGGGGTCTACGACCACTTTGGCCATGGTCGAAGGGCACCAGAAGGCAGTACGACCACGTTTGGCCATGGTCGAAGGCCAGCACGACCACGTTGGCGTGGTGAAGGCGCGATGACCACGTTGGTCGTGGTCGAAGCGAGTTACGACCACGTTTGGCCGTGATCGTAGGTCTCCAGGGAAGTTTAAGACTGGTTTTGCCATAGTCGTATCTTGGTCATGGTCGAATTGACCCGTACGACCATGTTGCCAGCGGTTGAAACCCAGCCGGGATGTCTACGACCACGTCGTGCGCTATCGGAAGCCAGCCGAGCCATTTACGACCACGTTGTGGCGTATCGACCATTTTCGGTCGTTTCACGATCACGTTGGCGTGGTCGAATGCGGCCGACCACGTTGTCATGGTGGCGGTTGGAAGTCGTAAGTCGAAGCTACGACCACGTTGTAGTGGGCTGCAGTCGAAGTCGGCGCTCAAATCTACGACCACGTAAGTAGTCGGCACTCTACGACTACGTTATTGAGAGCAGTCTGGCGTGGTCGGACGTGCTCGCACGCAGTTGGAATCGATCGTATGACCTGCCGACTTGACCATTTGAGCTGGAAATTGGTCGTAGGGCTTTGTGATGAAGTCAGGGACCTTGTGCATTTGTTGGTTTATCTTTTCGATCGGTCGTAACGACTTTGGTTGAAGTCGTAGACTTTGAGCGTTAAAGCCGTAGCGAGTTGTGGGTGGTCGTAGCAAGTTAGCGATGATCGTAGACTCATCGTATCTGGTCGTATGGCTTGATTTTGTGGTCGTATGTCGTGTGCATTCATTGTTCTCTTTTTCCGACTGGTCGTAGGTGGTATACGACTTGGTAAGAGTATGATTTGAGTTCTGTTTTCTGGCTCAAGTGGTTGGATACTATTGTGAGCGGTGCTATGTAATGGTTTGCTTGTCTGTGATGGTTTGTAGGACTTTGAGACTAGTCGTGGTGAGGCGTGGATGGTCGAGACTAGGCACGGGTGTCGAGGTCGTGATCGGTGGGAGATGCCAAAGACGCACGAAGTCCGTGAGGTGGTTGCAAGCGTGATCGACAAGGCGGGAGGAAGCTTCCGGGAAGGCGCGGAGTGGCATTTTGGAGAAATGCGAAAGCGCAAAGGGAAGCTGTGTCTCTGCCAATGCACAGGAGTTGTTGGCGCTAACGGGCAAAGCAGTGGAGCCGTTGGGCTTAACGGGTAAAGCATTGGAAGCTTGTTTTCGCTAGTGGGTAAAGAGAGTGGTACACCGGTGTTAGGTGGGAGTTCACGGGTTCCCCCCCGGTAGCAGAAGGCTATAAATAGAGAGGGTAGAGCTCGAGTGCTCGGCGAGGTTGTTCCCGAGTCACTCTGAGTATTTCGTTTCTATTTGTGTGAGTTGTCTCTGGGTAGAGCACGGTTGCTCTTGTACCTCCGATGGAGTGGCTGTAGAAACCTCCATGATCAATCATTCATCTCTCTTCCTCAAGTTGATTCCTGTCATTATGAGATGTTGTGATAGTTTTGTTTACGATCTGTTTTGAGAGCTTGTTCTTCTTGCTATCCTTTTCTCGCTTCTCTTCTTCGTGAGTCTGCTTTCGTTTTGGAGTGTTTCGACTTGCTCAGAACTGGGAATTTGTCTCAAGGCCACTTGGCCAGTTCTTTTCCGAGAGCAAGAGTCGATTCAGAGAAGTTCTCTTTACTGAATAGTCGTTCGCCTCAAGTCCTCTGTTTGAGTTTGTCCTTGTCGCTCTTTGCATGCGTAGCTAAGACTTTGGGTTTTCTTGGTATGTTCTCTTCCAGAGGTTGGAGTCTTTTAGTGCCTCAAGTTTGAGGACCAAAAGACCAGAGAGTCTTAGTTACTCGGAATCTGGCTTTGCAAGACCTTCCGCTGTCAATCTCTCAGTATTCACTATTCTCTTTCTTTTGTCGGTTCGGGTAAGCTCTTGACTGGGATCGGTCTCCCAGTAAGCTTTTAATCTCGAGACTTCATAGCTCAGTGGCTATTGGAGAAGTAAGGTTGTCTGAGTTCTTGGGAATTTTTTTTAAAGGACTCCATTCACCCCCCCCTCTGTCGCCATTTCGGTCCTTCAATTGGTATCAGAGCCGGTTAGCTCTTTTCAATAGATCTTAACCGCGAGGGGAGGTTGAAAGAGGGCCGGAGATGGGTAAAATGGACTCTCGGCACCGCGGTGAGGCTAATGGTAGGGGTGGCTGGGACCGAGGAGCTTGTTGACGGGCTGGTGGCGGCGGCGTGGGAAGGAGCCTCGGCGCCGGCGGCGATGGGGCGGCGTGGAGCTTGGCCGAGGGCAAGGTCAGCTCCGTCGTGCTCCTGGGGTGCTCGGGGGTGAAGGAATCGACCCGGCGGGCCCGCAATCGACGGTGATCTTGCTGGCCGGCCATGGGGAAGAAAAGTGGCGCCAATGGTGAAGTGAGCTCGGGATCTCGATTGCCCGAAGGTGGAGGGAGTATGGAACACGGGGAAAGCGATGGTGGGCTCGGCGGGTAGTATAGGCGAGCGGGCGGGGTCAGCATCGGGAACTCACCCGTAGGGTCACATCGGCGGGTGGCGGGGTAGATGGCGGGTGCAGACGGCGGGGTAGGGTGGAGATCCTGCGCAAAGGATTTGGCATGATGGCCCTGAGCAGCGTGTGATTGGTGAAGGGGCTGGCGCCGCGCGTGAGTGATGCGACCGAGCAGGGAGGGGGCGAGAAAAAGAGGGTGGGGCAGGGCTCGCGCAAGAAAAATAGGCGGCGGCAGAGATCCTCGGTCAGGAGCGGACAGGAGGGCGACAGAGCTGGGGTGGCAGCCATACAGAAAGGAGGGAGGGAGACGTGGAGTGCTCACAGCCATGAGAGGAAAGAAGAGGGGGCGAGCGCGTGGGCGTGTGCGGGAAGAAGCACAGGAAATGGGGAAAAGAAGGAGGGGAAGCGGCCGGGGTGCGGGGCCACGCGCTGATGGGACGCTGCTGGGTTGGGTCGCGCGGCGCACGCACGCGCAGAGGACGAGGAATGGTGAGGGGGGCGGGTTTGTGGCTACCGGCTCCAATTCCTTTCTCTTTTTTTTTGTTTAGTGAGTGTATGTATATACATGTTTATGCATACAGGTATATACATATTCATACATTAGTATATATATATATATTCTTATTGACTTCTATATTTGTTTCTGCACATATATATTTATTCTATTTATGTACATATACCTACATGTATTTAGCCTTTTTTTATTTATTTGCACCTTTATTTTATATACTTGTATATATACTTTCTTCATGCTTACTATTATTTATTTATTTCGTTTCTTTTATATAATTATATTTTATGTCTTGCTTATCTTTCTAAGCCTTCTGTACACATATTGGAATATATTTTTTTTTCCCAAAATTTGCATATTCCCTTTTTATGGCATTGTTAATATTAGTTTTATTTTTGAATCTTTTCTAAAATCCTTGAATCCTCCCCAAATTTCAGAAAAATGCCATAAAATCCAATTTTCAACAAAACATATTATAAAATAATACAAAAGCTTCATATTTTAAATTTTAAATTTTCCCAGGATGTTACAAATCTACCCCCCTTAAATGAATCTCGACCCGAGATTCAGGTAGAGTAGAAGGGAGCAGGGAGGTTACATCTCGCTAGCAATAGGCTGTAAAGTTTAGCTGGTCGTGACGATCTTGCAATCCTCTGGCTCTGGCGTAACTAGGTCTATTACCAATTGTTGTACTTTCAAGGTAGTCATACATCATAGCAGTACTTCCAAAAGTAATTATACACCATAGTAGTTCCCCGACTTTCTTGTCTATTCTTGCTACCCCCCTTAAAATAGATGGCAACTGACTTTAGTTATCCTTCCTAACTTCTGGCATGACAGGTCCTGCGGCAACTCGGAGACTTGTCCGTTGTATCTCAGCTGCTTTGGTCAGCAACAGGTTCATGGAGCAGTCCTTAGGGCAGTGGTCTTGTCCTTCACAGAGAAAACAGGTGATCTTTCTCGTTGGACATTCTCCAGGCGGGTGGTCTCCTTCACAGTTGGGGCAGCTTGCAGTACACTGACTTTTCTCATGTCCTTTTTCTCCACAGCGCCTACACGCTATTAGGTTCGTGAGGCAGTCGTCCGGGTAGTGATATTTCTTGCAAAATAGACAGTAAGGAACTGGGCAATCGTAGCTGTAATGACCGGTTTGCCCACAATTGAAACATGCTCCTTGTCCCATTTGTCGTAAAGGAGGGCAGTATTGTGTGACATGTCCTGCTCTGCCACACTCACTGCATGTATTATTCGGTGTAGCTTCCTGATCTAGTAACAGAGCTTTTGCATCTTGTTCCTCTTCGTTGGAGTTGAGGTTGATGGTAATGGCATCCATTATTCGCTTGTCTTTCCTCTTGATGGGGCAATTCTTCACATAATGTCCTGGGTCGCCACAACTGAAGCACTTGCCCTGTTTCTTCTGATGGCCTTCACTAGAGTGACGTCCAGTAGCCTTGCCATAAGAACAGGTGTCATTCTTGTGGGGTTTTCTTAGTGCAGGGCTGGTATTATCTTCATGATGATGGCTTCTCTTTGACTTTTCTCGTAGAGTGAAGTCGTGTGATGGCTGGTACACATGGTTGGGACTATTGCGAGCATCAATTATTATTCTTCCTCTCTTGCTTCTGACTGTGGCAGTGGTCTTGCTCCTATCCATTGGGCCTGATAGGATTTTCCAGAAAAGATGAGAGGGAACAGCATGAGGTGAGTATTAAATTGTAAAGATAAGATATTCTAAACCCATTCAAAAATTTTAAAACAAGAGGTTCCCGTGACTGCAAAATAGGATGCCCGAGGGCAAGAAGGCAGTGCATAGGGCTAAATGAGAATCTGGCGACAGTACATCGTCTACTCGAGAAAGCACACATAAGACGGCGCAGGGTTTGTCTGCATAGTCCGTTTAGAACGAGACCACCTTATCTTCATGACCATCTTCGACGATCCTAATCTTAAATTTTGGAACAAGGGTAAGGGAAGGTGAATAAAATTTGCGTCTGAAATCCATAGAAGGAGGAGGAAAGTACCGGGAGGTAATTAGCACTCATTCGTGTAATTGTTTTGGAAATTCAAAACCCCACAATGTTTTTTTTGTCAAGATGTCTTATTCTCTCCTATTGTTTAAATGTCCATCAATAATTTGACTCACTCCATATGATTGCATACACAAGGCTTAGAATCCAATTTCCTTGATAGTTTAGCTCCCAGTATTCGGTCATAATCTTGTTGCTGTCTAAAATTCCACTTAGCAAGTGTCATCGTTTAGTTGTCCCTGCGATCATACACTCCCGATTGTGTCCTTTCAGTTTCCTTCATCCAGTCATGGTATCTGATCTTCACATAAACCTTGTCTTCCACCATAGACTTATAAATCAATCTCATGTTTCAACTTGACTACATAATCCCCAATCTCAAATCTATTATTTGCCACTTGATCAGCTCTTGAATCCAATGGAAGTATAGTATTCTTTACCTTAGATCCGCTGATGATTTTTTTTGTATCAAGATTCCCTAATAATCCAGCCTGGTGTTATTGATTCAAATCCATAATCTGCTTCTCTAGTGGTCAACCTAAATCGTTATTATCTCCAATCTGACTCATTGCTATAAACATCCTCCGGGATCAATATCATTGATCAGATCTATACTCTAATAGTTGTTATCACGTCTCCAATTTCTAAAATTTTCAGTTGATCCTTCCAGTTATTGATCATATCCTACTATTCCATTATTTTAAACATCTGCCAAGAATTTGACAATTTATCAGTGTCGCAATCCCTTATTTAGCTTCACACTTTTTATTTCCCCCAAAAACCACTTAGTTCATTTATCTAGGCAATCTATTCATTTAAGCTCCACCAGTTCATTGATCCCAAATTCACACGATCATTTCCTCCAAGGATAAAACAACTAAGTTTCAATGGCAAGCATACTGATTCTTATCCTAAAGTGTGTTTTCATAGAAAATTTACAAGAGGAGTACTGGATTTTCTTCATTTTGAATTGGGATAAGAGAGCTACAAAAGTAAATGGCTTGGACAGCATGTAGATGAGGGGGAAATCATCTAAGAGAGATGAGAATGAGCAATATAGCATATATTTGTGAAAATAGATATTATGGAAATAAGTCTGGTCATGGACTAACGGCCAGGCTAACTAGGGCACGACCTGCAGTCGATATGCTCTGATACCATCCCTGTAAGAGCCCAGATTTTACAATCCGGATTCCTCTGTGATTTTCTGCACTATTCCTTGGATCAGTAGATAGTGCTCATAGTTACAGTAATGAATATCAAAATACATATCATGCAGAAGCGTAAATATAATAGTAGACTTACTCATGGGCCGATGAGGCCGAAATCATTAAATTGCAGCAATGAAGAGCGAAGCACACAGATGGGACCTTCAGACATGCCCACAGCACCAACCGGAGGTTCGCGACCTAGCCCTTGACATCTTCATCTTCTCGCCAGCTTGTCCAATCTTGTTCTTGAGGCGCGGTGATTTGATTCTGATTCTGAATTTTGTCGCAAAAGCGAGCGTGAGCACTCCAACCCCGTGCTCCGTGAGCCAATACACAGAATGCAATTAAATAGTATGCATGGCTTGTCAAAGGAGAGGCTCGGGTTATTTTATTTGCCATAAATCGCTTTTAGTAGCATTTCTGTTATTAAATCATATTGTTGTTTTTGCAACCTAAAAACTCCTCACCACGATTGACATCATTGACTTAATCCACCGAACACATACTTTCCATATTAAGTGCTGTCTAAACTCCAAACAACGGGTGACATCATTTAATTAATCCACCGAACATTCTCATCAAGATTTTCCAACAATCCAATCCTTTTTATTATTGATTCAAATTCACCAAGAATATCATTGATCAAGCCTACGATTCAATATTATATATCCACCAAGAATATCATTGATCAATTCTACGATTCACCATTATATATCCACCAAGAATATCATTGATTAATTCTACGATCCACTAGTATACTCCCACCAAGTAAATCACTAATCAGGAACTATAATCCAATACTTGTATTACTCCTCCAAACTCCCGAAAATTCAATTGACTCATCTAGTAACCGAATCTATTAATTCCAATATTGTCATCTCCCAAGAATTTATTTGTCAATGTCGTAATCCAATGATTATCTGTGCAATCCTTAAATCTCCAAAAATCTTTTAAATCATCTATCTAGCCTATCTATTCAGCTAGACTCCACCAATTTATTTCTCCCAGAACCCACACTATCATTTCTTATTTATGATCGACATGAATTCACCAATACCTTTATGTGTACACTACAAACATCTATTTCCTTTACTCACGACCCGGCTTAATCTTTCCATATTTTATTTTGTAGGAATAGAAATGCCACTATTTGAAATACAATACATAAAATTTCCTGAGACCTAGCAGTTTCGAACAAAAGCATAATGTTCAAGAAAATGCAATAATAATAGCGATCCAGATTCCATCCACCATTACATGGCATCCGCACCATATGCTAACATTTCAGCGTTATAACCGCTTACATTACCACTGGGACGACACCCAGGACAACTCAAATCAGGGCTTTCCACTGCCCTTCACTTTTCCAACCTATTCATAAGGCATTTTTGAAATAGAACTATATCTGGTTAAGTTCCCATGTCCGCCCTTGACCGTGGGCATGGCTATTCGAATAGTTTTGACTCTGCAGAGTTTGTACACTTTCACCACAAGAGACAGTCAACCCATTGCCCCACACGATTCCTTAGAAGTGTGGTTGAGCAGACCATCACAATGACTTTTCAAAGTATCTAGTCCCTTTTCTCATCTCACTTTATGGGCTTCTCCCACTTGCGGTGGGTCCCATCTATGCGTGGGATGTTCCCCACGACCACTAACGCAGGGCTCCACTCCCGCAACGTTAGGACAGCTGGGCAAACTTCACCCTCCACTGGTGTCCCTTCAGGCCCCCTTGCCATAGCTTAACACTTCTATCCTCTACCGGTGAGATGAGTCCGGGGTTTCGATAAGTCTACTTAGCCAAGTTATTTTTTACAGACTTGTGGTTGTACTGTTTTACATGGGTTGACAGACAAGATTCGGTCCTTAGTGGTATCTGGGCGGTCTACCACTAACCCACTTTGTGCATCCACTGCACCACACTCACACCATCAAACCAATCCGCCCAGATATTTAAGCAAGTTGGAGTTTTTGAGAGTATAAAATAATTGTACCAACATATATCAGTCATCACCACCATGACTGCCCAAACCAGTTTCACATGATTGAAAATGACAATGAGGTTTGGGGCATTTCAGCGTCCCCTGAATATCTATGCAGTACTAAGCATAGCATATAATTAGGGACTTATTTTTGAAATGTTACTATTATAATTTTGCTAGGGCGACAAGGTTCACACATTCAAATATTCCAAAGGAGGGTAATATTATTCAAGGTAAACAACGGACATATAACTAGAATCGTAAATTAACATGTATTTGCATATAAACTAACAGCATGCAATTCGATAATTTAAATCAAAGTAATTTGCAGAAAACATAGGTTCAACATGATCAAAGTATTGACTCGCCTGACGCGGTTTACCGCGGTCTTGAGCTCACACAATGCTTTATCTGAGTCTCTTGGTCCCTATCTTCACTTTGAGCTTGATCTCGCTTGATCCGTTGAATCTTCACGGCTTCCAACTTCTAATTACGCAACTAGCGACTGAATCCAAATGAAAGCACATATCTCAAAAGATCCAAATAAATCCGAATAAACTCATCTTTTGCTTTATTATGCGTTAATAGGTGATTTGGGTGATTTGAGGCAAGGCCGTGGTAGAAAACGATAACTCGATCTTTTATTAACAGTTTCCTTTATTATTTATTTTTATATTTATCAAGGAAGTTCCATGAGTTAGAATGGACCTGTGAGTAGGTATTATTTTGTCATCGCTACTTTTCCGGGCATTTTGGTTTACCGAATGAATTTTGGAGTGTAGGTGTATAGCATTTTATGGGTGACATTTTATGTGCATTTAGTGTCACTAGGCCTATTTCAAATTAAATTAGGATTTAGTTGCATGGGCCACATCTTGTTAACTCAACTCATCATTATTATTTATTAAGGCTAATATTAAGATTTAGTTAATGATATCATTATTATTTCATGTATGCTTTGGTTACTATTATGCCTAACCTTATTTCAAATTTCAGCTTTAAACTTAGCAACCTGAGTAAAGCTTGACACTTATCGTTTTATGTGACCCTAATTGCTCGTGTTAATGGCTAAATGTTTACGTTAGAGTATTCATATGTTTATGAGATTATTTTGGTATGTAATGACCCAGGGCTACTTTTCCTTACTAATGACTTTAGTAAATAATTAGATTTAAAATTAGATACTAAGGCACACTAATTATTTATCATGATAACTAATCAAAACTTAAACCCTAATTAATCTTGGTTAGTTCCTAGTTAAGCTTTCATTGTCTGCCCTGTATGAATTTCTAACTTGACTAACCCTCTCACTTGACAAAGAGTTAAAAGATTTACTTATGTTATACATATATATAAGTGTTGTTTTCTAGCACATAATAAATATCCATGATCAAAAGTCCCTAGATTACCCTTGGTTGGAAGTTGTAGGAATTATTACACAAGGTTAATTAGGATATTTGCTACTTCATTTTCCTTCATTCATCTTCTACTAAGTCTTTAGGTATCTAAGGTTTGAAATAAACATTCAATGCTTATTATGTAGTTACTTTAAGCCAACAGATTACTTTTATGAACCAACATATGATAATTACTTCATAATTACGTGGTTATGGAGTTCTTTTAAGCCCTAACAGGTTTTAGTATCTTTTGGTGGTTAGTGCAAAGTTTTATTAAAGCCCTCCTAGCAGCATTCGGCATACCCAAAAATAACACAAATTAAAGCAAAAATCAAAACACCTACTCCCTACCGCAACGCGGGATCGACCTCAGGTCAGATAACTGGAAGCGCACACAGTTAGCCACTCAATCCCAGGGTGTTTCCTGACTTACCGAACGGGTAAGGCCAGAAGAGCTGGGACGGTGGCATCCAGAAACAGGAGAGCCCGGGCAGCGGCCGGGCGGTGGCGTCGCCGGCGAGGGGAGGTTGAAAGAGGGCCGGAGATGGGTAAAATGGACTCTCGGCACCGCGGTGAGGCTAATGGTAGGGGTGGCTGGGACCGAGGAGCTTGTTGACGGGCTGGCGGCGTGCGGTGGCGGCGGCGTGGGAAGGAGCCTCGCGCCGCGCGCGATGGGCGGCGTGGAGCTTGGCCGAGGCGGTCGGCCCGTCGTGCTCCTAGGGTGCTCGGGGTGAAGGAATCGACCGGCGGCCCGCAATCGGCAGCGATCTTCTGGCGGCGATGGGAAGAAAAGTGGCACCAATGGTGAAGTGAGCTCGGGATCTCGATTGCCCGAAGGTGGAGGGAGTATGGAACGCGGGGAAAGCGATGGTGGGCTCGGCGGGTAGTATAGGCGAGCGGGCGGGGTCAGCATCGGAACTCACCGCGCGGTCACATCGGCGGCGGCGGCGGATGGCGGGTGCAGGCGGCGGGGCAGGGTGGAGATCCTGCGCAAAGGATTTGGCATGATGGCCCTGAGCAGCGTGTGATTGGTGAAGGGGCTGGCGGCGCGCGTGAGTGATGCGACCGAGCAGGGAGGGGGCGAGAAAAAGAGGGTGGGGCAGGGCTCGCGTAAGAAAAAGAGGCGGCGGCAGAGATCCTCGGTCAGGAGCGGACAGGAGGGCGACAGAGCTAGGGTGGCAGCCATACAGAAAGGAGGGAGGGAGACGTGGAGTGCTCACAGCCATGATATGAAAGAAGAGGGGGCAAGCGCGCGGGCGTGTGCGGGAAGAAGCACAGGAAATGGGGAAAAGAAGGAGGGGAAGCGGTCGGGGTGCGGGGCCACGCGCCAGTGGGACGCGCGCGCGCGGGGTTGGGTCGCGCGGCCGCACGCGCAGGGACAGGGAATGGTGAGGGGGCCGGGCCGGGTTTGTGGCCGGCCTGGCTCCAATTCCTTTCTCTTTTTTTTTGTTTAGTTAGTGTATGTATATACATGTTTATGCATACAGGTATATACATATTCATACATTAGTATATATATATTCTTATTGACTTCTATATTTGTTTCTGCACATATATATTTATTCTATTTATGTACATATACCTACATGTATTTATCCTTTTTTATTTATTTGCACCTTTATTTTATATACTTGTATATATACTTTCTTCATGCTTACTATTATTTATTTATTTCGTTTCTTTTATATAATTATATTTTATGTCTTGCTTATCTTTCTAAGCCTTCTGTACACATATTGGAATATACATATTTTTTCCCAAAATTTGCATGTTCCCTTTTTATGGCATTGTTAATATTAGTTTTATTTTTGAATCTTTTCTAAAATCTTTGAATCCTCCCCAAATTTCAGAAAAATGCCATAAAATCCAATTTTCAACAAAACATATTATAAAATAATACAAAAGCTTCATATTTTAAATTTTAAATTTTCCCAGGATGTTACAGACATCCATCATAGTCTCGCCACCGACCTGTTAGTTGAATATGTGAGCCTATGGGGCAAGGCACAATAGATTGATATCAATCTAGAGATTGAGGATGACATCCAATAGAAACTAATTATCGATGGCGCTTATTCAGCATCCTTGGCCTATGTATTCTTATTGGGAATTATAGTGGACAAACAGTAATTACTAAGGCGATGTTGCACACAGAAGTAGATCCAACTCTATGGCAGCCTAAGTTCTAACCTAGTGTGTGTGATTTTTACCAGTGTAAAGCCAAGGTAAGCCCGAGGTATAATTTTCTTCCAATCTGAGTAGCAGCAATCTCCAACCCTCCATAATTTAGAATATGACAAAATTCTGAATTCCCCACCAGTTGCATGAACAAAGATAAAAAGAAGTTGAATAACCCTTGTCTATGCTTGCATACGTTCGTGGATGGAGCACAACTGCACACAACCCAAGTTGGGTTATTCTTGATCGCCGCGTACCTCACGCGAACACTACACTAAGAGCAAGTATAATAAGAGGCTGTTAGTAGACTATATGCTGAGGTGGAGGAGAGAGAGAGGAGGAGAGAGAAGAGATGTGGGCTGTAAGTTTACAGCTAGCTGAAGCACAAGAACCAAAAAACTTTGTGAGAGAAAGGGATGGGTCATACAGCCTTCAGCTGGCTGTAAACTACTATATGAATGTGCTGATAAGTAGGCTGTAAGCGTCCATACAGCCAGCTGAAGGCTGTATTATTAGCC
Organism: Dendrocalamus sinicus; assembly: GCA_036346575.1. Classification (NCBI taxonomy): domain Eukaryota; kingdom Viridiplantae; phylum Streptophyta; class Magnoliopsida; order Poales; family Poaceae; genus Dendrocalamus; species Dendrocalamus sinicus. Next base: position 14,789,765 of record CM070646.1, read on the forward strand.
TTGCTCTAACTAGCACATGAATGACATGTGCTTCGACGTACGACATTCTTGTTTTGATGGGCCGTTAATTTTCACATGGATGATACTACCCTATCCAAACAAGTTCCCCCCAAAAAAAAACCCCCCACATGTAACATGTTACACCCATGACAGCGCTCACCTCAGCTCAACACCGCAGGCACTGCCGAAACTCCAGCTCCAAGCACGATCCGATGCGAAAGTGTAATCAAGACCATCGATGTAGCTTAAGGCTGCGGTGGTATGAGACCATATGTTTCAAGTCCTATACTTCTTACGAAACCAAGGTACACGTATTCTCGATAAAAAAGAAAAGTATTGAAATTGTAGCTATACAGGGCGTTTGGATACGTGGGATAATGTCCAATCTCTAAACAAGCCTTCACCGTGCGCATGTCCTGTTTTTTTGCACCGCTCGTCTTAAGGACACGTGAGCCGTGCCAATGAGAGAAATTAAAGGTGGGTTTTTTTATTAATAGTTGATGCCTTAAATATTTAAATTTTGGCTGTTCGTGAAAGGCAGTACGTAGAGAAAAATAATCGTATGTGATTTTGATCGATACAGCTAAATTTAGTACACTTTTTACTATAATTTTTTATTTAACCTTATCTTAAAAAACGCACAGTTTAAAAATTAATTACTGTAGATAGTATAAATATAAACCAACTTTTAAGTCTAAAAGAATACAGACTAAAGTCTACGTAGTCTGAATCAATGTCAAATGCAAAATTTCCCCCCGAGAAAAAGGAAAAAATCAATCCGATCACTAGCTCCATATGTCGTCACCAGCCCAAAGTCCAGGCTTTCGGGGCACCTGGGCCCCGGTACATTCAACCCCGCGCCCGAGGAACTAGCCGTTACAGCCGCCCCCTCCACTTCACCCACTACCTCCTCTCCTCCTCCTAGTCGTCTTCTTCATCTTCCACTAATCCCCCTCGCCAATCCCCAAACCACCAATTCTCCAATCAAGAAGCCCCAATCCGCAGCCAGATCGCTCCAAATCTCCGCTCCTCCTCCGCCGCGTGCGACGATGATGTTCACGGAGGGCCTCGACGAGTCGGCGATCAGCTGGATCAAGCAGGGCACGGACGCTCCTCCCCCTGCCGCCGCGACCAGGTCGCCGCTGGCGGAGCGGCTGCCGGCGGGGCAGATCTCGGCGCCGAGGAGCCCCGCGCCGCACAGGGCGGCGGCGGCGTGCGGCAGCAGCCTCTTCTCCCCCAAGAGCCTGCCCCCGGTGCGGACCGGCACGCGCCACTCGGGCCTCCTCGGCCGCCACTCCGTGCTCCTGGCCGCGGTCGACTCCGAGGGTGACGAGGAGGAGAGCGTCGCGTCGTGGGGGGTGCTCGAGGACTGCTGCTACGGCAACTTCTCCGACACGGTCGAGGAGGACGGCGTGTGCTCCAGCGACTCCAGCTTGTTCCGGAGGGCGAGGGACCTGTACGGCGGCGGGGCCGACGACGAGGTCACGTCGCAGTTGAGCCGGAGGGGCTGCGGGCTGGCCCGGGGGCAGTCCAAGGAGAACCTGCGGGTGGAGATGGGTGCAACGAACGCGTTCGCCGGGAAATGCTCCGGTGGTCAAGATCCGGTGGACTCCAGCTCTCATGTAAGGATGCTTCTCTAGCTCGCAATAATCTTTCCAGTTTCCACTATGAGCATCCGCGATTATTCAACTCTGTCGACATACTATGGCGATGCTTATTTATGTTCGAAATTCGAAGGTAGCAATGATAAGAAGCGACTTTCTTTTTGATCCAGGAACATTATTTTGTTGAGCAGAAGTTTCAAGCTTTGGGAACACCCAGTGCCCCTCCAATTGCAGGAGATGGGGAGGAGGCCATTTTTGACACAGGTGGCAAGAGCAATGGATAGTTTTGAAGTTGAAGCACATTTTGATTTTTTTTTTCTTTGCCTGGAAGAAGTGATTAAGACAATTATTTTTTCTGTGCAAACAGCTGAAAAGAAAGGAGGCTTGGAGAGGGCCGGGTATCATCAGTGGCAGATATACTGGCTGAAGGGGTTCATGAGCTCCCTACGAGGTACAGCTGGATATCGTAAATTCAGGTGTTCTAACATTTACACTTTGGAATAATAATGCAAGCTAATGTCTGCTCTTTCCCTGTTAAAAAATGCAATTCAGATCAAATGTTCAGGAAGATGGTGTACAGGTGCCATACGTCGAGAACAATTTATTAGCTCAGATACCAAGCTTCACGACTAAGTGCGATTTGATTTACCTGTGTGATTACCCATCTATAGATGTTCTTGTCTGCTTCCTGTTCTTACGGGTCACTCTTTTACTTGTCAGTGTCGAAAATGCATGGCAATCTTTTGTTGCATACGATGCATGCTTCCGGCTTTGTCTGAATGCATGGGCAAGAAACTGCATGGAGGCTCCAGAATTCCTTCGTGATGAGTGCATGGTGCTGCGAAACGCCTTTGGGTATGCAACAGCTTATGCATGAATTTATGTTCCGAGTAATCTAGCATCGTGTTACATGACCAGTTGATCACAATTTGCCTTTGAGCACACAGCTTATGAGTTCTTTCCGATGAATAGAATACAGAAATTTTTGCTTCATCCGAGGTATAAGAATCAAGATGATGGAAAACATGCCTATGATAAGGATGGAAGTTGTACCATGAAAGGAAGGAAACTTGTTAAACAGATTGAGATCGAAGGTATGCATCAGCAAGAACTTCAGTATGGAACATCCTTTATCTACATTATGATGGATAAGTCTCTGTGTTGGCTGGTGCTTGTGGGGCTGCAGCACATGGTGTTTGTGCTGCCCTTCAAGGACAGCATCCTTGACTGGCTGTTAGCATCTCTTTAGGACAGCATCTTAGGACAAGCATCTTAGGACAGCATCCTAGGACAAGCATCTTAGGACAGCATCTTGACTAGCATCTAGGACAACAACTTAGACTAGCATCTTAGCATATGCTTGGCTGGTTAACAGCCTATAAATTTGTATCCCCAACCCCTCAGGTTGGCATGGCATTGTGTGAGAAATAAACCTAGAAAATTGCCCCATCTCCAAGTGTCATCCTCTCGATGAGAGTAAGGATCTTGCTATCACCAAGAGCAAGAATCCAGCGACTAACAAGTGGTATCAGAGCCAGTACTATCCTGTAGCCTGAGCATCTCCTGCTCAATCCCTTCTCCAGCGTCGCTTCCAGCCTCGCAGCAGCCCCAACTAGCAGCAGCAGCTCCGGCTGCCTCTGCTCACTCCTCCGCCCTGTTCAGACGAGCAGCAACTCATTAGAGGCAGCTCTCTCTCCACGCAGCAGTCCCCCGGTGGCGCGCCATGTCCGCAGGCGGTCTCGGCCTTCGGCCGCCTCGAGCACGCGGCGGCGCAGAAGCCGAACTCGGCTGCGAGGAACGCAAGCGAAGCGGCGGCAGCGCGGCCGCGCGGCGCGAAAGGGCGTCAAAAGGGGCGGCGCGAGCCGGCAGCGAGAGCGAGGTGGAAGCGCGGCGGCGCAGATGCAGCGCGCGGCGGCAGCGGAGAGGTCGAGGTTCTCGCGCGGCAATGGTAGCTCCGTCTCTGCGATGATCGCGCCGATGCGGACCTTGAGCTGGAGAGAGAGAAGCGGCGAGGGCGAGCAGCGCAGATGGCGGCCGCAAGACGCCACGCGCGCGGCGGCAGCGGCATAGCGCGGAGAGGCACGACGACGGCGGCAGACGGTCGACGGAGAGCGCGACCTTCACAGCGACGCGCTCTCTCTCCCGGTTGGCACCGTGGTCACCACGAGTACCAGTCATTGTCGGGCGTCGGCCGGCGGCGGGTGGCCTACCTCACCAAGACCAACTACATCGAGTGGGCTGCGGTGATGAGGGTAAAGCTCAGTGCGGCATATGTGGGATGCGATCCGGTGACGGCGACGTCGACTACGACCAGGATCGACGGGCGCTGGATGCTCTCATCGCTGCAGTCCCGCCCGAGATGCAGTTCTCGCTTACCAACAAGCGGACTGCCAAAGAGGCTTGGGACGCCATCGCTGCAGCACGCATTGGCAGCGACCGCGCCCGCAAGTCTACATTACAGGCACTACGCAAGGAGTGGGAGAACCTGGCCTTCAAGCCAGGTGAGGACGTTGATGACTTTGCTCTCCGTCTCAACACTCTGTTGCGGAAGATGGTGCAGTTCGGCGACGACACCTACGGCGAGAGAGAGCTGTGGAAAAGCTCTTCCGCTGCGTCCCCGAGAAGTACAAGCAGATGGCTCGCTCGATCGAGTCTCTGCTGGACCTCTCCACGATGACGATCGAGGAGGCGTTGGGTCGCCTCAAGGTCGTTGACAGCGATGAGCCACAGCGCCTCTCGGGATCCGTCACCATTGGCGGGAAGCTCCTCCTCACTCGGGAGCAGTGGGCTGCCGGCCAAGGTGACAGGAAGAAGGGGGAGCCTTCTTCCACGACAGGCGGTCGCAAGTGTGGCAAGCGCCCAGGCAGGGGCGCGAGGACGTGCCGAGGGTGATGACCATGGAGGCGCCCAGGGCGGCGACGCTGGCAAGCAAAAGCCGGCACGAGACGACACTTGCCACAACTGCGGCAAGCCTGGTCATTGGGCCAAGGATTGTCGACAGCCACGACGCGGCCAGGCCCACGTCGCGCAGGCGGAGGAGGAGGAGCAGCCGGCTCTGTTCATTGCTCATGCGAGCATCGAACTACCTCGAAGAAGACCGCCGCGGCGACTCTCCTCCACCTTGACGAGCCAAAGCACACGTCCTCCTCGGCGGCGAGCCCGCAACGACAAGACCGACGGGTGGTGCCTCGACACCGGCGCCACCCACCACATGACCGGCGGCGGAGTTCTTCTCGAGCTCGACTCAGCGTTCGAGGCACCGTCAAGTTCGGCGACGCCTCCGCCGTGGAGATCAAGGGCGTCGGCTCTGTCGTCTTCGTCGCCAAGATCGCGAGCACCACCGCCACCGGTGTCTACTACATCCCGCGTTGAGGAACTCCATCATCGGCTTGGGACGGTTGGATGAGAACGGATCGCGCGTGGAGATCGAGCACGGTGCCGCGCGATCAGGATCATCGCCGCGGCTCCTCGTCAAGGTCAACGGAGCAACCGCCTCACGTCCTTCACGCGCAGTGGCGCAACCTCGTGTCTTGCGCCCGCCGCGACGACGACGCTTGGAGGTGGCACGCGCGCTGGGCACCTCAACTTTGAGGCCCTGAGGCAGCTCGGTAGCAAAGAGATGGTGCGGGGCATGCCGCACGTCGACCACGTGGAGCGATTCTGCGACACTGCGTCCTCACCAGGCTGCGGCGGCTCCTTCCTCGCCAGCGAGCTTCGCGCCAAGGAGAAGCCGGGCTCAGACACGGTGACCTCTGTGGCCGTGACACGGCTACACACTGGAGGCCAGCGCTACTTCCTCCTCCTCGTCGACGACGTGTCCCGCTACATGTGGGCTGTCTGCTCGGCGTCAAGGGCCGCGCGCGACGCCATCAAGGCGCCTTCAAGGCTGCCGCAGAGGCGAGTGCGCCGCAAGCCGGGTCCTACACACGGACAACGGCGGTGAGTTTACTGGCGGCCGAGTTTGCGGCGCATCGCGCCGACGGGATCCATCGTCACTTCTCGCTACCGTACACCCCGCGTGAGCAGCGCGTCGCCGAGCGCCGCAACTGCACGGTGGTGGCCACGCCCACGCCCTCCTCAGCGAGAGGATGCCGGCATTCTCGGGTGGCGGTGATGACCGCCGTCCACTTGCTCAACCGCTCCCCACCAAGGCCCTCGACGGCAAGACGCCATACGAGGCTCGGCATGGCGCAAGCCCGCGGTGAGCCACCTCCGTGTCTTGGTGCACTGGGTCTTGGCAAACTCGGCGGCCGAGCACGCCGAGGGTCTTCATCGGCCACGCGAGGGCGCCAAGGCCTCACGGTGTCTTTTTTAACGACGCCTTGATCTCCACGGCGAGGCGTCGCGAACAGCGGTGCCTCGAAGCGCTGAGTCGAGCTCGAGAAGAACTCCGCCGCCGGTCATGTGGTGGGTGGCGCCGGTGTCGAGGCACCACCCGTCGGTCTTGTCGTTCCGGAATCGCGCGAGGAGGCGTGTGCTTTGGCTCGTCAAGGTGGAGGAGAGTCGCCTGCGGCGGTGCGGCTGGAGGTAGTTCGATGCTCGCATGAGCAATGAACGAGCCGGCTGCTCCTCCTTCTCGCCGCGCGACGTGGGCACGGCGCGTCGTGGTATCGACAATCCTTGGCCCAATGACCGAGCTTGCCGCGATTGTAGCAAGTGTCGTCGTCGCTGCGGCTTTGCTTGCCGCCGCCGCTCGGGCGCTCCATGGTCATCACCCTCAAGACGTCCTCGCGCCTGCACGGGCGTCTTTGCGCGCTTGCGCGCTTGCCACGCTGCGGCGTCGTCGTGGAAGAAGGCTCCCTTCTTCCTGTCACCTTGGCCGGCACTCACCGCTCCGAGTGAGGAGGAGCTTCCGCCAATGGTGACGGTCCCGAGAGGCGCCGTGGCTCATCGCCGCCAACGACCTTGAGGCGACCCAACGCCTCCTCGATCGTCATCGTGGAGAGGTCCAGCAGAGACTCGATCGAGCGAGCCATCCGCTTGTACTTTCAGGACGCAGCGGAAGAGCTTTTCCACGCCTCTCCTCGCCGTAGGTGTCGTCGCGAACCGCACCATCTTCCGCAATGAGTGTTGAGACGAGAGCAAAGTCATCAACGTCCTCACCGGCTTGAAGGCGTGTTCTCCCACTCCTTGCGTAGTGCCCGTAATGTAGACTTGCGGGCGCGGTCGGCTGCCGATGCGTCTTTGCAGCGATGGCGTCCCAAGCCTCTTTGGCGATCCGCTTGTTGGTAGCGAAGCGCATCTCGGGCGGGATGCGGCGATGAGAGCATCCGGCGCCGTCGATCTGGTCGTAGTCGGCGTCGCCGTCTGCGGATCGCATCCCACATATGCCGCACCGAGCTTTACCTCATCACCGCGACCACTCGACGTAGTTGGTCTTGGTGAGGTAGGCCACCCGCCGCCGGGCCGGCGTCCACGACAACACCGGTACTCGTGGTGACCACGGATCAACCGGAGGAGAGCGCGTCGCTGTGAAGGTCGCGCTCTCCGTCGACCGTCTGACGCCGCCGTGCATGCCTCCTCCAGAGCGCCGCGCTGTCTGAAGTGCGCGCGCGCTGCGTGGCGTCTTGCGCTGCCGCCATCGCTTCGCGCCGCGCTGCGCCTCCCTCTCCAGCAGCTCAAGGTCCGCGTCGCGCGATCATCAGAGACGAGCCGAGACGGAGCCGTTCTTGCCGCCATGAGAACCTCGACCTCCGCTGCCGCCGCGACGCTGCATCTGCGCCGCCGCCGCGCCGCTCGCCGCTACCAGCCTTGACGCCCTTTCCGCCGCTCTGAGCGCGCCGCTCGCGTTCCTCGCCGCGCGAGTTCGGCTTCTGCCGCCGCCGCGTGCTCGAGGCGCACCGAAGGCCGAGACCGTCCTGCGGACATGGCGCGCCACCGGGATCGCTGCGTGGAGAGAGCGCCGATGAGTTGCTGCCGTGCAACAGTGGGAGGAGTGAGCGAGGCGGCCGGAGCTGCTGCCGCCGCTAGTTGGGGCTCTTTGTGGCCGGAAGCGATTTGGAGAAGGGATTGAGCAGGAGATGCTCAGGCTACAGGATAGTACTGCTCTGATACCACTTGTTAGTCGCTGGATTCTTGCTCTTGGTGATAGCAAGATCCTTACTCTCATCGAGAGGATGACACTTGGAGATGGGGCAATTTTCTAGGTTTATTTCTCACACAATGCCATGCCAACCTTGAAGGGTTGGGGATACAAATTATAGGCTGTTAACCAGCCAAGCATATGCTAAGATGCTAGTCTAAGATGCTGTCCTAGATGCTAGTCAAGATGCTGTCCTAAGATGCTTGTCCTAAGATGCTGTCCTAAAGAGATACTAACAGCCAGTCAAGAATGCTGTCCTTGAAGGGCAGCAAAAATACCATGTGCTGCAGCCCCACAAGCACCAGCCAACACAGAGACTTATCCATCACTTCTGACTTATGCTTCAGTTATCTAGAGAGCCAGGGGGATGTTATTCTTGTTGAAGTACAAGACAACAATAGGGTTGTCATAGGCCGTGCAAAAATACAAGTTTCGTCGTTCACTGATACCCATGTATGTACTGCTCACCCTCATTGGTGCAATTAATTGATGATTATGCTGAAAAGTAAATAAAAGCTATTTCATTTGGAAATAGCAGGAGGAAATCGTTAGATGGTGGCCTCTATATCTTGATGATCAAGAATGTGTCGGCAAAATTCAGCTTTGTATAAACTTGTCCATGTCTTCCGACAATTATGGATCGGCAAAGGTTGGTTCTTTTCTTTTCCTACTCAGGCAATTACAGATCTGCAAAAATTCAGCATTTGTCTTAACCTTACATGGTATCGTTAAAATAGATGCTGCAAGGTGGTCTAGCTGTGGATACAATTGTATATGACATGGTTCTGGAAGCAGCAATGAGAGCTCAAAATTTCAACAGCAAAATGCTTCATATCAGTGGTTCATGGAATTGGCTGTTGGATGAATTTTCTGATTACTATAGGGTATCAGACGCATATAGAAAATTGAGGTGATATATAGTTTAGTTGCGTACAGTCAATGATGACTAGTGAATCTAGCAGAACATGATGTTTTTGTCTACTACTTTTTATAGGTACTTGTCTTACATTATGAATGTGACAACGCCAACAAAGGATTGCTTGGAACTTACATACGAACTGCTTCTCCCTGTCAAGAAAGCATGGGATGATAGAACTTTAACGAGGCAAGAGGTAATCTTTTAGTTAGAAAGGCTCCATTCACATACTGCCAGATAACATGGATATATAGGCCAATAATTCGGAGAGAACAATTAAAACATTAAAATGTCCTATCAGACACGATATGTACTAAATTCATTTGTGTTTGTGTCATTGGTGGCACACTTCGTTTGGCATCATTTATGCCAGCATATGAACATATTTACACAATTCTTGATTCCAATAATAAGTAGACAGATTTATGGCAGAAATTAGACAACAGTTATGGAGCCTCGTTTATTTTTTATTTATTTACAGAGAAGTATACTGCTCGACTGTGAAGATCGGATCAACAGTCTCCTTGCAGTTGTGTTCGAAAATTATAAGTCATTGGACGAACACTCTCCTACTGGCTTGTCAGACCTATTTGGTCCAATATCAGAATGTGCTGCACCAGCTTTGGAACCTGCAATTCAGATATTCAGTGTACTGCATGATATACTCTCAAATGAAGCACAAAACATACTTAGGAACTATTTGCAGGTCAGACATCAGAGGCACATATTTTATGCATTTTTCTTTATGCATTCATTTGGGTGCCATTTCTTTTTGCTCAGAGCAATGAACCTCACAATATGTCTAACTATATAGGAATCAAGGATGATATTTCTGCAACATGTTTTTTCAGATGTTATAGATAAATAATGTATTTTTATTTTCCATCCAACTATAATTTGTGAATGTTTAAGGATAATGGAGTTTTTACTGCGAAATTAAAGAACTTTTTATATGTTGATTGTTCAAAACTGTACAAGGAAATGATGATGGGGGTGCACCGTAGCATTCCTGATTTTACCCTTATGGTTATTTCAAACATTAGCTAATCCATCCAAACATTTTTTTAGTCCTGTTGGAAAACTTTACACATTTATCGTTGCAGACCTAGTGAACCATGCACGTGAATCAAGAATCTATTGGAAAACATGTTCTATTGATTCACCTATGGTGCAAACTTGCTCTCAAATGAAAATCTACAGCATATTTGCATTCAAACTAGCAGATGCGATTGGTATACTACATGTTTTTTTATTCTTTGTATAGACAGCTGAACAACATAAACATCCCCTTTTACAGACATCTGCTGCAAAGAGGTGCAGGAGGCATAAGATTGAGACAGACGAATTCCTGTCAAGCAATAATGACAGCCTTCTTACAGACCCTATGACTATTTCTGCTGCGTATCTCAAAATGAAGACACTATGCATTAACATCTGTCGTGAAATTCAAGCAGACATCAAGATTCATAATCAGAATATACTTCCAAGGTAGCATATATGCTTGTTCTAGTAAAAGGATTTTTCTTCTGTTTATATACTACTCGGAGTTACCCTAATCAAGGATATGTACGAAGATGTTGTGACCAACGTCAAAGCATGTGGCAGCGGTATCGATGACTTTTCTATTAATATAGGATTACACAAATGATCAGCGCTGATCCTATATATTTTTATCTTAGTGATAGACGAGATCACGCGGGACATATAAGGAGATATCTCTTGTTGTATGCTTTTCACTGATGATGTAGTGCTAGTTGATAAGAGCATGATAAGTGTTGATAGGAGACTGAAATTGTGGAGAAAGATTTTAGAATCGAAGGGTTTTAAACTTAATAGGACTAAAACTGAGTATATGACATATGATTTCAGCGGTACCAAGGCAGATGGTAGAGATGTTAATCTGGATGGACAAGTAGTGCCTGAGAAGGACATTTTTTGATATTTGGGATCGATGCTACAGTGTGATAATGAGATTGACGAAAACGTGAACCACAGAATAAGAGCAAGGTGGGTGAAATGACGCAAAGCATTGAGTATCTTATGTGATAAAAAAAATCCCTCAAAAGTTCTATAGGACAGAGATCAAATCTGCAATGCTCTATGGAGCGGAATGTTGGGCAACTAAAAGACAACAAGTACAGAAAATAAGTATATGGGAGATGAGAATGCTGCGGTGGATCTGTGGTCACACAAGATAGGATAGAATCCGCAATGATGATATATATGATAGGGTGAGGGTAACACCAATTGAAGATAAACTTATCCAATGTCGCTTGAGATGGTTTCGACCTCTCTAATAGAGGCCTTCTGAGGTACCGATATGTAGTAGAATTTTAAGATGTACCGAAACATAAGAAGAGACAAATATCTATTAAGACTGACGTAAGAGGAAACAGTTAAAAGATACTTGAGAGATTGGAATGTATCTAAAAGTTGGGTTTGGATAGGAGCATATAAAAGTTAGTGATCCACGTACCAGAACCATGAAATAAGAAGGTTTAGGGGCGATGTTTAAGACTCTCGGTTTAGATTAAAGGATGTAGGGCTTAGAGTTTTGTTGTTATTGTTATATACTACTTGGAACTTCGCTCACAACTTTTATTTTTGTTTCTTTTAGTTCGATAGATCTGACAAACATAGCAGCATCCCTCTATAGTACAGAACTCTGCAAACGATTAAAGGGTTTCCTCTCTGCAAGTCCCCCATCAAGACCGCTACATCATGTTGCTGAACTACTCATTGCAACAGCTGATTTCGAGAGAGATCTCGACTCCTGGCAAGTGAGGTAAGATACAACTGAATAGTTGATCATCTACTGTTACTGTTTTCTCCTATTGATATGTGTCCCCAAACTGCAAAAAATATTTAGCTGATTCATTATTCAGCACTAGCGAACGGGCCTCTAGCCTAACGGTTAGAGCGCTCTAGTAGCACCCCTTAGGTCCTGGGTTCGACTCCCAGTGGGAGCGAATTTCAGGCTGAGGGTAAAAAAACCCCCTCGCCTGCCCCACAAGCCAAAGCACAGGTTAAGGTCCGGCCCTGGTCGTGGTCGTTCTCACAAGGGCTACGGTGCCCCTGTGTCAGGGTGTGGGCAGGGGTTCGGGGGTTTTCTGGATCTATGTGAGAAGATCTTCTTCTTTCAGAGATAATGCCCGGGGTGGCTCTTCCCCCCGTAGGTCCAGTTTTTTTTTTCATTATTCAGCACTAACTGTGTTTAGCTTATTCATTTTGTTTCTTTTATACTACTGTAGACCTGTTCATGGGGGTGTGGTTTCGAGGGAGTTGTTTCATGACTACATCATGGTGTGGATTGAAGATACCCGGTTGCACTTACTTGATAATTGCAAAGCTGAGAAGGTAATCATAAACACATGATAGACAAAAACAGATTGCATGGCTGGCATTAGCAGTTGAACTTCCTTGCTTATTTCCCTCACCTCTCTTTGCAGATATCATGCCCTGCAGTGTCAACAACCTCACCATTTGTCGGGCAAATATATGAGCAAATAAAAGAAAGCATAAATGAGTATGGAGTGGTTATCAACAGATGGCCTCAATATCTGATGAGTTTGGAGAGTGTATGTAAACACTTGCACTCGTTAAATCAGCTCCCATGCTTCTCATGCAATTGATAACTGATATTCCCTTTCAAATTCAGGCTGTTGCTGATGTGGAAAGAGAAATTATGAAGGCACTGGAGAAGCAATACGTGGAGACTCTAATACCTCTCAGAGACGGCATACCAAAAATTCTTGAGAAGCAGGTTCAAAGATTGACAAGAAGACAATCTATAGCTCCATATGTTGTGCCAAATCAGGTATGTATGGTTGCATTATATTACGCAGTTTGTTGCAGTGTTTAGTTCATTAATGATCAGTTGATTGTTCTTCATCACAGTTAGGAACATTCATGAACACAGTTAAAAGAATGCTAGACGTGTTGCACTGCCGAGTTGAAGATATTTTCAAATCATGGGCATCATATCTGACCATAACAAACGGGAACACAGTTTTTGGAGAGCAAATGAACTCCATCACAGTCATGTTGAGGAAGAAGTACAAGAAATACCTGCAAGCAATAGTGGAGAAGCTTGTCAGTAATGTAAGAATGATTTTGTCACATTCTTTACACTAATGTCACACTCTTGATCCATTTTTAACTAAGACAGTTTACATATGGACAAATTTTGGTTGTTGATTTCAGACACAAGCTAACCGGACTACGAGGCTAAAGCGAATTCTTGAAGAAACAAGAGAGACCGAAGGTGAAAGTGAGATGCGCGAAAGAATGCAGGCTCTCCGTGCCCAGCTCTCGGATTCAATTCACAATCTCAATGAGGTCTTTTCCAGTAGAATATTCGTTGCTATTTGCCGAGGTTTCTGGGATAGGTTGGGCCAGGTAAATCTGAGAAAACAAAAACAACTATGGAGATTTCCTTGCACTGCCAATTTGCGCTTACATATCTACTTGATTTTGCAGATTGTGTTGAGATTTCTTGAGAGCAGAAAGGAGAACAGGATTTGGTACCGAGGATCTGATTACGCTTTAGGGGTAAGCCCACTCTGCACCAAGATTTTAACATATATTAGGGAAGCAACTCTGTAAGAAATGAAAACTATTTTTTAGTAAAATCGTTATATGGAGAGATAGTATGCTGCTACCCATAGTACATTGTCTACAGTGCGTATCAAGTTTGAATCAATTCATGGTTGAGATGAATTCATAAAGAATCTTGAAAGTCACATCTAAGTATTAGTTCCATTTCTTTCAAATACAAGAAGTTATTTCCATATGAAAGCCTTCTCGTGAGTCGTGACCATACCTGAATGATGAAATAGGTACTATATAGTGTACCAATCTACTAACCCCGAGGTACTATGTACAGATCCTGGATGATGTCTTTGCATCAGAAATGCAAAAGCTGCTAGGCAACGCTCTCCAGGACAAGGACCTGGATCCACCGCAGTCGGTCATTGACGCCCGATCTATCCTCTGTTAGGGCGTGGGAGAGGAACTGTGAAACTTTCGGATGGTCTCTGCTGATAATTATGCTGAGAAGATCTGAAATATGGTATGCACCATGCAGCACATACCGAGGTTAAAGATTGGTCTTTGTTTCGTTTATTCTTTGGTGTGCAGATAATATACATGTAGGTGGAGATGCCCCCATTCTTTCTGTTTATAGTGTGTTGTTAATTGTTTCAAAAGAAAAAAAAAAACCACAAGCTGTAACTGGTAAGCAAGTTTTGCTTTCCAAAGAGTGTGTGCCCTTGATTGTAGTACTAGTTTGTTTAGCAGTTTGGAACTGTGTAAGAGGACTTGAGGAGTTCAGCTCCGTGATTAAATTTCAGGTGTCAATCAATGAAATAGGAGATCTGGCTGGTACAGCATCCGTCTTCATGATGGTGTTTCCTACTGTTAAATGAATACAACACAATAATTTCCCTAGTGTTTTTTTTTCCTCAGCTTGGTTCAGTCACCTGATGGCATGTATGCAGCATATACAGTGTTTAGAGGTGCTTATCATAAATAAACCTTTTGTATTTCTTTCAACAGATCTTGCCGACTAAAATGCAGCATGGCATATTACATGTCAAGAATCCTGTCCTTTTTAGGCAACCCTCAAGAAACCTGAAATCTCAAATTCTCGATGGCACAGCGTTGTGTTCAATACTATTGAAGAACTCAAAAGCCCTCGATCTCTTGTACCTGTGATTAAAAGAGTGATCTCAAAATCTCAAATTCTATTTTCCAGTAGTCATAAAGGGTGATATCAATTGTTTTCAACTAAAAGTGAGTCACTGATCTGTAAGCAGTATATGGCATCTACTAGCTTGTTCTACAGCCATGATAGATCTTGTTCCAATAGTGCATACCACTTCATACACACAGCATTTCAATGCTCAAAAGCCAGCATTGTAATTACTCCTTGGTTACTCGCAGAGCATGCATCACCTTTTGTCTAGGTGGGCCAAGAACGCCCTCGCGACGCCGTACTGCCGCCGCCGCCGCGCATTTCCATTCCCTCCGGCCGCCGATCAGATCAGCTTTCCTGGCACTGCTACCCATTCCCGCATGGGCGGACCCACCAGGGGAACAGCCGGGGCCGGACCCTGGGTACGCCCCGCTAGCACCGGCAGGACTCCATGGATCCATGGCGTGGAGGGTCTCAGCGTGTCTGGAGGTAGAAAAAGCTAGGTAAAAGCTTTGGGCCTCGAATTTTTTTAAATAATTAATTCTAAATTACAGTATTATACCTGTTTTTTCTTTTTTTTTACAGTTTTGAATATATATCGCTCTACGATTAGATGACATGTGGCCAAATCACCCAATAGTTAGGCAACAAGACCCCAAGTCGCCTAACGGTTTTGTCGCCTAATCGTCGGACGATTTTAAAAATAATATAATTATTTCATTAATATGATGAAAATAATTGTGGAGGTAAATGACAATTGTTGTAGGTAATACATTTAGCAAATCTTGTTTGTAAATTGTTTTTTAATAAAAGGGTAGACAGTGTCAGTTGATCCATTTGTGATTTTTGTAGATTGTGAATGGTACGAAATATGTTAGACTTGTAATAATATTTTGTGATCGTCGTATGTTGTTGTAGTGCGATAAATTTTCTGAAGAATTTTGTGAGTACGATTAAGGTAGCAACGATTAGTAGGTAGAAAAGTAAGTGATATTGCGATGCAATAGAGAATTCATATGGAGGAAGACAAAGCAAAATATGTATCAAAGAATCGTAAGTCCATAGGTTGTAAATAGATTTTTAAAAGAAAATTAAATGCAGCTGGTTTAGTGAAAAATATAGGCTAGACTTGTTGCTAAAGGCTTTACACAAAGTGAAGGTATTAACTTTGTGGAAACTTATTTCTCTTGTTGCTAAATTTTTTTCAATTCGTATTATTAGTGCTTTGACGACTTATTATGAGCTTGAACTCTACCAAATGAAATGTTAAAATTGCTTTTCTTAATGATCTTTTGGAGAAGAATATATATATGAAACAACTGGAAGGTTTTGGAGAAAAAAGAAATAAAAATAAGGTTTACAAATTAAATAGATCAATTTATAGTCCTAAATAAACTTCACATCAATGGTATATTTTTTTTGACAATGCTATCATGTTATATAGTTTTTCAATGACGAAAGGTGATCATTGCATATATGCAAAAGATATGGGTAAATATTTTATTTTACTGTCTTTATATGTTGATATTATCATTGCTTCTGATGATAAAAAATATATTGATGGAAGTGAAAGCTTAGTTGTCATCTAAATGTGATATGAAAGATATGGGAGAAACTTCCTATATCTTAGGAGTTGAAATATATAGAGATTGGAATAAAGTGATTCTTGTGTCATCCCAAAAAGGCATACCTTAGAAGCATTTTAAAATGATTTTCTATAGAAAATAGCAAACCTATTAATGCACCTATTGTATAGGGAACTAAACTCAGTGAGGAATTATGTCCAAATACTCATGAGGAAAAAAAATAGAATGAATGGAATTTCTTATTCTTTAGCTTTGGGTGTCTTATATATGCTATGTTATTCACATGACTTGACCTTAGCCATGCCATTGGAATTCTTGGTAGATATCAAAAGAATATTAAGGAAGAGCAATGAAAACAAATCAAATATGTATTGCGTTATGTGAAATGAACTACCAATTATTTATTATGCTTTAATGGTCATAATCTTTAGCTGCAGGGTTATACTGATGCTTATTGGAAAGGGGATCCAGATGACTGAAAACCAACTTCTGATTATTTATTTATTTTGGCAAGAGGTGCTATTTCTTAATGCACTAGAAAACAAGATACAATTGCTCTTTCCTCCATAGAAGCTAAATACATTGCTACATCTAAAGCAGCAAAGAAAGGTGTATAGCTAAGAAAATTTCTTGCATCACTTAAGGTTATGGAAAGTGCATCACATCCTGTCAATTATTTCATAGTAAAAGTAAACACATTGAAGGAAGATCCATCGATTAAGGTAGTTAGTTATGAATTATTTTCTAATCATGTTAAAGACATGGGACTTCAGTTTATTGATTAAAATGTTTCAGCTAAGTGGGAAATGTTGGAATTTTTATGTGGCTTTCAATATTTATTGTGGTTACTATCAGATTAACTCAATGTCGAATTATTCATTTTATTGATGCAATTGAAAGGAAATAATTTGATGCGGAATTTAATTCAAGGTGCCGAGGACGGTTATGCTGAAATATGGTAGACATATTTGTTAAAATCGAGTCTACTAGAATTTAATATGTATGTATATGTTTAACCCAGGTACAACACAAGGTGGAATAGCTAGGTTTGTTTCACAAGATCGGCTCTGTGGGCTATTGACTCACATGATCATATTGGAATTGATCAATAAACAATTTGATCATGGTGTATGACTCACACATGTGTGCTAGGGACTAATATATTTTAGAGTCATAAAACTGGTCTGTCCGATCATAGTTGGTGACATGGTTCAGAAGTCTCACGCTATACCAAAAATAGGTGAGTCACTTTGTAACACTTGGAAGTGGAGTCTATAAATAGGTCCATACCCTCTAGCCTCATGCAATTGTGAGCAGCACCATGGAAAAGGCAGATGAATAGATAATAGGCCAGAATGTCTCCACAAAATCAATCTAGGGTTTGAGAAAAGCCAACAGTGCCACACTCCATTCTTGAAGAAGGTGTTGTTGGCTTTGCTATTTTATGCTCACCGTGTACGATATCGCTTTGACATCGCAGTCTTCTGGCTTTGCTCTGTGGTAGTGTTGGTGCTTCATAAGAGAAAGGAAATGCAGATTTCCCCTCATAATATGGCACTACAATAATTAGTTCAGTTTTTTATTGGCCTATCCATGGCTCTCCTCCACAAATTTGTAGCATCTCCATTGCTCTATTTGCACAAGATGTTGCTGAGCTATAGGGCAAGGTGAGTTCTTAAATGTCCAGCCATTGAGCAAATATTAATATAGAAGATTGAAGTATGTCCAATATTTAGTTGTTTATTTTTTTATCACTCATTGGTTGATGGAGGATTTAGGAACTAAGCATCAAATAAGTGTAGGGTCAACTGTGGCCTTTAGGTCGTCTAGCGTGGATACAACGAGGATAAACAAGGTTAGGTTAGGACTGGCAATCACAACGGAGGGTGATAAAATAGTGTCTTCTTAAAATCTTCCTCTAAGTATCTAGAAATCTTTTACTCTAGTGGTTAAAAAGCTAAGAATATTATATTTGATAGCCTAAATTTCAAGCAACAACCTAAATAGTAAGGTCTCACAGATTCAGCACATAACTAGTCTGATTGCTACCGGAAGTGATGGCTGACAAGTGGTCGGTTTGACCGACCACAACACGTCGGTCTAACCGGCCATGGGAGCGGTCTAATCGCTCCCCTATCCTAGACAGAAAATCTGACTCAGCCAAGACCAAATTTGATGCAAACTCTAAAATCCCTGTCTAAATGATTTAAAACTTTGCACACACCTTACTAGAGGTCTTAAGAACCTATTTCATATAAGGATCATATGGACCTTAGACAAAATTCTAACCTTTCCTAAAAACATGCAAAGTTGCACTAAAACCGAAAAATCTTAAAAACTTAAGATACAACTTGCTCGTGAGTTAAAAACAACCAAGATGGCTCTAGATGAATTTTCATATATCACAGCAAGCAAGACCACCCAAAGAATCGAAACCAAAACACCCAGATCAAGATTCCTCAAGAAAAGCCATAAACTAAGCAAGAACCAAGTAACTTCAAAATCTTGCAAACCACAGTGTCTAGATAGATCCGATTTGATCTACATGAGGCCATCACTTACACGTCCTAGGTATACAACAAGATCAAAAAGAGGAGAGAAAAAACAAAGAACTAACAAAACAAAAGCAAATAAACCAAGACAAGAACAATCCATGAGAGATGAACAAAGTTGATCTATTGCTTTTTGAAGATAAAGGTTTCATAGCCACTCCATAAGAAGGACAAGAGAGCACACAACATCACTCACTCTTTTCTCTCTAACCCTAGAACTCAATATTTGAATGGTTAGGATGGTTGGCTTTCAAGCTTCCATCCCAACCCATTAAATAGATGGGGTAACCTACCTACATCCACTCTAATGGATACTATCCACTAGTATAATTGGAAAAATCCATTAACCCCACACAACATGAGTTTTACACTCACATTTACCTCATGCACGATTTTCAAAGCACATGAGCCTGAACCCGTTAAGTCATTAACCTTTGGTCCACTTCATCTTCTTAGCATCTGCTTGACCTAAACCACTTTTTCAAGTGTTGTGGTGTTGATCCAACACAATTTTCGATATTTGATCAACTACCAAAATACCCTTGCTTTGACCCCGTCGACTTGTTCTTCCTTTGCAAACAATCGTTACGCTTATTACGTGTAGGTGCACCAATGGCTTACCACATATCAGCAAGGCACTTCCACTCTAGTTCCCACCAGATCACATCTCACTTGGACAGAGCAAGCCACTTGGTGCAACTCATCGCTTGAACTTTTTCGTCAATATTTCTTGCCTTCTTTGTGCCATGCTTAAGCTTAACAATCTTACCCAGCGTTCTTGACCGTTTTGGACCTTGGCTCCACCACGAGCATAGTCTCGATCCTCGTCATTGACCATAGTTGACTCCAAGCTTTCCTACATATTCAAAGACCAAGAAATCATTTTTGGGTACAAATTCTTTATAACTTAACCCACACTAGTCTAAACATGCTTCATACACCATAAATGCAATGACCTAGTACAAAATGACTCAAGCCACGATCAATTCCCAAAATTCAGAACTCTCGACTGAAATTCAAAACTTAGCAAGTCTAACCATCATCTTGCGGCTAGTCTGACCGTTCAATGCCAAAAACCCAAGAGACTGGTCTAAGTAACCCTACCGACCTACCAGACCACAAAACAAGCTCGGTCTAACCACCTAAGGCTGAAACCACCAAATTGAAAATCTAAATATTTTGCAAATTTGAATTTAACTCAACATACATTGGTAATAGTTCATCACAAATATTTCTATACCTTCTCACATGGTCCCTCAATCTCTCCCTTGATGAACACATTAACAATTTATCCAAAATGCAAATTTGAGTTGATTTTGGAAATAGAAGGGAATTTTGTGAAAGAAAGCTCAAAATAGTCAAAATGAATTGCAAAAGCAAAAAATGACCAAATGAGCAGGAAATGGAGTAACTAGATAGAATAAGTTTTCCACCAAAAGCTTCAACTACATTAAAGAAATTGAGAAATCTCACTTTAGCTCCATATGAAAGAACAACTATTCTATCTGACCCTAGTTAAGGTGAGAAGAGATCAAATCGATCAAGAAAATTATAGCAAAAAAAAAAAGCTCCAACTTAGCAAGAATTCGCACTAAAAGTTTATTTTTTCTAAAAAGGTATTTTTACTTACTATTCTTCTCCCCCTTTAACAATGAATTCATCAAAATGCATAGAAGAAGAAAGAGCATCTAATGGAATGAAGTTGATGTATTTTATTATTTTTAAGCTTGATAAAGAGCTATGAAAATTGTCCAAAGTGACTCTACAAGAATTACACCAAGCCATATTATGTGAAGTAGCACTTTAAAACATGGCAATCTATATATAGCAAAGCTAATCCAATTAAATAATAATAATCTGAAATTAAATGGATTTCCTAGCATGTCAAGTTACTCAAATTCTTAGTTTAGCTAAAGGTATCTAAAAATGAGCCAAGTCATGTCAATAAGCTAAATGGAACCAAGAAGATATAATTGAATCATTTTAGAGTGCTATAAGTTCAATATTAAATCATTTTGTTCAAGCACATAAATTTGAGCACTGTTGTAGGGGTGGCCCCCACCTAAGCCCAGTAGGCCTGTTAGAAGGATGTAAGGTCCAAAATGGGGCATGTGTAATGACATGAGTACCCCTGAGGGGAATACTCGCGTGTAAGGGTATAATTGTAAAAGCACTCACCATTTGGATACATATATATGACATAGGCCACGGGGAGGAACCCTAAGCCATTTACTTACCTAACTCTCCACTACCACTCTCTCTCTCTGTTTGGTCTGTAACCACAACAATTGGCGCCGTCCGTGGGGAGGACAAGAGCAAGCCTCCAGATCTGAAGGAGGATGACACCAAGGAAAGCTTCAACATCGGTGGCAAGGGAAAAGAAGGTGGAGGCGGTGAAATCTCGCGTCAATACCAAGGCTTCGGCTTTAGTAGCTGCAGGTGCAGGTGGTGGCGCGGATGTGACGCCCGACCCCGCCACTACTACCCCGACCACCAACCCCAGCTGCGACGACGCGGGCTTCGTCTCCAGCTCCGGGGTCCTCCGCGCTAGCGCTGCGGGCAGATTGGGCACACAGGCCGTGGTCGCCGCCGTCCCGGTCGCGTCGCTGAGCGTGCCGACGGCCCCAACCACGCCCACGGTGGAGACCGCCCTGCTGGCGGCCCTCAGCGCGTGCCAACGGGAGCTGTCAGACCTCCGCGGAGCCGTGCGAGACATACAAGAGGCTCGGAGCCGACACGCAACACCGGTGGCTGCGTCTCAGCCCACCTCGGAGAGGGCGAATAGCCGCGACGCTATTGCGTCCAGTCGTGTTCCCCTACGGCGCATAGACCCGGAGTCCCCGCTCTCCGTGGACGTGCAACAAGCGACGTGGCCCGAAGACTTCAAGTTCCCGAGCGTCATCGAAGCGTACAAGGGTGATTCCGACCCGCGCGAGTTCGTATGTGTGTATGAGACCGCCATCGAGGCCGTTGGCGGAGACGACACCAGAAGGCAAAGGGACTCCCCATCGCGTTACAAGGAGCGGCGCTGTCCTGGTTCTTCACCATCGAGCCACAGTCCATCTACGCGTGGGAACAGATCCGCGATCGGCTCTACAACAACTTCCAAGGAAGCTACGTCGAGCGTGTCGATGCGGACCAGCTCTTCGCAGTCAAACAGAAACCCGAGGAGGGGCTCCGGACTTACTTTAAACGCTTCGCCAAGGTACGCTGCCAAGTCAGGGACGTTAGCGAAGCAACCGTTATCAACGCAGTGATACAAGGTCTCCGCCCGGGACCGCTCGCTGAATATAGCGCGCGGAAGCCACTCAAGTCGGAGGCAGAACTCTTCGACAAAATGGAAGCGTACGCCCAAGCCGAGGAGGACACGCGGGAGCGCAGTGGCATCGGCTCCGACGCCGGGCAAACGGAGGACTTGTCGCAAAGGAGCGGCACAAGAGACCCAGTGCTGTGGTATTAATGTCATCGCTGGAGGCTCTTCGTCGAGCACTTCTCCAGCACAACTACCTCTGCGGGCGTCTCATTGCAGCATCACCTTCATGTCAGCCGATGCCCAGGGCGTAGAATTCCCCCACCAAGATCCCTTGGTCATCCAGGCTGACATTGCAGGTTGCGACGTCAGGCGTATCCTCATTAACAGAGGGAGCTCCGCAAACATCTTGTTCGCGGAGGCCCTTGATCGTATGGGAATACCTCGGAGCCTATTAAAAGCTTCGGAAACCCCCCTCCAGGGCCTCGGAGGGCAGCCTCTGAAGGCTCTGGGTCAGATTCGCCTCCAAGTCTCCTTGTGCCAGGCCGACAACGCCAGGACTGAAGATGTCGTCTTCGACGTCGTGGACGTCTCGTATCCGTACAATGCCATACTGGGCCGGCCTGCCATCAACTCCTTCGAAGCGGTCCCACACTACGTATTCTTATGCATGAAGCTCCCAGGACGGCGCGGCGTTATCACCCTCTTCGGCGATCAGGATATGGCTCGGAGCATCGAAACTGGAGCTGGACGCTTGCACCGTAAGGTGCACGGCCTCACCGACAAATACCAGGCGGACACGCCATCCGCTCCAGGATGGACACCTAAGCCCTACCCGGAGGGCGGAGTGAAGAGGGTGCCGCTCCAGGCGGAGGGGCAGTTTGTATCCATAGGCGAGGGCCTCCCTCCAGACGTAGAGCAAGACTTGCTCCGAGTCCTCCAGGCCAACATAGATGTCTTCGCATGGTCCCCGGAAGATATCAAAGGAGTGGACCACGCCCTCATCGAACATAACCTCGCGATCCGCCCTGACGCCAAGCCCGCAGCGTAAACATCGTCGATGTCCATGGACCGGCGAAGAAGCGCCAAGGTGGAGGTGGCGGCTCCTTCGAGCGGGGGTTATCCGCGAGGTCCAACATCCGGACTGGCTCGCCAATCCGGTGTTGGTCAAAAAGGCCAGCGGCGCTTGGCGCATGTGCATCGACTTTACCGCCTTCAACAAGGCATGCCCGAAGGACAATTACCCTCTGCCGCGTATAGATCAACTGGTCGATGCTACCGCCGGATGCGAGCTCATGAGCTTATTGGACGCCTACTCCGGCTAACATCAGGTCTACATGGCCAAGGACGACGAGGATAAAACCAGCTTCATTACGTCGGTGGGGACCTTTTGCTTCGTAAGGATGCCCTTCGGCTTGAAGAACGCCAGCGCAACCTTCACCCGCCTCGTCGCGCTGGCCCTGGCCGTCCAGCTAGGGAGGAACATGGAGGCCTACGTAGATGACGTGGTAGTAAAAACCAGGCAGCTCGCCTCCCACGGTCGGGATCTTCAGGAGACTTTCGACAACCTCAGGAAGGCGGGCATTAAGCTCAATCCGGACAAATGTGTCTTCGGTGTACAGGCGGGCAAGCTCTTGGGCTTCCTCGTATCCGGGCGAGGCATTCAAGCGAACCCCGACAAGGTTGACACTATCCTGGGCATGGAACCTCCCAAGACGACGCGGGAGGTCTAGAGGCTGGCAGGCCGCATGGCGGCCTTGAGCCGTTTCCTCTCCAGAGCGGCGGAGCGGGGCTTACCATTTTTCAAGACTCTCCACGGTTGCGATGGGTTTCATTGGGACGACGACTGCGCAAAGGCCATCGATGACCTCAAGAAACACCTCACAACCCTTCCCACTCTGGTGGCCTCAGTACCAGAGGCTCCCCTCCTACTCTACCTCGCCGCCTCGGCAACGGCGGTCAGCGTCGTCCTCGTCCTTGAAGAGGGCGCGCTCCAGCGACCAGTGTACTTTGTCTCCGAAGCCCTCCAGGGCGCCAAGACGCAATATACCGAGCTCGAGAAGCTTGCTTACGCGCTGGTCATGGCCTCAAGAAGACTCTGGCATTACTTCCTGGCGCACCCGATAAAGGTGCCATCCTCGTTCCCTCTGGCGGATATGCTGCACAACAAGGAGTCCATGGGGCGAATCGGCAAATGGGCGGCCGAGCTTGCCCCATTCTCCTTAACATACGCCTCTCGAACGGCGATCAAGTCTCAAGTTCTGGCGGACTTCCTCGCGGAATGGACCCCTCCAGTTCAGCCCGTCCTCCAGGTCGAAGACCCGGTGTGGACGCTCAACACCGACGGAGCTTACGGTGTTGCGAGCGCAGGGGTGGGCGCCGTTATCACCACACCTGAGGGGCAGCGCCTGTTGTACTCGGCGCGCCTAGCGTTTCCGGCTACGAACAACACGGCCGAATACGAGGCGTTACTCTTCGGCCTCGGGAAGCTCAAAGCAATGGGAGCGAGGCGAATCCTCGTCCGCACTGATTCACGGTTAGTGGCGGGCCATGTGGACAAGTCCTACCAGGCTAAGGACCCGGAGCTAGCCAAGTACTTAGCAGCCGTACGAGCGAAGGAACGACACTTTTTGGGTGTCACGGTGAAGGCCATCCCTCGAGCAGACAACAAGCAAGCTGACGTCCTTGCCAAGGCTGCGGTCGAGCTCCCAACCCCGAAGGGCATTTTACGAATTCGCCGGCGGCCATAGCGCAGGATAACCGGGATGCGGCCCTCGTCCACCAGATCACCCAGCAGGGTGATTGGCGGGAACCCCTTTTCACTTTTTTGCAGGGCATCGCGGAACCGGATGACCCCTCCGAGCTCTGGCGTTCGCAACACCACGCTAGGTCCTTCCAGGTGCTCGACGGGGCGCTCTACAAGAAGGGGGTTTGCGCACCGCTCCTGCGATGTCTCCCGCGCGAAGAAGGGAAGCGCCTCCTCACAGAAATTCATGCGGGACTCTGCGGCTCGCACCTCCAACCAAGATCTCTGGTGGGCAAGGCATTTAGGCAGGGTTTTATTGGCCAACGGCTGTCGCGGACGCCCAGGATCTCGTGCGTCGTTGTCAAGGCTGCCAGTGGATGGGAAGGGCCATCCACAGGCCCCCGACAAGCCTCCATCCCATACCCCCAGTATGGCCGCTGGCGCGGTGGGGCATCGACATCGTGGGACCGCTTCCCAGGGCCCCAGGTGACCTACGGTTCGTAGCGGTCGCTCTGGAGTACTTTTCCAGGTGGCCGGAAGCGGTAGCCTTGGCCAAGATTACCTCGGCAGCTCTGTAGCGCTTGCTCTGGCAAAACATCATATGTCGATTCAGCGTGCCTAGGGAGATTACCGTTGACAACGGTCTGCAATTCGATGCAGCCCCATTCAAAGAATTCTGCGGCAACGTGGGCATCACCCTCCGGTTCGCCTCGATCGGACACCCACAGTCCAACGGGGTGGTGGAGCGGGCGAATGGCGCTATCTCCGCCGCAATCAAGAAGCACCTCGTCGGGCTACCAAAAGGGAAGTGGCCGGGCGAGCTCCACAGTGTCCTCTGGTCCCTTCGCACAACGGTCACACGCCCAACGGGGTTCACGCCATTCAAGCTCCTCTTCGGTGATGAGGCGGTCACACCTGAAGAAATAAAGGTCGGCTCGCGCGGGTCCTCGCCCAAGCACCGACGAGAGCGCCAATTGTCCGTGGATCTCCTTGACGGAGACCGGCAAGCGGAACACAGCATGTCATAAAGTACGCGCGACTGATGGTGCGCAGTCGCCATCGTTCGCTGTACCCGCGCGAAGTCAGACCAGGAGACCTCGTAGACCAGGAGACCTCGACAGATGGCACTCCACGCAGAGACGGTAGGCAAGCTCAAGTCCAAGTGGGAAGGCCCGTACATCATCGCGGAGGCCCTACAGAAGGGAGCGTACCGCTTAGCCACCTTGGAGGGGCAGACGCTCCGCCACACGTGGAATGCGGACAGGCTGCGGCGGTATTACGCCTAAGTTGAGCACGCGAGGGCAAGGGCCTTCCACGGCTTCGGCGGGCGCAAGCGGCTAGCGGTTAGTGCCTTAACCCTTGTAACCGCTCACCCGCGCAAACGGGAATTTAATAAAGTGCATCGTTCATGCAAATTCTCTCATTTTCATACCAAAAGCGCGCGAAG
This sequence comes from Dendrocalamus sinicus, assembly GCA_036346575.1. Lineage (NCBI taxonomy): Eukaryota > Viridiplantae > Streptophyta > Magnoliopsida > Poales > Poaceae > Dendrocalamus > Dendrocalamus sinicus. The sequence continues at coordinate 14,815,643 of CM070646.1, forward strand.
GGTTACCTTCGTGTGCACTAGCATGAGCACGAATAAAGACGCGTGGGGGGACGCCTCCGCGCGCAGTCTACGGACTCTAAATAAAACGTAGCGTCGAGGTCCGCCTCCGCACGCACTCTACGGAGTATAAATAAGACGTAGCGACGAGGTCCACCTCCGCACGCACTCTACGGAGTATAAATAAGACGTAGCGACGAGGTCCGCCTCCGCACGCAATTTCACCGCCTGCAACGCGCGGAGGCTCGCCTCCTCGCGCAGTCTACGGACTCTAAGTAAGACGTAGCGTCGAGGTCCGCCTCCGCACGCACTCTACGGAGTATAAATAAGACGAGCGCGGCAGGTCCGCCTCCGCACGCAATTTCACCGCCGCAACGCGTGCGGAGGCTCGCCTCGCGCGCGATCTGAACTCTAAATAAGACGTAGCGTCGAGGTCCGCCTCCGCACGCACTCTACGGAGTATAAATAAGACGTAGCGACGAGGTCCGCCTCCGCACGCAATTTCACCGCCCGCAACGCGCGGAGCCTCGCCTCCGCGCGCAGTCTACGGACTCTCAATAAGATGTAGCGTCGAGGTCCACCTCCGCACGCACTCTACAGAGTATAAATAAGACGTAGCGTCAGGGTCCGCCTCTGCGCGCACTCTCTGGAGTATAAATAAGACACAGATGTTATCCCTGCGCACTCTACAGAGTATAAACAAGACGTGGATACTCCCACGCATGTGCAGGCGCTGTCCTTGTGCGTACTCCCCGGAGTATAAATAAGACGTGGTCGAAGTTCCCACGCATGCAACGACTAGGGGACGGAGCGCTCGCGCGTCTACCTCGACTAGGCGCCAGCTTCGCTGCCACCACTTCAAAGGGTAGGGGACGGAGCGCTCGCGCGTCTACCTCGACTAGGCACCAGCTTCGCTGCCACCACTTCGAAGGGTAGGGGACGAAGCACTCGCGTGTCTACCTCGACTAGGCGCCAGCTCCGCCGCCACCACTTCGAAGGGTAGGGGACGGAGCGCTCGCGCGTCTACCTCGACTAGGCGCCAGCTCCGCCGCCACCACTTCGAAGGGTAGGGGACGGAGCGCTCGCGCATCTGCCTCGACTAGGCGCCGCTCATTTGTCACCACCTGAGTGCGGGTGTGCGGGCGCAGCGTTCGCAAGCATGCTTGCTACTATCAGAACAAAGGGCGACATCAAGCCTGAATACTCGTGCTTTACATGACACCCCAGCTCACAGCATATTACATAACAAAAAGAGCACAGGAGAGTTGTCGCTCATCCCGCGTAAGACAGTAGTTGCATTACAGAAGCAGACATACGCACAGCGCGGAACGCGCTGAAACCTGGAATTATTGTATGAGTCCGCGCCATCTTCGCCGCGACGAGTGCCCGCACCGCCTTCGCTGCGCCAAGGGACCTCTTCGAGCCAGCGAAGCACGTCCCCCTCGTTCCGCAGCGTCCACTGTAAAGCAACCGTGGTGGCGCTCTCCCCGATGTAATTCCAATCCGGTTATGGAAGTTTCGGGTGGCGGGCAGGGCGGCGCGAACCGCATCAGATATCATCCCGGGCTGGGTAGGCAAGTCAAGCTGAGGGTTCGCCAGCTCATTGACATGCTCACACCCACCAGAGTGCAGCAAGGCAAGGCAAGGCCAGCACTCATGTAGCCGCAGTGGGTGCCGAAAGCCTTGGCGCCGGGAAGGGCGACGCTGAGCCCTCCTCGATTCGCCCAAGCGTCTCCATCAGGTCTTGACGGCTATGAGTGGCGTCCTCCACGTGCACGGAAAGCCCCCGGAGGGCCCGTTCCAAAGACTCCATCGCCCCACGCGAGGCACACGCGTTGTCCCGTGATAACGCCTTCTCAAAGAACGAGGCGATGGCGCTCCTTCTCCGCCTCTAGCGCAGAGATTCGCTGAAGAAGGGCGGTCGCTCCTCCGTCGCGACGCACTGAGCCTCCTCCATCGCGTGTTGTGCAGCCAGTGTCGCGTTCTTCGCGTTCGCGCCTACCAACTGCGCGTCGGCGATAGCCTCGTCCCGCTCCGCCATCAGCACCCGAATGTGCTCGTCCTTGGCGGCGTTGGCGTCGTCTGCGACGCGCAGCTGGTCCTCCAGTGCCCTCCGTTCGCGCGCGTGAGTCTCCTCGAGGGCTTTGCTAATCGCAAGCGTCTACATGAGCACAAGAACAAAGGTTATCCATCAGATAAGCAAAGGACATGCAGCGAGAGCAGAGACCATTACCCTCATTTCCGACGCACCCAGCACGAGCGCTAAAAGGTCGCCCGCAGAGCTGCGGCGCTGTCGATCTAGGTGGTGCCAAAGATACCGCCACCTCGCCCAGCGCGGCGTCTCCCACCGAGGGACGAAGTCGGAGACGCCAAGCCCTAGAGCCCCCGTCTCACCGCCTTCGGCAGCAGTTGGGGCGCACACAGTCCCCTGCTCGATTAGGCCAGCGACATCGCGGGCACACCCGTTGCTTGATTCTTGTCCTCGTCTGGGAGACCTTGTCTCGCCTGATGTCGACGGAATAAGCGAGCAAATCGGGGAGAGTTTCGCGAAGTCGCGGGAGGAAATGAACCACACCTACCTCCAGTACCCTCTACCGCGGCCTCCACTTGGGTCATGATCACCTCGCTGGTCTAAGGAGCGACAACCCTCCCAGCTTCAGGAGCATCCCCGCTAGGTGTCAGGACCTCGCCATCGGGCTCGCCACGCCGAACCGCCTCAAGATGGCGCGATCGCACCCGAGGCCGTTTCGCCTTCGGAGTCACGGGTGAAGCCTCCGTGGTTACCTTGGCAGCCGCGGAAGCCGTCGTCAGCGACAACGCTGCGGTTGCCGCTGGAGGTGACGAGGCGACATCTTCAAGAACAACGAGGCGTGGGCCCGTCGCCTCGCCACCGTATAGGGCCTCGTCGGGAGTTGCGTGCCTCCCCGAACCGGTCAATCCGAGCTCAGCGCCCGTCTCGCCCCCATCCCCACGCTCTCGACCGGCGGCACGTCCGGCAAGCTGAAGGCAATGGTCTCCGATTGGACCTCGCATCGAGAGGATGGCGCAACCGCCGTTGCGCCGCTCGGCGATTCCGCAGGCACCGGGCGCTCCAGAACGGGAATTCCCAGAACCTCGCATACCCAGTTAATCCGCCCTTGCTTTGCCAAGGAAGTTGCGGACTCACGGGCCTTGTGCTCCTTCGCCGTGTACGGCCCAAGAACCGCAACCACTGCGCGCTCCGCATCTTCTAACCGGCGTACTGCACGCACAAGCAGAATATCATACCTAAGGGTTTGCAACCACCCAGGTGGTACTTGGCCTATAGCAGGGATACTTACAGGGCACGGAGGGCTTATGGAGCGAAGACACCCCCGGGTGGATGCTGTCCTTCCGGTCGGGCCCCCGCCGCTCGTACTTCCAGTTACAAGAAAGCAGGGATATCCCGTACATGGCGAACTCCTCGACGAGGTCACGCATGTTGAACCGAAGTGCGATCCCAGCAAGTCTCGCGCTGTTGCTCGCCATCGGCCGAGGCGCCACATTCGACAGCGGTCGAATGATATCGCTCTCCGGCCGAGACCGCCATGCTCGCCACGAGGTAGTAGAACCACCGCCGTGTTCAACCGACTCCACTTTTTCGCGTAGCCAACGTGGGAAACAAGTGCGAGCAATCCGCCAAAGACGAAGTCCACGCTGCCGAAGTTCGAGTACGCCCCCCTCCACTTTCTTCGGTTGGCACCGTGCGTCATGCAGGATGGCGAACAACTCGGCGCTGGGACGGGTACCCTCCGTCCGCATCGCCCAAGTAAAGATGGCCACCAACAATCGCGATCAAGTCACCGCGCCGGCTCCAACCCATACGCCGCAAAGACTTCGCGAACAAAGTATGTCGCCGGGATTCGGAGCCCGGCATCGAAGAACGCCACGAAGACGATCGCCTCCGACTCTCCCGGGTTCGGCTCTGTTTCGTCAGGCCCAGGCAAACGAGCCCCGGCACGATCCTCCAGCTTCTTCTCCCGAAGAAGGGTTTGGAGGGTCTCCTCCGTGACGTGACTCCGCCCCAGCACACGGGGGCAGCGACCCTTTGACTTCTTCATGGCATCCCAGCGATGGTTGGTCTGCTTCTTGTCGCGCGGAACCAGGCGGTACTCCGCCGGTGGTGGCGTCAGGCAGCGCTGGCTCGACGGGGCGCTCTCGCTAAGGCGACACGCAGGATCGTCAAGGGCAGCACCCCTGTTAGCTGGGAGGTCATCGCGCGCAGCCATTCCTCTCTCCCCACTACGGCGACGGGCAGGCACGGATGCGAGAGTAGCAGCAGGATGCACAGGAAAAACGAGAAGTAACACACAAGCAAGCAAGCAGCCAAGGGGAGCGCTTGCATGCCCACAATGACGACTTATAAAGCCCCCCGTCTCCCCCGCAGGCAGAAGATCGAACGACAGAATTACAGCGGTTCGGCTACCCACGATCGGGCAGTGCAACCACTGGCAACCACGACAGGCGGTGGTAGGTGGGCGATCAACGCGTAATGCGTCGATACACTCCTGCCGCGTGGCCACTTTCCCTGGGGAAGAGGCGAACGGCCGTGGTCGCCGCATCACCGCATCCCACGACGCCCAATTATAGCCGCCACGCACTTCATTGCAGGCGATGGAGCGATCGCGACACCGCTCCTGACAAAGGCCGGCACGGTTCCATGCGTCATTAAAGCGCACTCCCAGGTCACGCAACCACCCCTCCGCGCTGGCGCTACATCATGCGGAGCATTTCCCGAGACTCGGCTGCCCGGGGCAGCCAGCCAAGTTTGCTTCGAGCCCACAAATATCTGGGGTGCGAAGCAGGGCATGCCCGGACCTCGGCCCCGTCAAGGCCTTCGGCCTACCCGGTGCCTACGGCCTCGAGGCCGTGCAAGCGCCGGGAGCGGAAGACAGCCCTCGCACAAGCACGAGCGGAAGTATATCTAGGTCATTGAGGATCACAGGCCGATGGGATGGAGGGGGCCAAAGGGCTCAGCAGCATGGCTTCGGTCCGTGAAGCCCTTCACCATGAGAGGCTCCTGTTGTAGGGGTGGCCCCCACCTAAGCCCAATAGGCCTGTTAGAACGATGTAAGGTCCAAAATGGGACATGTGTAATGACATGAGTACCCCTGAGGGGAATACTCGCGTGTAAGGGTATAATTGTAAAAGCACTCACCATTTGGATACATATATATGACATAGGCCACGGGGAGGAACCCTAAGCCATTTACTTACCTAACTCTCCACTACCACTCTCTCTCTCTCTCTCTGTTTGGTCTGTAAACACAACAAGCACAATTAGCATAGTTAACACTTTTGAAACACATCTTAGTCTTATCTTAGTGAAGCAAGTCCTCGACTATTAATCATCCATAACTACCACCTAAGCTTCAACTATTTTTTATAATTCTTTGTTTTCTTTACTTTTAATTAGCCATGTGTTAGATCTTAAACCTTTGTCGACCACCCCGAATGATGAGCTTAAAAGAATGATCTTGGTCATCCAAAACTCTATTTGAGTTTATGCCTAGTGCAATGGTAAGCCATTTCATGAGAAAGAATTGGTAGGATCAATTTTTTTGCACATAAAAGAGATCAATTTTCGTTCTAGTTTTTAGTTCAAGAACAATAAGCTACTCCTGAGTTCGTAAGCAATAACTAAACATAATAGTAGAAGACTAGGAAAAGTAAACTCATGCTTCAACAAAAAAAACTAGCATAGCTCAATCTAAAGCTCAATTTAGATTCTAGCTTCAACTTAGGCTATTTGACATGACATGAATTATAAAAGAATTACTAAAGCAAAACTAGTTATAAGATCCAACATTGGCATATTTTAGTTCAAGTTTTTCAAATTTAATCAAGCTAACATAGCAAAAACTAAGCTACACATAAAGAAACATGATGAATCTAAATTAGCACAAGACATGACAGGTTGTAATGGTAAGGATATTAATCAAAGCTCCATTAATATCTTATAATGCAAGTTGATGAAATTTAAATATACACTATGATACCATGAATGCAAAAGAGCCAAACTCACCTCAAATCAAACCGAAAGGATAAATCCCCAACTCACCTCACAAAGAAGCAAAACAAGAAGAATTAAGAGCTTTAGTGAAAATATCCGTGACCTGGTGCTCAAACTCTACGAATTAGATGACAACATCACCCTTCTCGACATGGTCCCTTAGGAAATGATACCTAATATCTACGTGTTTGGTCCTGTAATGGTGCACTGGGTTTTTGGCTATATTAATGGCACTAGGGTTATTGCACAAAAGTGAAACACTACCCAAAGCTAACCCATAGTCCCACAAAGTAGATAAGATCTAGAAAATCTAAGAGCAATTATTAGTAGCAACCACGTATTATGCCTCAGCAGTGGGCTGTACAATAGAAAATTACTTCCTAGATGACCATAAGATAAGAGATGTGCTTAAGGTACTCTTCTATCTATCCTACATCCCGCAAAGTATACATCTGAATATGCTCGAAGAGAGAGTGAGGAAGTAGAAGAATACCAGAGTCTAAAGTCAAGAGTGGCTTGAAGATACTTGAAGATGCAGTGCACTATTTGATGATGAGAGGTATGAGGAGAAGCCTGAAATCGAGCGCATAGATACATATCAAAGTGTATGTCCTGCCTCGAGGCAGTGAGGCAGAGGGAGCCAATTATAATGTGTTACTCCTTCTAGTCCATGGGCTCGCCATCCTCATCAGGATTCAGAATTATGGAAGTGGCCATGGGAGTAGTGACGGGCATACTGCTTCCTATGTCAAAGCACCAAAGAAGGTCCTTGGTATACTTGCTTTGATGAATGAATGTACCTTCCTTCAATTGCTTGATTTGAAAGCCGACAAAGAGCATTAGCTCATCCATCATACTCATCTCAAATTCTCTACTCATTGTATATGAAAATATAGACACCAAAGAATGAGAGAAGCCATCAAAATTATGTCTTCTACATAAATCTGAACAAAAAGGAAATTTAAGATTGTCTTATCTACCATTCCTATTTTAAACTTATTTTTAAGTAAGAAACGTTTAAGCCTATCCTACTAAGCTCTGGGGACTTGCTTCAATCCATATAAGGCTTTAGAGAGTTTGAAAAACTGGTTTGGAAACTTAAGATTTTCAAATCCAAGTAGTTGCTTGATATAGACATCTTATATGAATCTATTAAATAATGCACTCTTGACATCCGTTTAATACAACTTAAAGCCCTTAGATGCAACAAATGCTAGCAAAATATGAATGACTTCTAATCTAGCAATAAGTGCAAATGTCTCTTCAAAGTCTAAGCCCTCCACCTGAAAGAAACCCCGGGCTACAAGTCTAACATTGTTGCAAACCAATAACCCATCATCACTTTGCTTACTTTTGAATACCCATTTTATTCCTATGATATTATGACCTTAAAGGGGTTCAACTAAGAACTAGACATTATTTCTTTCAAAATTCTTAAGCTCTTCATGCATGTCATTGATCTATGAGGCACTAGATAAAGTATGGGTGACATCTTGGAGCTCAAATCATGCAACAAAAGTAGAATAAGCATAGGAATCTATAGAGATAAATCTAGAGTAAGTAACTCACTCATGGGAATCCCCAATCATCTACTCTGAAGGGTGTCGTCACTGAATGTGAAGTGATGGTCCTGATGCAGGCGTGACCTCTACCTCATAGGTTGTGGAGGTTAGAACAAAGTCACTCGAAGAATCGGTGAAGGTGGGAAGAGGCTGATCAACTGAAGCTGAAGTAGTAAAAGCAGGCTCTCCATCCAACTCACAAGCAACAAGAGAAGGAATTAGATCATCATCCTCTAAGTCATGGTCATCATCAAGAAAGATGCTCTCCTGATCACCATGTACATGTGTACCTATGCTGTAGGGTCTAGTACTAGGACTAGCCTTATCAAAAATGACTTCACGAGTCTGCAATATTTTGTTAGTATCCAAATTTAAGACAAGATAGCCATGTGTATGAGCAGGATATCCAAGAAATACGCCATTTGAGGATCTTAATTCAAATTTATCTAAGTTATAATATTTTAGAATGAAGCATTTGCAACCAAAGATCTTAAAGTGAGATGCTAGGCCTACGATAGAACCTCAACTCAAAGAAGTATTTCCTAAAGACAATCTTAAAAACACTCTGTTAGACACATAACAAGTAGTGAAAATTTCCTTAGCCCAATACTTCATAGTAGTACTATGCTCATTCAATATAGTCCTACCCATCTCCACTAGAGTCCTATTCTTCCTCTCTACAACTCTATTTTGCTAGGGGGCTCTAGGAGAAGAAAACTAGTGCTCTAAACCTCGCTCAACATAGAATATGGCAAAAGATGAATTCTTTAATTCAGTGCCATTGTCACTTGTAATGACTCTCAAAGCTCTTAGGAGATTAATGGCTAATCTAATAACCAACTCTCTAAAGCAACCAAATACCTCATCCTTAGAAGTAAGAAAATACATGCAAGAATAACTAGAGAAGTCATCTACAATGACAAACATATACCACTTCCCTCCTATAGAATGGACTCCACAAACACCAAAGGTGTCTAAGTGCAAGAGCTGTCCAGATGCATTAGTCATCACCATGGTAAGAGGTGGATGAGACGCAAACACATTCCAATAGATTGCGACTTCTAGAAGGCAGAAGTTATCGCTGTTTGGAGCGAGGCCCTTGAGTTTGGTAGTATTTTGGGGTTTCTTTTCAATGAAGATTGACATCCATGATTCCACTAGCAGACCATGTGTGTTATGTTATAGACGATAGAGATGGGGTTTGTTGTAGGGGTGGCCCCCACCTAAGCCCAGCAGGCCTGTTAGAATGTTGTAAGACCTAGAGTAGGATATGTATAGCGACTTAAATACCCCTGATAGAGATATACTGATGTAAGGGTACAACTATAAAAACACTTCCCACATGGGTACCTGTATATAAGACATGGGCTATGGGAGAGGACTCAAGAACCATTATTCTCCCAACTCTCCACAACCACATCTCTCTCTGTTTGGTCTGTAACCACAACAGTTGGCGCCGTCCGTGGGGAGGACAGGAGCAAGCCTGATGTCCGAAGAAGGATGGCACCAAAAAAGGCCTCGTCGGCGGCAGTGAAGGGGAAGAAGACGGCCGGAGCGGGGCGTCATGTCAGTACTAGGGCTTCGTCGGCTGTCGCAGTCGCGGGTGGCGACGCGGGTGCGGCGGTCGTGGACGTCAGCGCTCGCGCTGCGACAACCGACCCCGCCACTGCCACTGCGACAACCGACCCTGCCACCGCCACTGCGACAACCAACCCCGCCACCGCCATCGCGACAACCGACCCGCCATCGCCACGGCGACAACCGACCCGCCATCGCCACGACGACGCCGCCCCGCCACCGCTGCGGCGACGACCGACCCGCCACACTTGCCGCAACGATCGCTGGTGGTGCGGACTGCGCGGCGAGCTAGCCACGAGGAGCAGCCGGCAGCTCGGGAGCTCGTGAGGTGGTCATCGCCGCACCGACTCGCCCGCTAGGCGCACCGCGGCCCGACCGCACTCCGTGGTGGAAAGTGCCTTCTTGGCGGCCATCGCCGCGTTCGGCGGAGCTAGGGATCTTCGCGGGTTGTCCGAGATCCGCAAGAGGCTCGGAGCTAGCGCATCGCGCCGCTGGTCGCGCTGCAGCCCACGCCGAAAGGGCGCATACCGCGACGCCCCACATCCACCGCATGCACGGTGCGCGTGTTGATCCGAGTCCCGCTCTCGGCGGCCTACAGCAGCGGCGTGGCCCGAAGACTTCAAGTTTCCCAAAGATCATCGAACCATACAAAGGCGACACGGACCTCGGGAGTTCATGCGCGTGTCTGAAACCGCAATCGGCCGCCGAGGAGACGACACCACAAAGGCGAAGGGACTCCCCCTCGTGCTGCAAGGAGTGGCGCTTTCCTGGTTCTTTACCATAGAGCCAAACTCCATTTACGCGTGGGAGCAGGTCCGCGACCGCCTTTACAACAACTTTCAAGGGAACTATGTCGAGCGAGTCGACGCGGACCAGCTGTTCGCGGTGAAGCAGAATCCTTTAGAGAAGCTCTGGGACTACTTCAAACGCTTCGCGAAGGTACGTTGCCAAGTCAAAAACGTTAACGAAACCACCGTCGTCAACGCAGCCATACAGGGCCTCCACCCGGGCCCGATGGCCGAGTATAACGCGCGGAAGCCGATCAAGACGGTGGCAAAGCTCTTCGACAAAATGGAAGAGTACGCCAGGGCGAAAGAGGACGCACGGCGAAGATAGGGTGACGACTCCGACACCAACCAGGCCAGCGGCTCGGCGAAAGGCGAAGACCCGCCGAAGGACGGCTCCTCGAAGGGAAAGCGCAAGGTGAGTCGCCGAAGGACGCGCCAAAGATAAGGATGCCCCGCACAAGGAGCCGTCCGACAGGCCCAAGCGTGGCCAGCAGAAGTCGCGGCGAGGCCGTTATGTCTTCGACATCGAGGGCGATTCCGAGGAGAATGCCTCCGCTGGTCGTAGCGGTAAGGGGCGCCGAGGTCGAGGACACGGCCGCGATGATAAAAGTCGGGGAGATTACGACGACCAGCATTATGGGCAGTGGTGCACGGTCCACGGCCGTGGCACCCACGATACGCGCGCGTGCGTCCCCATCGCGCGCCCGCGAAAGCGCCTCGTGGATAGAAACTTGAGGAACGCCGCTGCCGTGGCCACGCCCAGCACTCCTACGGCCCCCACGCAGTCCAAGCGCGGGCGCATCCCAACGAGGGCCCTCGCGATTCAAGCCCACGTGCAGCAACCGCGGGGCCTCTGCACTGCAAGCCCGGAGACAGCCCACCGCAGGTCATCAATGTTATCTCCGAGGCTCCTCGCTGGAATTCGCCAAAGACGGCAGCGGCAAAAGGCCTATGCACGAGGTCGCACCACGTAGCGGCATACCCAGCGCAGAGCACCGCCGCATCGGGCACAAGACAAGATCACGCTCACACCCGCCGATGCTCGTGCCGTGGAATTTCCGCATCAGACCCCGGTCGTCCGGCCGTTATAGCGAGGTGCGACGTGGGACGTGCCCTAGTTGACGGCGGTAGCTCCGCGAACATCCTGCTCGTGGCGCCTTTGACCAGATGGGAATTCCCCAAAGCCGCCTGGGCCCCTCGGGAATCCCGCTGCAGGGCTTTGGGGGACAGCCCCCGCGCTGGTCGATATGTCTTGGTCTCCTTTGGACAAGACGACAACGTGAGGACCGAGGATGCAACCTTTGATGTCGCCGACATCCTCTACCCCTACAATGCCATACTGCGACGCCCAATCCTCAATTCCTTCGGAGCGGTGCCACATCACGGCTATCTTTGCATGAAGCTCCCGGGGCCGCAGGCCATTATTACTGTCCGTGGCAACCGTGACATGGCGGCGCCAGATTGAACTCGGCCCAGAGGTCCGCACCGCAAGCTCAACGACGCGCCTAGGATCGACACCGCAGCGCTGGTTCGTGGTGCTTGCCATGAACCCCGCAAGCCCCGCAGATAAGCCCAACCACTAGAGGCTCGGCCGCACGGTGGATGTGATTAGTACCTCCGCCTTTTGTAATTGCTCACCCGCGCAAACGGGAATGTAATAAAGTTCACCATTTGTCGCCCACCTATCATTGTGAAAAAATACGCGATGAGAGCGCGCGGAGGCCCCGCCTACACGCGTGCTCCCGCAGTATAAACCAAAGACACGCGTTCGCGCGCGCACTCTCCGTATCCAGGGGTACGAGTATGAGTATAAACCAAAGACACGCGTTTGCGCGCGCACTCTCCGTAGCCAGGGGTACGGGTATGAGTATAAACCAAAGACACGCGTTCGCGCGCGTACTCTCCGTCAAAGACACGAGTATGAGTATAAACAAAAACGCGTGGGGGGACGCCTCCGCGCGCACTTTACGGAGTATAAAATAAGACGTAGCGTCGAGGTCCGCCTCCGCACGCGCCAGTCTACGGACTTTAAATCAAGTCGTAGCGTCGAGGTCCGCCTCCGCACGCGCGCACTCTACGGAGTATAAAATAAGACGTAGCGTCGAGGTCCGCCTCCGCATGCGCCAGTCTACAGACTTTAAATCAAGTCGTAGCGTCGAGGTCCGCCTCGCGCGCGCGCACTTCTACGGAGTATAAAATAAGACGAGCGCCGAGGTCCGCCTCGCATGCGCCGCCACGGACTTTAAATCAAGTCGTAGCGTCGAGGTCCGCCTCCGCACGCGCCAGTCTACGAACTTTAAATCAAGTCATAGCGTCGAGGTCCGCCTCCGCACACGCGCACTCTACGGAGTATACAATAAGATGTAGCGTCGAGGTCCACCTCCGCACGCGCCAGTCTACGGACTTTAAATCAAGTCGTAGCGTCGAGGTCCGCCTCCGCACGCGCCAGTCTACGGACTTTAAATCAAGTTGTAGCGTTGAGGTCCGCCCGCGACGCGCCGCCACGGACTTTAAATCAAGTCGTAGCGTCGAGGTCCGCCTCCGCACGCGCGAGTCTACGGACTTTAAATCAAGTCGTAGCGTCGAGGTCCGCCTTCGCACGCGCTAGTCTACGAACTTTAAATCAAGTCGAAGCGCCGAGGTCCGCCGCGACGCGCGCCACGGACTTTAAATCAAGTAGTAGCGTCGGTCCGCCTCGCGACACGCCGCCACGGACTTTAAATCAAGTCGAAGGCCGAGGTCCGCCTCGCACGCGCCGCCACGGACTTTAAATCAAGTCGAAGCGCCGAGGTCCGCCTCGCACACGCCATTCTACTGCACTATAAACAAGACGCGGATAAAGTCCCCACGCACCGCGGAGTATAAGACACGGATGTTGTCCTCGCGTACTCCACGGAGTGTAAAAGGCGGGAGTATCGATCGCGCTTCTTAGAGCATCGAGGTTCCTCCGCCTGCACCACGGAGATATACGCAAGATGCATTTACAAAGACCCAACTCCAAGAATGCCCCGCTGACATAGCGCGCAGGTGGCCACCATAAGGGCACGCGACGCGAGCATGAGGCACACCGCAGGCCGCCTCCCACCTCAAGGGCAAGGAGACGGGCGCGCGCGCCACCTCGCCACGCACCAACCACGCCGCCCCTAAACCCTAATCAAGCAAGTCGTCGCCTCGAGCCCCGCCTCCGCACGTGCGGTTGCGGGGTGGCAAAGACGCAGAACCCGCTCGCGCGCAACCCCCGGCCTAGACGCCGGCTTCACTGCCACCCGTTCGGGGTGAGGGACGGAGCGCTCGCACGTCTGGGGACGGAGCGCGCGCGCGTCTACTTTGGCCTAGATGCCTACTCCGCTACCACCTGTTCGAAGAAGGGACGGAGCGCTCGTGCATCCACTCCGCCAACAAAGCATACCCCGGGGATGGGGACCTCGGCCCCCCATAACATGCCACCCGAACACACCTACCACGATCGTGGACGTGGCGAACCTGTGATGGCGTGAACATACCCCGCATATCCTAACTGACCAACAAGTCTATATATCGAAAAAATTTTACAGGTACATAGACCGCAAACATCTCCGATGCTCGGCCGCTACTCGCAGCTCGCCCTAACACGCCGCTAATGCCGAGGCTTCGCGAAGAAGGCCGCTTGCCCAAAGCTCAGCGACTCCTCGCCCTTTGCCGCGCCGGGCGCCGTCAGTCGCAAGGTCTGAGGCAGCACGGCCCCAGCAGGTAGCCGCCGATATGGGTAAAATAGTCAGAATTGACAAAGCAAATGCGCACTTCATTCAAAAAAGGGGGATATGTTACAAGGCATGCCTACACACGGCCACCCCGGTGTCACACCTGTGAATTCCCAGCGCCTCCAGAAGCCCCAGCGCCACCCTCGTCGCACCGCAGACTCGCCCGCAAATTGGCCGAGACTCCTCGCCATGAAGGGACTTCCGCAGCTCGACCAGCCGCCGCTTCACCGGCCAGAATCCCGATCCGCTCGTAGAAGTACTTGACGGTGCGACGAACGGCGCGGACTGCACCGGACATCACTCCGGCCCCGCTAGGCATCTCCAGCTAGGGGTCTACTAGTTCAGCGACGTACTCACAGCCGCGGTGTCGCAAGAGCGCGCACAGCATACAGGACGCCACGTAACCGCAGTGGTTGCTGAAGGTTGTCGCGGTGCCGCGCGCAACGTCGGCGGCATCTCCAATCCAGCGGAGTGTGCGGGACAGCTCCTCCGGCCCGAAGGGGTGGTCTGGCACTTTAGCAACGAGCCCTTCGAGATGGCTTTCCAGTGCTTGCATGGCATCCCAGGCAATTACCGAAGCCTCGCCAAGCACCCGGTCACGCTCCGCTAGAGTCAAGGCAAGCTCGCCTTTTTCCTTCTCTAGCGCGGCGACTTGTTGGAGGAGGTTGTCCCACTCCGCCGCACCTTCCTGCCGCGCCACCTCCGGTGACCGACTCCCGCTGCCGCGCAAGTTCCTCGGCGTGCGCTTTCGCCGGCGCACTCCGCCCCAATTGGCGGATGCAGCGCCCCGGCGTAACGAGCCTCGCGGCCGCGCAGCTCCCCTCGGCGACCGCGCAGCTGCCGAGCGCCCGCCACGGACATAGCCCGCTCACGTGGGCTCGCCCAAAGACGAGTGTCTGCAAGGCAAATAGGGTTAGCAGGTTCGACATGGCCACGAGTCGCCATACAAGTAAGTACTTACCCTCACCCCCGACACCTCTAGGGCATCCCACAGACACTCCGCCTCGTACGTCTGCAGCACTTGGTGGCCAACGCTGGTGGCCGCGTTGTCCACAAACCTGCGCCACGCCCTCAGCGCCTCCAACGGAGGAATGAAGTCTACCGGGTTCGGGCGCACGGCGTCGCCAGTGTTAGGACCTCCATGTTCCGGCAGGGGATCCTCCTCTGGTATTAGCGACGCTGCAGGCAGGGATACAGGTGAGAACCCCACAGGGCACAATGAAGAACACACAAGGTAGACTAGGCAATCTTACCCTCAGTAGAGGATGGAGGACTTCGCAGGCACGCCTCCCTAGCCACGGGTGGGATAGCAACGACGCAAGCCCCCGCGGGGGGCATCATCTCCCGGGGCACAAAAGCCTCCGCACTCGGGGCCGGCGTTGATCGCTCCGGCGTGGAGGTCATCGTGTCCTGACGAGCCGGGGGCGCGCGCCATAGGGACTTCGGCGTGCGCGTCGAAGTCCCACAAGCTCCCGATGCCCGTCGCCACGACGAACCCCCTCGACGTCCGATGGGGCTCCGGCCACAGACACGGTCGCTTAGCCGGAACGAATGGCGACGACCCCGCCCCAGTAACCGCTGCGGGAGAGGCTCCCGCGGCCATAGCACCCGTCGGCGAAGGCACCACCCTGTCAACCTCTGCGCAGGGCACCTCGGTCTCGGCCGCTGTCATCGATAAAGACCCGGCTCCGCGTGCCCCCGCGGATGGCGTCCCCGGCGTAATAGCGTCCACGGCCGAAGGTTCCACCCCAGCACCACTGGCCAGTATGGACCCCGACTCGACGACCGTTGCGGCTGACGCGACTTCCTCACTCCAGCTACCTGTCGCGGGCCCTCCGCCCAGGGCACCGCCCGAGGGCCCTTCGCCCCTGGTGTCTGCGCCCTCCAAGCCCGAGTTGGCATACTTCGCCGAATCCGACTCTGCGTCTGCCGCGCTGGCAGGAGCGGTAGCAGCAGCAGTAGCGGCTGCTATACCGAGCACGGCAGCCGCCCCGCCTCGGGCCCTCTTGCGAGCCGACGCCTTCGTCCTCGTCGCGCCATCGTCCTGGTGTTGTGGGGTCGGACGGGTGCGGTCCGGCACGGCGAGGCCCAAGGCCTCGCACACGCGGTTTATCCGCCCTAGCCCCGCCTCCGCGGCAGCGGACGCGCGCTGGTCGTGCTCCCTGGCGGTATACGGCCCAAGGAAGACGCGCGCGGCCCGCTCCGCGTCTTCCAAGCGAATTCCTGGACAAGGCAGGAGACGGGGTTGAAGCGTAACGCATTGCGTACGAGCAAGAGAGACACGGTTGAGGCTTACGAAGGCCGGAGGGTGTCGGTAGTGTGCAGACAGATGGCCGAACATTGTCGTCGCAAAGCTACCCGGCGGCGAGGCGCCACGCCGTACATCACGTACTCCTCGACGAGGTCGTGCATGTTGAAGCGGGCGGTCACACCCACTAGTCGCCGCCCTCCTTATCTTCGCCATCAGCGCCCCGTGGGCAAAGCCTTGAATGCGATCAACCGGCCCGTGCACTCAAGGCCGCTCCCGCTTGCCACACGGTGATAGAACCACCGTTTCATCCAGTTGGATTCCTACTTCCCGCGAGTGGAATTCGCAGGGTAGAGCTTGCCGCAGGACGACCGAAGAAGGAAGTTGACGCCGCCGGTTCGACAAACGCCCCGCCCTTCCGCCTTTGTTGGAACCGTGCCTCGTGCGTAGGCGAACATCAAAGCGCTAGGCCAAGACGCTCGTGTGTGAGGCCCACCAGATACGGCAAGCCGTGCCACGGCGTTCGGGTTAATGCGCGCCACCCACTTCAACGTTCGCAAAGACGCCGCCCACGATCGCCATCGCCGGATGCGAGGTTCGTATCAAAGTAGGCGATGAACACAAGCGCCCGACTTCTCGAGGCGCGTTCCGCCTCATCGGGCGGGAGCTGCACCGCTGGCGCCGGACAACTTCCTCGTGCGGCAGCCGCTTGGATCATCTTCTCGGTCACGACCGAGGGACCCAGGTCACTCGAGAACGAACCCTCCTTTTCCGCCGCTAGCCACCACTTGTCCGCCGCTGCCGGATCGCGTTCTTCGAGCGCGTACTTCACTTCCAACCGCGATGGCCGTCGGAAACGCCGCATCGCCGCCGCCGCCACGTTATCGCCGACGCCATCACCGCCACGGAGGGCGAGGAGCGTAGCGTGAGATTACCACGGAGTGTAGAGGGCGTGCAAAGTAGAAGAGGGCACACAAGCGCGGGACGCTGTCAAGGGGGTATTTGAAGACCGCCGCCCTCCGTCATCCCTTATCGTAATCGGCATACTGCGAGCCGCACATCTCCCAAGGATCGTAGTTGGGGCGCCGTGGCGTTCACGTGTTCCGCGCGCACCGCGATCATACTAAGCCCGCCCCGCACACTTCCCACACCGGGCCGAGCGCCGGACGGCAGCGTCGACGCAACCGCAATACCACAAAGGGCCGTAGCGCACGATACCACGCTGGCTTCCGCCGCGCGCAATACGGAAAAACGGAAGGCGGACCTTCGCGCAAGCGCACCGCGCCGAGACATCGCGCAAGGCACCGCGGTCGAGACATCACCGCTGGGGGCACAAGCATGGCAGACGACCGGCGGCGGCAGCGACGGCGAGTATGGCTAGGCGCCGATGACGCGCCAACCTCGCCCGCCCGTGTCCCCTTCCTGGGAAAGAGGCGAACGCCGCGGCACGCAACCGCCACATCCCACGACGCACTGGGCCACAAGCCGCAGCGTGCCTGTGGCGCATCGCGACGGCGCGACAGTCGACTTCGACAAGTCAGGGCGGCGCGACATGAGCACCATTAAGGCGCACACGCCGCGGGGCCAATCGCCTCCACGCGACAACGCCGCGGCCACACGAGGCCCGCCGCTCCCACACTCACTCAAGACCCGACATCGACTCGACGGCGAGACTCAACCGGACATCGGCCCGACACGGACCGCCGCGCGCCTACTTCGACCAGGCACCAGCCCGCTACCACCCGCTCAAGGGTAGGGGACGGAGCGCGACGCGCTCTGCCGACCAGCGCCACCCGCCGCCACCCGCTCTAAGGGTAGGGGACGGAGCGCGCGCATGTCCGCTTCGTCGGCGGTAGGGGACAGAGCGCGCAAGATCGCCGACCGTGCACCAGCCCGCCGCCACCCGGCCGGCGGTAGGGGACAGAGCGCCGCGCGCTCGCTGACTAAGCGCCACGGCCGCCGCCACTGCTCAAGGGTAGGGGACGGAGCGCGCGCTCGCTGACCAGGCGCCGGCCCGCCGCCACCCGCTCAAGGGTAGGGGACGGAGCGCGCGCGCTCTGCTGACCAGGCGCCCCCGCCGCCACCCGCTCGAAGCGGTAGGGGACGGAGCGCGCGCATTCGCCGACCAGGCGCCACCGCGCCGCCACCCGCTCAATGGTAGGGACGGAGCGCGCGATCTGCTGACCAGGCGCCGGCCGCCGCCACCCGCTCAAGGGTAGGGGACGAGCGCGCAAGAGACGCTGACCAGGCGCCACCGCGCCGCCACCCGCTCGGCGGTAGGGGACGAGCGCGCGCGTCTCATTTCGACCAGCGCCCGGCTCGCGCCATCCGTTCGAAGGGTAGCAGACGAGAGCGCGCGTCTGCTTTGACTAGACGCCAGCCCCGCTGTCACCCTTTCGGAGGATAAGGGATGGAGCGCTCGCGTCTATGGCTACGCGAGGCCTGACCTTGATCCGACATCGACTCGTCACGCCCGACCCCAACAAAGGATGTGCCCGCCCCGACATTGACTTCGACTTCGGCATCAGGCCGCAAGCTCCGCTGCACAATAAGGCTCCGCAGGTCCGAACAAGCTCACAGGCCGCGGGGACGGAGGGGGCCAAAGGACTCACAACATGGCTTCGGCCTGTGAAGCCCTTCACCATGAGAGGCTCCTGTTGTAGGGGTGGCCCCCACCTAAGCCCAGCAGGCCTGTTAGAAGGTTGTAAGACCCAGAGTAGGATATGTATAGCGACTTAAATACCCCTGATAGGGATATACTGATGTAAGGGTACAACTGTAAAAACACTTCCCACATGGGTACCTGTATATATAAGACATGGGCTATGGGAGAGGACTCAATAACCATTATTCTCCCAACTCTCCACAACCACATCTCTCTCTCTCTGTTTGGTCTGTAACCACAACAGGGTTATTTATTGAAATGCGACAAATGATGGAAGTACACATCTTAAATAAGCCTCACACACGGTCATATGACTTGTACTCCACGCACCCACTAACTCCACTAGCTAACAACCAAGTCCTAATCTCATGCCACTGACCTCCTGGAATATCTCCATGATCTGCATGACTCGGCCAACTTATTGACTCAAGTTATGACTCAATTCGGACACCCAGCTTCGGACCACAGCCATCACCGACTACTACAGTACTCAGATGCTTCGACTGCTATAGTACTCATACGCTTCGACTGCTACACGTACTCAGATGCCTCGACTGCTACAGTACTCAAACACACTGACTGCTACAGTATTTAGATACACCAACTACTACAGTGCTCGGACACACCAACTGCTGCAGTACTCGGATACACAAGTATTCGACACACGAGTACTTGACGCCAACCACTATCAACAACAAGATTAGTTCTAACAATCAACCCTCTAACCTTGTTGTCATTATTTTTGAGCACCACCTCATCGAACTTCAGAGTAGTGTCGGTTCTTCATCCGCCACAGCGAGATGCGCCTCTTCCTTCCTCAGCTTGTGGCACTCACTAGCAAAAATACCCATTATGTCACAGTTGTAGCATTTTACCTTCTTCCTGTTGAACTTGCGTTCATTGGTGTCAGAGTCGTTGTTGTCCTCATCGTCATCATGGGCATCACTTCAACACCCACTAGCTTTGACATGGCCATCGCCACGGTCATGGTTCTTCTTCGCACCACGGCCTGACCCTTCTCCACTCTTCCTTTCTTTAGTGTTGAGGGTCTCCCATTGCACGCATGTGAACAACAAATGCTCACTCCTCTTTGTATCATCAAAACTAATTCAGACGCATTCATCATAGGCTTTGTACCGCCCGACGATGTCTTTGACGGTGAGGGCCTTCAAGTCCATGCACTGCTTAATGGAGGTGATGAGCTGCATGTAGCACACTGGGGCAGCACAAAGAAACCTGCGAACAACAACAATTTCATCCACCATGGTGTCGCGGTTGATGACAAACGTCACCCAACCGATGAAATCTTCAATGGTCTCCCTTTCTCCATCTTCAACCCTTCGAAGTCCTTCTTAAGGGTCTACAACTTGGCCTCATGCACACGCTCATATCCCATGTGCGTCGTCTTGATTGCCTCCCATGCTGACTTCGTCGTGTCTTCCCTAGCGAGGGAATACATGACTTGCTCTGATACAGCCTAGTAGATGGCGTACAATGCCATCTGATCCTTCTGGTACTCCGCAGCACTAAGCTCCACTGCTTCCCACACGTTATGCGCCTGAAGAGCGACATGCATCTTCATCGCCCAAATAGTGTAGTTAATGCAGGTGAGCTGTAGGTACGACAACATCACCGTGCTCTCCCTCTTCATGATCTACGAGGTGGATGGATCACCTCGCTCAGTGGACGGAGACACACTCCTTCCTTCCCTCGGCATCCTCTCCGACTCACAGAAACCTACTCTGATACTAAGTGTTGGCACAGCCTAGGGATCAAACGTACACGAGTAAGGAGAATAAATAAACATAGGTGAGACTTCTTTTGTGGCGACGCACACCTTTTCTTCTTTCTCTATTATTCACTTGCCTTTAACTTTGTTTAATAGGAAGTACACGGCTTAAATAAACCTAACACACACACGGTCATACGACATGTACTCCACGCACATGCTAACTCCACTAGCTAACAACCAGGACCTAATCTCATGCCACTGACCTCCTAGAATCTCTCCATGCTCTGCATGACTTGGCCAACTTATTGACTCAAGTTACGATTGCTACTTGGACACCCAACTTTTGACCACAGCCAATACCGACTGCTACAGTATTGGACGCTCTGACTGCTTCACATACTCAAACGCTTTGACTACTACATGTACTCGAATGCTCTGACTGCTATAGTACTTATACACACTGACTGCTACAATACTCTTACACATCGACTGCTATAGTACTCGGACACACGAGTACTCGACACACAACTACGCAGTACTCGAACATACAAGTACTCGACACCAACCACTATCAACAACAAGATTCGTTCCAACATTGTGCAAGATCAGTGGGACCTGATGGCACTCGAAATTGTAAGCTAGTATCTATATATATCTATGCAAAATGGCTAAATACTTCTCCAGTCACAAAATTCTAAAAGAACTACAAATTTTGTTTTTGATAAGAAGTTTGTACATGATCACTAACATATCACATCTTTTGCTCAAGCATTTCATTCTACAACTCTATGAAGTGACAAGGAAGTCCTTGCTATACACCAGAGGAAGGCTTCCCAGTATCATCATGTCCTCCACTCATCTTAGCTGCCAGAAAGCTCGGCTCTCCAATGTGTCAATCCTGCAAAGATGCATAGCCAAACAGGAAAGAAAAACCTCAGGAGGTTCTATCTTTTTATCAACATATATTAGCGCTTATACTATTATATATATAGACACACACACGATTGTGCTAATCAGCGTGTGCCTCCTGGTGTAGTTCATGAATTGATGATAACTTTATGTACATTAGATAGTAATTTTGACATCTGTAAGTCAATCAATGATAACTTTATGTTCAGGAGATAGTAACTTGACTTACATACATTATGCAGTAGGAGAGATAAGAGAATAAATACACTTAACTTATGATTTTTATCTTGTTTAAAAATACAATAACTCTTTCACCAAAAGTCCAATCTACAATCCGTTTGTACCATTGTGTTCAAAATTACGACCTTAACAAAGCAAGATCTATGTTGAATATGTTTTGATACTATGAAATTTGTGTCATGTAAAGTTGAGTGAAGTTACTGTCAAATACATGTAGAGTTACTGTCTGTTTATAGTGTTACATTAGACAGTAACTCTACATGTGTATGACAGTAACTTCACTCACACACAGCATTCCGTATAAGTTATTTGCTATTGACATGCATGTTTCTCTCTCCTCTCAATGCATGCATGTTGGCAGCAACTTTATTCACACACGGCAGTAACTTCATGAATTACAGATAATAATTGTAAGTAACTTCATGAATTACAGATGATAATTTGATGTATATACGATAGTAACTTTACCATAATTAACAAACACTAGTAACTATCCATGGGGTGGGATGGTGAAGCGGTTGGCTAGTTGGGTCAGTCAGGGGCAAATGCTTATTCTATGCGCAGCGACTAATTAGTAATTACGCACACACAGAGGCATGCTAATGAGTGCCTGCATGTTCAATGTGCGCCAGTTTGCGAGTCGAAAGTTACTACCTATTGTGAGGAAAATTACTATTAAATACATGGAGAGTTACTAACTAGTTGTGTACTATAAGAGTTTGGCAATAACTTCACTCGCTACCGATAATAACTTTATTCACAATTAACAGTAACTCTCCGGTGCGCATGTTACACCTATGCACTGATTAGTAATTATATATATAGGACATCCGTTTCATACTCCTAGGAGTATATACTCCCATAGGTGGAGATGCCATCAACTACACTAGGTTGATAAACCCCCACAAAATTCAAAATTTGATTACCGGGCTGCATGCAAAGAAAGAATATCTAGCTTTCTATTATGGCAACCAAGCCAATCTCCTCCCATTTATGCAAAGAGAGAGTATGATACTACTAATTTTCTTTACAAAAGAGCATATATTACGAGTATTCTCAACAAATGGAGTGCAATACTACTTTTCTTCATGAAAGAAATATATACTGCTAGTGCCATGAAAATATACTACTAGTTTTTCTTCCCATAGCACAAAGGAGCATGCTCTTTTCGAAAGGAATATCTGCAACGTGCTAACGGAGGAGAGCGCCAAGGCTGTGACCGCGGAGGTGGTGGGGGCAACATCCTGGACTGCTCTTCTCTTCTCGCATGGAGGTGGCGACAGCGGGAGCGGCAACATGGGGTTGCAGCTGCCATCTGTGCTCAACCCTGCGCAGCCGCTGGGTAGGCACAGGCTAATCCAAGAATTGTGCCTCAGAGGGAGCAACAGCAACAGTTCGAGCCAGATAGTCACCTGCTTCACTCTCTGATCCAGCACACGCTACCACGTCCAACTCCACTCCTAATAAAGAGGAAAAAAGGAGGGGGCTTTTTATTATCACCGCACGGCCGCAATTGGAAACGAAGAAGAAAACCGACTAAACCAAACCAGATTCTGCATGAGACTTAGACCAGAGCAGGCCAGATCTACTCGAAGTCGGAGATGAACCTACACCAAAACTTGAGAGTTTTTGGCGAACAAAAGCCGATACCTTTCTGCCAGTTGATGAGTTGATAGTGGTATATAGCTGGCAACCAGCCTATGGGGCGCGAGGGCACCCGCCAACGGAAAAGCCCCCCCCGGCCCTCCCACCATAGGGCCTTTGGGTTACTGCCCAAACAATGGAATCGATGCGGCAGGCCGAAAAGGGTTCGGACGGGCACGGTGAAGGAAGCAGAGGCCAGGGCAGAGGGGAAATCACTGGAAACTGCGGCGTTTTCTGCGAGAGGGGCAAAGACGGAAAGGCGTCTTGGCCATAGAAAGGAAAGGCGAGGAGGGGAGGGGAGGGGGAGGAGAGGGTTGGCATCGCTAGATAGATGAGGGTGGGGTGTCCCATAAAAAAGCGAGGCTGTAGACCGTGCACACACAACCAGGAGTATACTCCTAGTAGCACTGAATCAATTTACTCTCTCTCTCTATATATATATATATACCCTAGCGATATTTTTCGAAATGGTGAACCTTTGAGCTTCTGTTGGACACACTATCCATACCATGCAACATCTTTACTACTTAAAAAGAGAAATTGGTGATAGTTCATCCCACCTAATGATTCATTTACTATTCCATCACCTCTCACATTAATTTTGCCGATCAAAAATTGACCATCCAGATCCAAACGAACGCTCCCACACGACCCCACCCAAACTTGGCCCGTTTCCCCCAAACTCCCTCATTCCTCCTCCCTTCCTTCCGCACCGCCCTCCTCCTCCTTCCCTCCCCACACCTTGCACCGCCGCCTCCTCCTCCCCCCACTCCCCCGCTCCGCTTCGCCTCCTCCTCCTCCCCACTCCGCGCCGTCGCCTCCTCTCCCCCCACTCCTCCACCACCGATGCAAAATAGCACCTAGGCCCTTCGAGAAATGTCCAAATATCCCTACGCCGCTACATCGTCCTCCTCCTTCTCCCCCGCCGCGTCTTCCTCACCACAGCGCCACTGACCTTATTTGTCCCACGCCGCCGCATTCTCCTCCTCCTCCTCCGTCACTTCCCCTCCCCATGGTGCCATTACCTCCTTCCCCGACCGCCCCCTCCCCACCCCCGTCGCCATCAAATCCGACACCTCCACTTACGGACTCGCCGCTGCCATCGAATCTGTGGCCGCCTCGTGTGTCATCACCGCCTCCCCACAACGCCGAGTTCTCTTCCTCAACAATGTCACCATTACGTCTCACCCGTCTGCCGTCCGCTCGCCTCCCCTTGCTCCACATCCCCGCTTCTTCTGCCCACATAAAGTGCTGCGCCGTCCTCTCCCACGTGTGCATATTTGGCTGCATCACTGAGCAAGGAAGGAGGTAGGTAGGTAGCGTCAAGCAATCTCTATTAATTCCTTCATTAGTTCCTTAATCATGCATAGATCTTATTACTGCTTCTACAATTTTCATACCTTTCAATACAACACACTCTTACCAACAAGTTAATGCCGTTTTGCATCCCCTGTGTCGTGAAGGATTTGGATCAACCCTTAAATTTTCATGAAATGAAACTGCATGAGGAAGCAATAAACTAATTCTTTGCTTGCAGGATGTGCTTGTTTGAGGAGCTGCAGACCCATCAGCTCAATCTATAAATTAATTTTGTGTACAATAAGGATAATGACGGATATGGTTGTTGGATTGGAGCGGAGCTCGCAGACGGCAGCAATGGCGAGCAAGCGAGGGCTGCAGCGTGGCACTCGGACAAGCCACCTCAAGATTTTTTTATTCTAAATTTGGGCTCATCCAGTGGACCTTTTCATCATTTCATCTAGATCACATTGGATATTTTTATGGCCATTAACTTGATATGAAGGATCAAGCTTCGATGTTTTTCATTTCTTCACTTTCTTCTATACATGAAGAATTTTCCAGCATAGTGTTTAGTTCTTTACAATAGGAGATGCAGCCTATCCTACAGATATTTTGCATTGTAAATATATCGGCTAACCCATTCAAATGACAGGGTTTTAGGTCTGAATTTTTTTCAGAATGCTTTTGTTTTATCCTCTCAGCGTTGCCATGCACCACGTCAAGCATGGGGTTAGGCACATTCAGTAAACTAAATATAATGTTTTGTATGCATGAAGGCACTAATGTTGCAAAATTGCAGGTCATCAAAATAGGGACGGTAGCACAGCATGGACTTCACAGCAAAACCAGACTAACCAAGGCTCATCTTAATTTTTCTCTGCTGCAATTTATGGAATTGACCTCGTAGAGATGTTTATGAAAGGAACTGATGCAGCATAAAGAGGGGAGTTCATTATTGACGTGCCTACAATGTGAGTTTGGTCTACTATGCTTTTGTGTTCTACATGCATTTTCTGAGTGAGCTATGTTAACATGTATGAAACTAATGGATTTTAGTATAACATATTGGTAGTTTTTGTAAGTGCGTTGTTGATATTGGAAGGTAATTTACTAGTTGTTATGTATTCCAGTATCTTATTTCTTTTGGAACATGTTAATTTACTATAGAGTGCAATAAAATGGTACATGTTAAATTTCTTTTAGACTTATTTATAATATCAATTGTTAGAAATCCGTTGCAACGCATGAGCAACCAGTAGGTTGTAAAGAAGCACTCCAAGAACACTGGTGCACTAACCAATCCTCCTTTTGACACCAAAGAAATCCTCATGTCAACTCAAATGGAACCATTCAATCTACTGTGCTATCCTTTCGGAGCCACTTAAACAGTTTAATTTGGTCAATCCAGCAAAGGAAGTTTAACTTGAAGCAATCAAACAAGAAATCATAGACGGATCATTTGCTAATTTTATGTATACATCAGGAGTTAAATTTTACGAATTCACCGAAGAACCAAGATGAATCATGAAGCTATGTACCATGATAAAATGAAATCAAGAAACCAAGATATCGCCTTTTCTTGGGACCGAACCAAATGAACCAGAGATCAAGAAACCAATAAAGAATTGCAGGACGCGTTGGAATGCTGAAGGAGCGGAAGAGGAATTTCTGGATTACCTCCGATTTCTCCTGGCTTTGAGGGGGTTATTCGGACTTGTCCTCAGATCTCCCTCTTCTCGACTGCAGCAGCTCCTTTAATAAAAAAAATCTCTTCGCCTTTTTATATTTCATCATTTGCCAGTAACGATCTTCACTTTAGGATTTGTCAACGAGATATTAATGGTAAATTCTAAAATAATATTTTTTATTGATAAGCACAATATGAGCGTACTCATGCACACACACAACTCTATACACACATATATGAGTGTGTGTAATGCACACGCTAAGATAAGATGAAGACTCTAAAATCTCACAGAGTTTAAGCATACGTTTTAATTACTGGACATATCCACTTACACGTATATTTAGATACGGTTCAACTAAACAGTATCAGAAGAGAACTGTTTAAATAAATAATACCCTCTGAAAATGGGGCTTCTTAGGTTTGAGCCGGGGGCGGGCTGCACGACAGCGGCCACACTATCCGAGCAATGCTCGGCCCTTGAAATGGCACTTTTCTTGACCATGACAAATGACCGATTCCTTATGTTTTACTCTGCTCGCGTTCCTGCTAGTGGTACCGTGCTAAGAGCATCTCCAAAAGATGCTCTTTCTCACCCCTATCTTAAAATATTGGGTATGAAAGTTAAAAACAAGCTCCAACAGATACTCTAAAACACACCCAATAATTTTGGTACTCTAAAATTGAGGTGGATCATCATCAAATATAGAGTGCCTAGATAGTAATTTTAGGGATCCAAGTTTAGAGGAGCTGCTGAAGGAGGGGAAAGATTTAGAGGACAATTTTTTTAGGAAGACTCCCAATATGAGATTTTAGAGGACAAAATATTGAGTCTCTCTTGGAGATGCTCTAATGTTACTTCTCAACCATCCGATCGGAAAATAACGCTCCGGATGGATTAAGATGCCGTAGCAATTTTCCTCGGGTACAACAGCAAATTGTTGTAGCGCTTGATTAAATCACCCAGATGTCACTCAGCCAATCAGGCCCCGTATTATCCATCTTTTGTACCTGATGGCTAAAGTTCGAGAAACGTGATGAGAAAACTAATTCTTAGCATCTACCAACTTGGAACATTGAAGATGCCTTGACTCTAATACTCGTGAGCATGTCAATAGTATTGCTCATTCTGCAATAGCAATGACCTATATTTCAGCAAAATGTATATGCAAGAACAAGTATCCGATCTCAAAAGGAAAGAAGAACACCTCCCTTCAAAGCTTTACATTTTTTAAGCATACAAACATCTGAGTGCAAATTTCTGAATGACAGGGTTATCTATGATCAAACACCATCTCACCAAAGCAACTTTTTATCACCAAATTCTCGCCACAACTAGAAATAACTTGGGTTCATTCTATTAACAAGAACATAAACAGCCATGATCAGCAAGGCACCAATGAACTTGAACTACTGTTTGATTTTCATTTAGTCTCAAGCCACAGTAGAACTGCTGGAGACCTCCTTAGGGCTGACTTGCCCTATTCAGAATGGCTAATCTTCAACTGCACTTCATTCGACGTCGTCATCTTCATTGTCATCAATCCCCACCCAGCGAGTAAACGCAAAAAGAAATTCCTTAAAGGTCACCATTCCATTCTTGTCCCAATCCATTTCCTCTGGAAGCATCGAAAGAGTAAATATTAGGAAGACCAACAAAAATAGCTGAAGCATAAGCATTTTAACCAATAATACCAGATCGTAATTGTCAATCTTGAAGTTGTTAACTTGATAGAGAAAGGAAACATAAAATCTTAAAATGAAAAAAAAACTAGTATTTCATTCTGTAAGCACTCATATTGACTGATATTCCACAGAATTTTAAATTGACAAAGCCATGAAACTTACACATCATTAGCTTTTCTTCAACCTACAATCAAATGACTATCTATCTGTTACTTCAAGTATCTATCTGTTACTTCACAAGAACATTGCAAAACAACTAGAGAGAAAGGTGGTGAAAACATGTTTTTTTTACAAGTAACCCAACAGTACTTTGTTTGAACTTCGAAGAGGACTAAAAACATGTGGTGCACCAACATAAGAGAATTTTTTTTGTAAATAATCCATATTTTATTTAAAATAATAGAAATATCTCGTGCAAACATTTTTTTTACAGAAATGGCTTCCAGTCACCGAACCGTTGGGCGACTGGAACCTATCTCCCGACGGCCGCGCGACGCGCAAGCTGTCCGTAGGCTGTTGGACGACAGGTTCCAGTCGCCGAGCCGTTAGGCAACTGGAGCCTGTCGCCTAATGGCTCAGCGACTACATTTGTAGTCGCTCGGCTGTTAAGCGACTGTAAACGGGAGGCAATATTGGTTGATCTATTTGTGATTTTCGTATATTACGAATGCTAAATAATATGTTAGATTAACAATAACAGTTTGTAATCGTCGTATGTTGTTGTAGAGCAAGAAATTTCATGAAATTTTTTTAGAATGATTGAAATAACAACGATTGGTAAGTACGAAGTTAAGTGATATTGTGATGTAACCGGGAATTCATACACGAAGGAGAACTTGTTTGTTAATGTTGTTGCAATTATTGCTACGCGAATAATTAAATGCAAAAATACGAGGAAATACGCTTGTCCAAATTAAAATAGACTTCATAGTAAAGTTGGGAATAACACGACGCGTAGGGTTTGGTTACATACATAAGAAAGAGCATCATGCACGATGCAACAAACCGAACTACTCCTACGATACATATGCGCCTTTTTGGAATGGAACTAAATTCGACCTTCAGGGGACTAGTTAGTGCGGGACAGCCCGACTTACTGCATGGACCAGGGCCATTTCCTTTCCTTGCGGGCTCGGCGTTGAACTACTTGGTGGCTTCTTTTGCCTTTGTCGCTATTTCCCTCTTTTTCTCGCGCTCCCTGCATGTGCACACTTAGAGATGAGCTTTCATCTCTCGACGTATACTCTCGGTTTGCTCGTCATTGCGACGCTCCTTCTCCCAGATCTCGTAGGCCCCTTTGACATCCCACTCCTCGAAATCGAGAGCCCACTGGTCATGTGGGTGGATTTCTAGGTCAATCCACTTGCAGTAGCCACGTAGCGGTTCCGGGGACTGCGGTTAGACAGAAGAGGTTGTTAGTGCATACTTTAAAAGAGAAATAGCAAGGGGAACGCACTATAACTGGTCCTTACTGGCTGCCAATAGCTGCTCGTGTCTCGACGGCGGTCGGGATAATCACAGAAGTAGTTTGTGTAACTCCAATAACGCATACTTAGCCTAAGCCGTTACTTAGACTTACAAAACTTACATGAGTCCGTGCACCAACAGAGGGGCAGCATCTCCCTCTAGCGGGTGTTGCAGTGAACACTCAGTTGGAACGTTCAAAATGGGGTTATTGCTATGAGGGACGTCATTGTGGGGAGCTGTCCTCCTAGCACGCTCCGCTTGTTCAGCAAGGGCCGCAGCAGCCCTTGCTTGTTCGTCGCAGGCAGCAGCAGATCTTGCTAGTTCACAGGTTTCCTTCCATTGCTTTATCATCTTGTCTCATTGCTTCTTCTGTCTATTGTCCATCCCGACATGGTGAAGCAAACTCCGATGTAGTGTTGGGTTTAGCATGGTGTGGTTTATGTCATGTAAGTAGCCTGCGAGGCAAAGTGTTGCTTTGTCTTTTGGAAAAGTTACTACGCAAAGCTGGCCCGTGTGGTCTTATCGCTGCGTAAAGCTGTCCCGTGTGGTCTTGTCGCTACATAAAGTTGTCCTGTCTGGTGTAGTCACTGCGTAAAGCTGAATCATCTGGTGTTGTCACTATACAAAGCTGGACCGTGTGGTCTTGTCGCTATGCAAAACTACCCTGTGTGGTCTCATCGCTGCATAAAGTTGCTCATGTGGTCTTGTTGTTGCACAAAGCTGCTTCGTCTGGTCTTCTCACTGCACAAAGCTACTGTCTTATTTTCTCACTGCATGAAGCTGCCCGTGTAGTCTTGTCACTACGCAAAGCTGCCCCGTGTGGTCTTGTCACTACGCAAAGCTACCCCGTGTGGTGTAGTTACTGCACAAAGGTTGCACGTAGAGATGGCAACGGGTAAATACCCATCGGGTATTGCCATTCCATACTCGTACCCGCTAGGTGTAAATTTACCCGTCGGGTTACCCGTATCCGCACGCGGGTAGGAAAATTTACCCATACCGTGCATTCGCACGGTATTACTACCCGACGGGTAACCCGTACTTGCAAGCATACCCGGTTCAACACATAAGAATATCATCAATTTAGACATTTATTAATCATACATGCCAAGCACAAAAGCGTCTAATGATCAAAATTAATACATCACATAAACATACTTGACATGACCATATCAACATATGACAAACAAATAAACAATCAACAACAAGTAGATAATAAAATTAACATTTGAGTGGGATGTCTAGTTGTCTAATGCGGGTATTCATTACTCGCGGGTAGGCGGGTATAGGTAGTATATACCCACACCCGCACCCGCCTACCCGACGGGTAGAGGATTTCGCCCAATAACGTACCCATGGGTACATAAAATTTTTCATACCCGTCTCTTTATCGGGTAAAACCCGTCGGGTATTCGGGTATCGGGTACCCATTGCCATCTCTAGTTGCACATGATGCGGTTTGTCATAAAGCACGCTGCGACACCCCAGTTGTACTAGTTGTACACCTCAGCAAGGTTAGTCGTTATTATGCCGTACCTCGCGCCGTCTGTGACGTGTAGCAGGGACCACTTCTCCAATGGCTCTCCCTCAATTCACTGCGAGAAGCACTTGATGTTTCGTAGGCTCCTTCTCGGAGCAGCTATGTTAGGCTCAGCCAGTGCCATGAGTAGGGGTGGATATCGAGCCGGCTCGGCTCGACTCGGCTCGTGAAAGCTCGTTAGGGAGGAGGCTCGGCTCGGCTCATTAAACTAACGAGCTAAAAGAGAAGCTTGACTCGGCTCGTTAAAAAGCTCGGCTCGGCTCGTTAGGTGGAATATGCAAATTGACTTTTCTGAAAAGCTCGAGCTCGGCTCGTTAGGCTCATTAGGTGGAATATGCAAATTGACTTTTCTGAAAAGCTCGAGCTCAGCTCGTTAGGCTCGTTTTGACTTTTGAGTGTCTTTAACCTTTCTTTTTATTTTCATATTTGTTTTTCTGAATGATAAGTTCTATGATTTCCTTTCCATATGTGAAATTACTAGAGAAAAGAGTAATATGTACTTTAATAATACCTCTCAGTGACAAAAGAGGTGCGAAAATTGGCATGCATACATACATACTACTACTGCCGTACTGAGCCGTTCACACGTGATGGGCCGGAGACGCAGCCGAGCTGGGCCAACCGAGCCTAGCGAGCGACTTGCGAGCCGGCTTGGCTCAGCTCATTAACGGACCGAGCTAAAACCCTGGCTCGGCTCGGCTCGTTTGTGCCACGAGCCGAGCCGAGCCAAGCCTTCAACGAGCCGAGCTAGCTCACGAGCTTCGAGCTTTTTTTCCACCCCTAGCCGTGAGGCATTCAGGTTGTGCCGCCCCAGCCATGGTCAGTCCCTTGTTCCTCTCATCAACGTGCTTCCTACTGTGCTCGTCCAACAACACCCACAAAGCGTCAAATTTTCTCTTCTGGTTCTGCATAGCCAACCTCTTGAACAGCTTTATCAACGGTTGCTTCGGGAACTGCTTGAAGAAGTTCACCCTAAGTGACGAATGCACCATCTATTCCTCATATCCGGTCAAGGGAAGGGCTCCTCAGGGTCTTCTTGAAGTTTTCTTATGTCCTTCACTATCCCAGTGTGGATTACACAAATACTAGGACGAGCGCTGACAACTTCAACCCTCACATGTCTAAGAAACCACAACCAACTATCGTAATTCTCACTTTACACAAATGCGATTGCCAGAGGCATAATTTGATTGTTGCCATCAACGCCAGTGGCTGTAAAGATCTAGCCCTTGTATTTGCCGGTCAAAAAGATCCCGTCAACTGAGATCACAGGAAATATATACTTAAATGCCTCGATGCAAGCATCGAAAGCTAAGAAGACCCTCTACAACACTATAAAACCTAGCGGCCTAGTAGATAGTTTGTCATTCATAGCAATGTACGTGCCCGAGTTCCTGTCCTAGAGCACCTGAAGCATACGAGAAAGGTTGTCGTACGCCGCCTCAAAAGACCCGAACCGTTTTTTCAAAGCCTTCTGCTTCGCATACCAGGCCTTCGCGTAGCTAATCTTGTATTTGAATTATTTCTCGAAAGCCACCATGGTGTGTGTGGCCTCCATGCCCTTCTTCTCCACTATCTCTTCATATATCATATTGGCTATAAAGGCAGACATTAGGTTATGATACATCGGTAAAATACTACTAAAAATGCAGGAGTGCGACTCTACCTTCGACACAATCCAGTGAGTCTCATACTTCGTTCTACATGCGTGCACCCTCTAAGGACAACCGACCTGCTCGCACTTCACACCGTATTGCTCCTGGCCAAATTTCACGACTCGAAAAGTCCACTGCATGGACAAGACCCATAGCTTGATGGAATCCTGCGATGATGCCTTGTCAGCAAACATTGAATGCAACCAAACCTCTGTGCCATGATACTCCCACGGTGATTCGTGCTCATCATGTGCGGCAACACCCTCAGCATCAAACCAGTTTTATTTCTACGGAATGGGAGCTTCATCCTCATCCGAACTATCCTCGTTGCCCTCCTATACAGCTTCCTCTTCAGTCCAAGCCATCTGGTAATCGCTCTCCCTTTGATGCACTATGTACTTCATATGCTCCCCTTCATCAATTTGTCCTGTAGCCTCACCATGTCATGACCGTACCGAGCAAGATCCTTCTTTTGACCAACATGTTGGGCACCCGAACTGCTCACACCTCCCGGATGATAGCCGTCGACATGACCTTGTACAGCTTCTATCGGGCATGGTTGTACAAGCATAGGTGAGCCAATGTACAAGCCGGCACCTTTGCACAAACCCCTTCCACGCAACAGTGTGCATCAATGTTTTCAACTCCCATCTAATGTCTATGGAAGATCAGCTCCAAAACTCTTATATAATGACGCTGCACACCTCAGGGTTCCAAAAAAACTATAGGTGAGCCAGTATATCACATCTGCAATTCGAGCATTCTTGTCGTCCGGGTGTACCAGAGTGGTTTGCGCAAAACCGCCCAAGTCAACACCGTTCGAACCTTCACGAACGGTGCCGACATCGTAATGCACTTTCAATGTAGTGGGTATCGACATTACTGATGTCTGCCTGCACATATTGTTAATGTTGCAACTAGTCAAATCGCATCACACATTATGGAAGTACTGATGTATTGTAATTGACATATCAACGGCCGTTCACCTATCATAACCAATTACACTACCCTCATAGCATTAACTCCTTATCGGCAGACCGCGCACTGACGCCACTCTTGTCCCGCTGCTCAAGCTCTCTCCTACTGTAAATAATTCCTAATGGGTTTCGACAAATTACATTATATATTGATGTAAATGCCAGCATACCAGTTATAACGGTACACATGTGTACTAACGACATTACATTCATTCGTAATTAATCATAAATGTTACGCATTATTATTTTGTACAAAGCAAACTATTTAATTCGTACAAAAGTATTGACTAAGTTTTGAATAACTATAAATTTCTACGAATCCTTAATTTGTACATAACATTGACTAAATTTTTTACAACTATAATTTTGTACGGATGCTAATTTTCTACAACTATATTCACTAAATTTTTTACAACTATAGGTTTCTACGGCTGCTAATTTTCTATAACTACATTGACTAAATTTTCTATACCAAAGTCGTACTATTCTTTTCTATAGCTACAATTTTCTACGGATACTAATTATACACTAAATAAACTATTTACTTCATATAAAAAAAATATTGACTACAATATACAAAAAAAATTTACCTAACGGAACCTCTCCTTCCTCTCCCTCTCCTCTCCTCTTTTTTTCTTCCCTCTCCTCTTCTCTTCTTTCGTTCCCTTCTGCCTTCTCTTCACCGCACGGCATGGGCAGAAGAAATGCTGGGGGCTCAGCCGCACGGCCGATTTATATGCGCCTCCAATCACTGAAGAGTTGGGCGACTGGAAGCAATTGTCTGACGGTTCGGCGACTGCAATTATGTCACTCAATGACATACGGATTGCTTACGCGTCGCGCGGCCGTTGGGTGACAGGATCCAGTCACCCAAAGGTTGGGCAACTAGAGGCTATTTCTGTAAAAAAAAAATATTTGCGTGGGTATATTTCTGTTATTTTGAATAAAATATGGATTATTTACAAAAAAATCCAACATAAGATGGCTACAGAGTCTAGTTTCGATTGAGAACATAAGAGAGACCATCAGAGCATTTTGTGTAATGCTTTAGGAATCAGAGAGAGTAACTGGTTGTGAACCGAGATTTATGACGGTGCCACAGAGGGGATAACTCACCAAATCTTTTCATGCCTATGCGCCCAGAAGAACGTTCTCCTGCGGTGGTCTCATTTATTGCTTGTATCATCTCATTCTTACTGACATACCCATCTTTGTTTTTGTCCAAGAAGACAAATGAATCAACCAACGTCTCAAAAGTTGGCTCCAGGTTACCTAGTCCCATTCTTTTTCTCTAAAGCATTGTGTCAAGGATATAAAGAGTCTCCTAATAAAAATAGAACAAAAAAATAGATAAAATAGTATCAAAATGCAGAAATGTAGGACACATCCACATAACAGCCCTTATATGATCTAAAGAATTTATGCAATGACCAAATTTCAAGAAATATTGTATCTCTCTTAAACTTCTTTCGAAAGCACTTCTATAGAAATTGTTTTAAAATCTTCTCTTGAATTTTGTTGCAAACAAGAAAAAATATAGCTTCATAAGGAAACCACATATGAGGAATTTTTTAAAATAATCTATTTTTATTCCAAATTACAATAATATACCTACGGTTTTTTTAATTTACACTAATAATTTTCTGTTGCTCCACCGTTGAGCGACTTGGGCTAGTCGTCCAACGGTTGGACGATAAGTGTCTAAGTAGCTCAACGGTTGAGCGACTTGAGTTAGTCGTCCAACTGTTTAGCGACTAACTCCTAGTCGCTCAATCGATATAAAACGTATTGCTCGAATATTTCAGAGAAAAATATGCAAATGTGTCAAGCGTCCAAGTCACCCACTGTAAGCAACTAGTACTAGTCGCTCAACCGTTGAGCGACTTGAACACTTGTCGCTCAACCGTTGAGCGACTTGAACACTTGTCGCTCAACCATTGGACGACTAACTTAAGTCGTTCAACGGTGGAGCGACAGAAGATTATTAGTGTAAAATAAAAAAATGCAAGTATATTGCTGTAATTCAAAATAAAAATATAATATTTAAAAAAATAACTTCTGGAGCACTTTCAAAATGCTCCCTGCAGAGATATACCAATGTGTTGCATGCAAGCATGCTGGTATTTTTTTTCTGCAAGAATACTACACATCAGTGTACCTACCATTAGCTTTAATAAACATATAGCCCAAGTTTTATATCTTATTTTTCCAATGAGAAACATGCACATTCGGATTTTGTTGATGAATTATGTTTTCATTATTAAAAAAAGAGGAACACTTCCTGATTATAGCTCTCATGCAATGTAGCACCAGAACCAAGTGACAACAAGAACTCTTAAAATGGGCGTTTTTACTATATGAAGCATGAAGGATACTGCTTCTGACACAACCGGGTCATTGAGAAGATAAACAAGGCACAGGAAGACAATGAACTCATTGAACTTCATGCCCATGTGTTCATAAATGTCGCATGCATCAAATAGATCTTTTATGTCCTTATCTGTGAATGAGATATCCAGCTTTTGGAAACAATGCTTCAGTTCTTCTTGATCTATTTCACCATTGGAATCTTCATCTGCAGAAACACATAACAACATTTGTTAGAACATGAAAAGAAATTGAGGACAAGCCTCGAGAATCGAAGACAAAGGTTTCAAACGAATATTACTTACAAGGCTGTTAAGTTGAATCCAAATTCGTTACAAGGTAGTTAAAGCGGGTTTAGACCTTAGACCTCCACATGGAGGTAAAGCAAGGAATTAGAAAAGGATAAATGGAACTTGCAGATGTCTATCTCTAATCCCTGGGAATGGTTGTGCTGCCCATATATTCTACTGGGTTTAAGCTCTAGGAGATGCAAAATAGGTGGAACTTTCAATGAAGCTGACGCATAGTAGGGTAGAGGAATATTACCCTTAACTAACTGACCAAGTTTATCAACTCCAGACTAACCATCTCTAACTTTGTTTATTGACTACCATTGCATTTCCATTCTATTTGAATGACAAGATTAGTCTACAATAAACACTACATAAGCTACTAAAATTTCACGGCTGCTGCTGATTTCAAAGTTCAAGTATATATCCAGTTTTGCCTTTCGTGTTTTGAAATTTTCATGGCATGGTAGAAATAAATGTTGGCAGTACCATAGCACTAGCCCACACACAGAGGAATACTCACCAAATTGCTGAAAGATAGTCCTGCAGTTTCTCAAACTCACGTCAATTTTAGGAAACTTCATGATAACACTATTGAATGATTTCACAGAAGTTCCTTGCTGTGCCCTCTGTTGCATGGCTTCAACCATCTTCTTCTCTAACTTTGATGCTGGCGAACTGTGCCTTGGGGAGTTACCCCGTCCAATTACACCCCCCATCTCAGAAAAGCGGACGATATCGTAGAGTGGTAGCGACTTTTTACCTGGAAATGCAAATTAATATTTAGGATGGGAGCTTGGCGATGACCAACTACCCTAATTTTGTGGATGCTCCAGCATTTAGGGGCCACTAAGCCCACTAGCATTAAAACAATAGGTGCCAGCCCTGGAAAACTATATTGAAATTCATCCTTAAGAACAAGATACAAAAAACTATTGAGATTAAATAGCCATCCATATCCTCTTTAGTCGATTGTCCAACTGTAATTAACATACCGTTTCTAGAATTTAAGACTTAGACGAGGCTGCCAGAAATGAAATAAGTTGCTTGCACTATAAATTTAACGTGAGGAGTCAAAGGTGTGCAAACAAGTCCAATTTCAGGAGCTTCCGAGACATCACGCAAACAGTGGAAGAGAAGTCAAGATGGAGGAAGCAGACATTCAAATCTTGGTGGAGGCAAAACATGTACAGTTTTCAAGACCGCGGTTTAAAATAAAGGGAAAATTTGTTTAGTAGCATTGAAAGTTCACTGCTTCCGAAAAATACCACCGAAAGAACCAGGTTCCAGAAATTACCACCAAAAGATTCACCTCGCTTCGGGATTTAACACTCTGGACAAAAATGCCCTTACACCTCCGCTCCTCCTCCTCCTCCGCCACCTCCCTGCCCCTCTCCCTCCCCTCCCTCACCTTCCTCTCCTCCTGCGCCGCCCCGTCCGCCTCCCTCTTCCCCCACCTCTTCGCCGCTGGCCTCCCCGCCTCCTCACGCCGCTCGCCTCCTCCCTCTCCGCGCACCCCATCCCCGCCGCCGTTGCCTACCTCCGCCTCCTCCTCGCCCCCGCCTCCCCGCTCCTCTCCCTCTTCTCCCGCTTCCCTTCCTCTCCTCCTCCTCGCCTCCGCAAGGCCACCTCCCACAACCCCGCAACCCTAACTCCGGCCCAAGAACGCCAACCTCCGCAAGCGCAAGAACCGGCGCCGGCCGGCGCCCATGGCCCTTCCTCCTCCCCGAGGCGCTCTCCCGCTCCCCGATGCCGCGGGAGGCCGCCGCCGGCGCACCCGACGCGCGAGGTCGCCGTCGACACCGCCGCCGAACTTGTTGCCTTCGATGTCCTCGCCACCGCCCTGATCCGATCGCCACACCGAGGTCGTGCCGGATGTGATACGAGCTCGCCCCGGTGGTGCTCGGGCGGCGAGCGGTGCCACGGCGAAGACGGTGCTCGAGGCGAGGTAGGCAATGGCGGCGGGATGGGGTGCGCGAGAGAGGAGGAGGCGAGCGGCGTGAGGAGGAGGAGGTGGGAGGCCGCGCGCGAAGAGGAGGCGGATGGGGCGGCGCAAGAGGAGAGGAAGGTGAGGGAGGGGAGGGAGAGGGGCAGGGAGGTGGCGGCGGAGGAGGAGCGGAGGTGTAAGACTGTAAGGGCATTTTTGTCCAGAGTGCTAAATCCCGAAGCGAGGTGAATCTTTTGGTGGTAATTTCCGGAACTCAGTTCTTTCGGTGGTATTTTTCGGAAGCAGTGAACTTTCAGTGCTACTGAACAAATTTTCCCTAAAATAAAACTGAAGAAGAACAGTAGTAGCAAATGGAAGCAAATAGCAAGAATGTTTGGGATGTTACCCGAAATCTCTCTCGACAAAACCGAAGGAGGCACAAGGCTGCTCTTAAGCTGCCACGCATAAGGCTAATGGAGGCTAAGAAAAGCATATATATCGCCTCTACCTCTCCTGACAACTAGGATCTCATCTCTCCCTACCCAATGGCCAATATTCCAACAGTAGTTAACTAGTCGTGAATCATGACTACATTTTGGTTCGGTTGCATCATCATCACCGATCGCCATTGATGCCGATGCATGAATCACGGCAAGCATTATTGAGGACAATTACAGTACAACAAACAACAAGAAGACTTCGTCGTATCGATTAAAAAATGTATGGCCAAGGGTCAAGGACAAGCCTGCGGAATCTTTGAATCGCACATTTTCACACCGCAGGAATTTAACAAAGACCACCCCACACCCTGACCCTGGTCCCTGTCCTACTCGCGCAAAGGCACCAAAATTCGCCCAAACAAACCAAGAAACCTGGCTGTATACTCCCACCACAGACTAGGACACCGAGTCAAATCACCAAATACGAACTCGATGGTTCATACGAAAGTAACAAATGGCGATTGAAGAAAGGAAAGATCAAGAAAAGGAGGGGGGGTGGGGGTTGCCTGGGTTCCTTCGCCTTCCTGCTCAATGTATCAAAAGAACCCGGGAAAGAACTGCTTGGAGTTGGGGGGAATCGGCGAGACGGGTTGTGCGCGGAGTCGCCCGGTGATTTGGAATCGATGGGAGAGCAAGGGGCAAGGGGAGGGGAGAGGTTTGCATCCGCGTGGATGGATGGAGGGGGGAGGGGGGCCCACGATTCCTGCTTCGGCTGACACGTGGGGCCCTGGTCCCCTCCGATGCGACTGGCAGATATCCATGCAGTTACACTAGTACGCAAGTGGGATTTGCTAGGGCCGAGAGGTCTGATTCGGTGCTAGCTCCGTGTTTTCAGTTGTAATATTTTTTAGTCAAATATATAATATTTTTCGGTTATATATGTAACAAAAAACAAAAAATGATGGAAGTGTTCCCCTACAAAATTCGTAAATAGTGTGTAACAAATTTATCCATCAAATGTTTTCACAAAAAACCCCAATGTTGTATTTATTGTTATTGATTGTTGCACATATAAAATCAAAATATTGCATAACAAAATACCTACCTCCATGGCAAGCGATGACGGGCAGCGGGAGGTGACGTGTGCGGCGTGGATTCGATGTCAGGAGGAGAAGGCCACCCGAGTCCTCGCGGCGTACCAATGGGCCAGGCCGGGGAGGCCGCGTCCCCGCCCGCCATCGAGATCCTCGGCTTTTCCCCTGGTGCACTTGACCTCCTAGGCTGCCGATGAAGGGAGGAAAGCCGGATCTGGCAGTGCCGCGCCCGAGGACGGTCAAAGAGGAATTCGACAACGGCAGGTGGACCTGGTGACACTGCACCCAAGGATGGCTGAAGAGGAAGTTGACAACAACGGTCGGATCCTGGCTAGGGCTTGTGGTTGTTGCCGTGCATGGGGTTAGGGTATCATTGCAAAGAGATAGAGGAAGAGGGTGAGAGAAGGGAGAGAATGATGAGAGAGTGAGACAATGAGGAAGTCGACTGATTTTATCTCTTGCTCCATACGTATATATTGTGGCAATTACCTTTTTTGGGTTGTGACTTATTGCTTTTAAATTCTACTTATTTACGAGAGACAATACAAAGAGAAAAACAATCATATGCGATTTTGGCTAGTATAGCTGAACTTGTTACAGTGTCTAAAACAATAGATCTGTAGGCCCCGTCTTGAAAAATGCACAATTTGAAAGTGGGTTACTGTAGCATACAGTGAAAAGGCTGAAGTCAGAAACCATGCTGAACCGTCTTGTTTGTGTTTATGATTAGGATCTTTCTTATAAAAAGTAGCTTTTTTAAAGGTATCATAGCCTTTTTCTTCCTTTCAACTTTACATTGTCAAACAAATCAATTGAAAACCACAGGACCATTGTGTTGCATCCTGCAAAATTGGTGTGCTTGCCATATGCTATTTCACAGTGACATGTTCCCCCCGATTAACAATAACTAGCTACAAAAATGCAGCGGCACACCGCGCTAGCTACCACGTAGACCGAAGTAAGAATCGACAATTCATAAGCGCCACGCTAGCTACCACGTGGATCGAAGGAAGAGTCAATAGTTTATAAGGTGGCCTTTTTGAACAAATCAAGGAAAATCACAGGGCTTAATCACATAAACGGAGAGCCTCTTGAAAAATTGAGGACTTAAATATAATTTTGGGAAAGCGGAGGGCCTTCTCACGAAATCACCGATGTGATGAGGACTTTCCGCAAAAACCGAGAACCCATTCGCAATTTTAAAAAACCGAAGGTTTTTTTTATAAAAAATGCTGATAATGACAGGTCGCAATCCCCCGGCGAATAATAGCTAAGCATGCTCTCTTTTAGGCTCCGAAAAACAATATAGATGTCTAAGGAGGCATAGAGATACGTATTGCTTTATGTTATTTGCTCTTTATATTACTCAACCTTAAGAGCTGCGTACAGACACTACTCCAATAATTTTGCTTAGCGCCACAAAATCTCACTCTTAGATTTCGGGTCCAATGGAGCGATGAGAGGAGTTGAGAGGAGGTTGAGAGAAGGGGATGCGCAAATAGGAGGGAACAAGGTGGTGATCGGTTCGGTTAAAAAGCTCATGATTTATGGCTGAAAACACTGTAGCTGGCTGAAAAAAGTATTGTAGCTGACAGAGGCTTATTTAGCATAATTAAATTTAAAAACATTTAAAAATATAAAAAATATGTTAGCCCATTACGTATATCTCTATCTCTATCTCTTCTCTATCTATCTATCTATCTATCTATCTATCTATCTATCTACCACATATAATGCACCTAAAAAACAATCCTAAAGCCACACAGGGCCCCTACTTTTAATTTGAGGGCTCCCCCTACTTTTGAGGGCCCTGTTTTCTGGGTTGCACTCCAACAGGAGCCCTCAAAATAGGGCCCCTATTTCTCAATTTTCTCTATTTCCTCACACACTATATGCATATGTATGAGACAAAAGCACAATACACAATAAAATATTTATGATTTCAAAATGAGGGACAATATTTAAATTTATGAATTCAAATACGAATATTCAAATTTAAATTCAATTTTGTTTCAATTTTATTGTTCCAAATTTAAATTCAAATTTGTTAGAATATTCAAATTTAAATTCAAATTTGTTAGAATATTCAAATTTCAATTCAAATTTGTTTCGAATATCCAAATTTAAATTCAAATTTGTTTCGAATATTCAAATTTGTTCCGAATATTCAAATTTAAATTCAAATTTGTTCAGAATATTCAAATTTAAATTCAAATTTGTTTCGAATATTCAAATTTGTTAGAATATCCAAATTTGAATTTAAATTTGTTCGAATATTCAAATTTATTCGAATATTCAAATTTGTTTGAATATTCAAATTTGTTCGAATTTAAATTTGTTTCACTAAATGACGGAAAAAACGAGGAAAGTGAAAAATGAGGTAGGAGTAGGGCCCCTAGGAATGAGGGTGAAGGGGATTTAAGGGCCCTCAAATTTGAGGGCTCTAGTAAGAGCCTCTTTGGGCCTCTATTTTGCCTCTGCCTCAAATTTGGTTTTGAGGGCTCAAGTAGGGGCCCTGCTGGAGATGCTCTAAGTACACCCAAAAATTTACACCCAAACCCAACCAACGTTTGAAATGAAGGGACAAGATCTCATCTAACCTTGTCTTTCTCTTACTCACTCAGATCCAACGGATCAGATTGCTGCGACCAAACCTCATCACTCGCCTCCTCCGATCTCTCTCTCCCTCGGCGTCTCCAAACCCTAACAATCCAATCGCACAGTCGCCTGCCTCCGAATTACCCTCCTCATCTCATGCCCGCCTCCCCTCCCCTCCCTCCCTCCGCAATCCGCAATGGCGTCGGGCTTCTCTCGAGCCCACGTCGACCAGGTAAACCCTAACCCTAACTATTTCCCCCTTTCCCTATCTCCAAATCCTAACCCTCTCCTCGATCTGCCCCTCCGCAGTTCTTCCCTGCCAAGAAGCGGAGGCCCTCGTCGCGCAAGGACGAGCCGCCGTCAGAGGCGCAGCATGGCAGCCCTGGAGGAGCGAAGGGGTCTCTGGCGGGGTACCTTGTCCGGTCCCCTTCTGCCACGGCGGCGGTTGCGTCGGCGGACCCCGCGGGCTCGCCGAGGGGTGGGGATGCGGGCGCCAGGAGGAGCCTGTCGGTGGAGATGGATGTCGATATCGCCTATTCCGCGACGGCGGCGGCGGGTGATGGGGGCGACTTGGAGCTGAAGAGATTCACGATGGAGTTCTTGTCCCATTACTGCAGGTGAGCGATTCATGTGTGAGTCCGGCGGGGGGTTTCTTATTTTGGTGCCAAGAACCGGTCTTGCGCGAAGTTCAGGTTGTAATCTTGTTGTTGCAGTGCTATCCCGTCTGTGATGGATGATGCTCGGCGCGCATTCGACCCCCTACGTCGCGGAGGGCGCCGCGCCGTGGCTGGCCCCGCCGCCGCCGTACATGCCGCAGCCGGTGTACTACGTGCCTATGCGGCCCGTCCAGTACCTCGACCCGACTGCGCAGGGCGGCGGCTACATGCCTGGGCCGGTCTACCACATTGTCGGTGGCGGAGGAATTGAGGCGCCGGGAGATCTCTACGCGGCTGGGAGCGTCGGTGGCGTCTACGGCGTCCCGCACCCCGTGCTGCCTTTCCCGCCGATGATGTACGCGCATCCGCCGCCCGGCGCGGTCGTCTACGCGTCGGAGGGGAAGCCGCCGGAAGGTAGGGCCCACTCCTCGTAGGCGCAAGGGGAGGCAGACATGGCCGCATGGGCTGGTCCTGGGTTCTTGATTCTGATGATTATTGCATATGCCTAAGCCAAGAAGAATTTTGCATCGCCGTGTGGTACATTTTTATTGTTTTGGCTTGGTTTCTATGGGGTTGCTATATAGATGAGGGGAGGTGGAAAATGGATGGATATTGCAGTTTTCATCGAGTGAAATAGATTCTTGAACTGTTATTATAATAGTACATTTGGTGTGCTTAGTAGCAAGTCATGGGATTTCATATATTCTAGGTGGTTTCTATCTGTGAAAGACAAATTTTGTTCATTTTGTGATCATAAGCTTGATGCTGGATCTGAATGGATCATGGTCCATGGCTGTCCTAAGCAATCCGTGCTGTAAATGATTGCGTATTTCGTTTGTGTGAGAGCTTAATTTCAAATTAATGGTGTACTGAATTCACTCTAGCTATGATCTTAGATGCCGTTTTTTGGTTTGCTTGCTTTGATAGTTTGATCGGTTCATCTGTTCAAGTTGATGCTTGTGGCTGATACTCAGTTGCTCATCTTCTGGCAGTGAATCTCCTGATGATTCTGAACTTGGAATGTCATGTAAAGTATCCACTTTTCTTCTGAATAAAATGCAAGAGAAAGAATGCTCCATTGTTGACTTGGAAGAAAAGGAAAGTCTCATATCTGCAGAGAAAAGCTATGTTAATACTTGAGAGATTATCCAATAGTGACAGGAGCTTGTATCATTTCCGGAAACAGATCAACTTTGTATTATTCTTTTGAAACAATGCTGGGGATATGCCATCTTATCTCTTGAATTCTTCACAATGCTATGCAGGTGCCCAGATTCAGGAGACGCCCTGTTCGATCAGCTATCAAAAGAAGGTGTCCATCTCACCAGATTCAGAGACC
Source organism: Dendrocalamus sinicus (assembly GCA_036346575.1). Taxonomy (NCBI): domain Eukaryota; kingdom Viridiplantae; phylum Streptophyta; class Magnoliopsida; order Poales; family Poaceae; genus Dendrocalamus; species Dendrocalamus sinicus. The sequence continues at coordinate 14,859,799 of CM070646.1, forward strand.
TCCAAAGGTAATATATGCAATGAAAAATTTTCTCTTCTTTCATACAGTGTGTACATATATTGGAAACAAGAAACAAGCGGATTATAGCAGCGTTCTCAGAGGGTAGAGGAGATGTAAGGCTATGAGCTGATTACAGAAGTGAACACTGCTGCTGGAGCATGCCATCGCCGGTCTTGAAGTTGGTCTCGACGTCGGTGTGAATTGCTCGGTACCGGCAAGCTTTACTTGTATGGTTTTATAGTTGTATGGCTTGGTTTTGAATTGGTCACTCTAATTAGGAAACATCGTGCTATGCCTTGTGTTTTCAGGAGAGGAATGAGAGGCTCTTCTACAAGCTATTAATTGATAATGTGGAGGAGCTGCTCCCTGTGGTTTATACACCAACGGTAGGTGAGGCTTGCCAGAAATATGGAAGTATATTTGGACGCCCACAGGGTCTGTATGTCAGTTTGAAGGACAAGTACGTTTGCCCAGCTTTTCTTGAATTTACAAGAATTATGTATTTATTTTCTTCTGCCTATTGGATTGGGACTGACTGGAGGTGTATTCTAGGGGGAAGGTCCTTGAGGTGCTAAGGAACTGGCCTGAGAGGAACATTCAAGTTATTGTTGTTACTGATGGTGAGCGCATTTTGGGGCTTGGAGATTTGGGTTGTCAGGTATGTTTGTCGAATTAGCTGCTCGCGTCAGGAACTTTACTTATATTTGTTGAACGATCTTCTATAGGGAATGGGAATTTCTGTTGGCAAGCTTTCTCTCTACACTGCCCTTGGAGGAGTTCGCCCATCAGCTGTAAGCATTCACATCTGTTGCAGCCCTCCTTTAATGATATCAGTATGTTTGCTACCAGCAAACTGCAAAGACAACCAAAATCATCTCAATTTTGTAAATATCTACTTTGCAGTGCTTACCTATTACAATTGATGTTGGTACTAACAACGAGCAATTGCTTAATGATGAGTTCTACATTGGGCTCCGGCAAAGACGTGCTACCTGTGTTTTTCGAGTGATATAGATGGAATTTTTCCTTTTAAAGTTGTGAATCTTTGCTCACGATGCTTGAGAATCTTTTGGTTACCTGTGTGGTTTTACCTAATGATATGTGAATCATTAATATCCTTGCTGATTTACAGGTGAATGATATACTACAGCACCACCCAGATCTTATGGATGGGTTTAATGAATTCTTGGAGCATTGCGAAAATATAGGTAGGTCGCATACTTAATATATATGGATTCATCTTGCAAGATTACATTCACTTATTTTTTATTTGATGTTTTTATCTCTGAAAGATTTACGAGATTTATGGATGGATTTTTATTAAGTATATATATATACTTAATATATATGTTATTTGATTATTGGGAGATCCAGGTTTGCAAAATCTCGTAAGAATAAATCTTCTGCACCGAAAGGTTCTTCTAATGTCCGCCAGACATTTGCGGAAGAAGATCAAGAAAATCTATACAACCTTGTTCAGGTTTGTATGCACAGCCTATAAGGTTCCCATGAAGTTTTACAGCAAGCTTGCCCATTTTTAAATTTGCTGTTGCTAGGTTACATTACACGACCATGTCTCTTTTATGTCCATGAATCCTGGCTGCAACAGTGCTTTTACGACCGCATGCTACGACTTGCTTGTTCGTTTTATTTTTTACAAATTTTATGACAAAAATATTTGGTTATACAATATATGAGACGTGAATCTTAATGAATCTGATCACAGCAAAGCTACAGTAGATTTACGACACAGCAATTTCTCAGAGACGTGGTCGAAAGGTGTTCGACCATGGCGGAAGCGGAAGACGGTGAGGTCGAGAAGAGAAACGACCACTTCCCAGAGAAATCGAAGGTAATCTGAAGTCTTACGACTGCAACAAAGTTTGTACGCGGTCGTAATGAGACTACGACCACGTTGTAAGGGGTTGCGATCACGTTGAAGGCTACGACCACGGTGTAATTGATCGTAAGGAGCAACGACTTTAGCAGGAAGATCTGAGCGGTCGTAAACGTGGTCGTAAGGACTTACACCACGGCAAAGCTACAATAACTTTGCATGATGATAGTAAGGAGGAAGATCGTGGTCGTAAAGCTAGCAGGCGTGGTCGAAAGGCGGTCGACCACGGCGAGAATCAGCGGTGTGATTGGGAGCATCTACAACCACGAACACGCAAAGTCGAAGGTGGTCTGAAGATGTAAGTCTGCAAAGAAGAAGATTAAACGTGGTTGAAGGAGGCTACGATCATGTTGTGAAGGTTTCGACCACGGTGCACAGTGAGGTCGAGAAGAGGTACGACCACTTCCCAGAGAAATCAAAGGTAATCTGAAGGCTTACGACTGCAACAAAGTTTGTACGTGGTCGTACGGAGTCTACGACCACGTTGTAAGAGGGGTTGCAATCACGTTGAAGGCTACGACCACGGTGTAATTGATCGTAGGAGCGGTGACTTCACGGGAAGATCGGCGGTCGTGGCGTGGTCGTAAGGACTTACGACCACGGCAAAGCTCGATAACTTTGCATGATGGTCGTAAGGAGTAAGATCGTGGTCGTAAAGCTAGCGGCGTGGTCGAAAGCGATCGACCACGGTAAAATCAGCGCGATGTGATTGGGAGCATCTATGACCACGAACACGCAAAGTCGAAGGTGGTGCCAAGACGACGATCGCAAAGAAGAAGATTAAACGTGGTCGAAGGAGGCTACGATCACGTTATGAAGGTTTCGACCACGGTGAGCGATGATCGCCAAAGATCACTACGTGGTCGTAAAGAGTTGCGATCACGATAACTCGAGAGCGGTGAAGGAAGACAAGGCAATGATATAGCGGAGCGATCGAATCGACATGATGATGTTACGACAACGACTCAAAGCGATCGGTGCGAGTTTGAGTGGTCAGACGGCCATCGCATACCACGGGTCAGCAGAAGAAGTCATACATAATATAGATATTACATGTAAAAACAAAAGAAGAAAAAGCTTACTGTGTTTCATATTTCTTTATGTGGCAAAAATATTTGTTTTCTTTGTAGCCTCAAGTTTAAACAATGTGGGGATGAAGAAAGCCGTCGGTGGGTGAGTCCAATGATGTTGTCGCCTCCTCAAAGGATCAGTCGTTATGTGACATTTATTATGTGACAAAAATATTTGGTTATACAATATATGAGACGTGAATCTTAATGAATCTGATTGTTCGTTTACAAATTTTATCTTGTTTTGTATTTTACCGTAGCGTTAGCACGGGCACTATACTAGTACAAAAAATACGGGAAAAAAAGAATCGGCAAAAAAGCTCAACAAAAAGCCAAAAGTTCAGAAAAAGACGAAACTTATGAATAGTGAAAAATAAGCCAGAAGCCGAAGCCGAGTTGATCAGGTTGAGCGGATACCATGCGCTGTAACGCTCGGGCCGTCAAGCCTGGCTATGAGCGTGTACATCTCTTAGTATTTAAATTATATATATGCTAACATGGATATATCATTTCTCGCTATCTATAAGACTATTATTAGCTACTTTTATTTTAAAGACACTCCTAATGATAGACACTGCTATGTTATGTTCATACTTTCCACATTATCAATAAATAGCTATAGACATTGCTAAGTTTAGTGGGCAGTATCCATCAATGGGACCGGATAATAAATTTCACCAAGCTCTCTCTTCTCTCTTAATGTTTGATTTTGTGCTCAAACAATTGCATGAGACACTGCTTCCCCTCTCCATTCTTTAATTCTCTTTCCACCACAGCGTAAATGCTACTTGGTAGACTAATTAATGCTATAGACACTTCTTACGTAGAATCATTGGAAGTGCCTTAAGGGTATTCCTAATAGTAAACATCACAAGCTATGTTCATATCTCTCCACATCATCAAAAAATTGTTGTAGACACTAGTACTCAATGGATGATGTCTATATATGGATCAAAGTAATAAATCTCACAATTTCCTATTCCTCTCTCTCTCACTCACTCCTCCCACTTTCCCAAAAGTTGGCATAGACCCCTCAATTTCTCCCTAATACAAATTTATGTCATTTCTTGCTATTTGGATTTTGTGCATATGCAATATCTTGTATGAGACATTGCTTTCATCTTTTTCTTCATTAATTTCTCCTCTACCTCACTCTAAGTCTTATGTGGCACTCCGTGTGCATTGCTGAGATCAGCCCATTAGGAGTGCCTTAATCCCTAGCACCAGGTGCTAAGAGTTCAACTTTTTCTTATATAGCACCAACTATCAAAGTTTACTTCGCTGCTATGTAATCTGGATTTAGTACTTACTCCCACATTACTTAGCATCGGTGCTAAGAAATTTCTCTCTCCTATAATATTAGTTTAGCACATAAGGATGTACATGCTCTAAGAAGCAAAGCTCAATTCGGCTGTTCCCCTCAGGCCAAGCCGCTGGAAGATTTTTGCATGCGTTGAGCCTAGCTCGGATGGTCGTGTAGGCAACCAACACAACCCAAAGTTATATCCGTAGATGTTGGTCAAGCCTTATACAAGCAACCAAACACACATTGCCTTCTTAGCGCTCATTTGGGGTTTAAGCTTATGGTTTTTGAGCTTTTTTAGCACTGTTTGAGGCTTTATTTACTGTAATTGCTGTAAGCTTTTTGACATAATTAAATTTAAAAAAATTAAAATAAAAAATAGTTTCTCTCGTCATGGACAATACAAAGAAATACAAGATAAAAAGAAAAGATAAAAACCCAAAAAACCAAGAAAAAGATAAAATTAAAAGTGAGAAGCTACAAACTAAAAACCAAAAACTTAGGCCAGATGAGCAGGGCGAAGCCACCACACGCCAACTGCGTTCGCAACCTACCCTTTTTTCACACCTCCTGGACAATTTCTTTCGGACCTAGAAACACAAGGAAAACTGCAGTCTCTCCCAGTTGGATCACGAAGTAAAACGCACATCTATGAAGCGTATCATTCATTGCAAGATCAAAGGTGAATCAATTGGCCTACGAACGACCCTAAACCCGAATAATTCACACGATTTCAGTCCAATTCATCCTTCAAACGTGCCAAATGAGCGCACCAACTTCAAAAACGAAAAAAAAAGATCCTTCAAACGACAGAAATAACCGGACGCTAAAAAGAATTGTTAACAGATCACAGTGGAAAATGATGCAGCGCATCCATTTCATTTCCCCAGCGAGGAAAGCGGTTTTCGCAGTTGTATACGCACTATCTCTACTGTCCAACGCGCTTCGAGATTCGTGCTCCATTCTCTCCCCTCACACGAATCTCGGAGCACAAATGGACGATCTGGACACCCTCACACGAATCTTGGAGCACAAATAGTCGCTTCACAGTAGCGCATGCTGGTGCATGTACAGGCGTTTTAAATTTTTCCTCCCAACAAGCGATCATTTCCCCCAACAAGCTGCGGTCGCATTCCCACTGCAGCATTGCAATTTACAACATTTTTTAGGTCGTAAAGAAAATAACAGCGAGTCAGAGATGGCAATTACAGGAGACTAGTATAGTGTCCGTGCTAACGCTACGGTAAAATACAAAACAAGAAAAAATTTGTAAAAAATAAAACGAACAATCAGATTCATTAAGATTCACGTCTCATATATCGTATAACCAAATATTTTTGTCACATAATAAATGTCACATAACGACTGATCCTTTGAGGAGGCGACAACATCATTGGACTCACCCACCGACGATATTGCCCGTGCGTTGCAACGGAATCCAAAAAAAGATGGTACATAAATATAAGGATCCTGAACTATATAATAAATATCAATATCAGCAAAACAATCATGTATATTTTTTTCACTTATATTTTCTCAGTGCTACCTCTAACAAAATTTCAAAATTTTCCCTACAACGTAAATGAACAGTGCCTTAACTCCCAAAAAGGTTTGATATTAATACAATGCAAGGATTCTAAGGATTCTAGGTCAATTGGAAATGGGCAGTAGCCAGTTTCCCGTAGAAAATCATATAAGCTTGGGCCAAGCTTCTCGCAGACCTGTTGAGCCATCGAAAGACCACTTTGTATCATGCATTTGAAAGAAGAAAACAAGTTAGAAAAGATTATATGATGTCATGCGAGTAAATGAAGTAACATAAACATACATCTCTAATTCTCTCTGATTCATTCAATTTTTATCCGAAAATAAATAAGAAAAAGGGGAAATGCAGCTCCCGAAGGCTAAGGATCACAAATCACGGTGATGTTATTCCAGTAATGATGGTCAAGTGTAATTACAGCGAGAGGTCAAATTCTCTCGAGCAGCAAATATGTAATGGCCATCTTCATCGTCTTCTCTAAAAGGAGGAAGCATTTGAGCCACACCCTTCGAGAGCGAGACGAAGAAGTATGGTCCGAAGGATGTGCCGACAATACCAGTGGTCACATCGCCAACTTCTTGCCCACAAAATGTTCTTATCGAGCCTACACACATCGATCCATTCATGTTTTTCATGCATAAAACAGTATAAACAAATACTTCCCATTTGTTGGTAATGTTGTCAAGTCAATCACATGTCCAGAGGGTGCGCAAGGTTATCGAGCTCATGTTTCTATTTCTCTCTATATTTGTCAATTCAATGCAACTGCACAAAAACAACATCATACAGGGCGATCCAAGATATAGCAAAACCACATACAAAGCTCACATCTGGAACAATAGAACAGTCAAAAAGTTAAATGCCAAACCTCAGCCGTGATCTACCCCATGGTTGCGCATACGCCTTCCAGTACCTCATCAAGATCTCATCCTCCGAATACTTCACTCCGTACTTTTCGCCGATTGTTCTGTACACCTAAACACAACACTATATAGCTACAGATCACCTTATCATAAAAACACCCGCATATATTACTATGGTTAATACCATGAATTAACATGTCGTGCCAAATTAACATTTAAGAAGTGCTGAACAATATATGATTGTATTTTCAGAGACATGTAGACTAAGTTCTGACATCAACGCAATAGATTTCAGCTATGTGCTTACTGATGACTGATGAGTCTTAAAGAGTTACCAGTTCACACTTGTGTAAAAAGCAAACTGAGAGCACGTTCAAGTGCAAATAATAATTTACGAGGCATGACTAACCAAAACTCATGAACTGAAGTAAACTAAAGCTAAATCATTGTGTTGGATACTTGGATGAATCAGTATCTTTAATTGGAATAAAACTTTCATATACTCATCTATAGCAACAGCATAATATAGAGTTATAGACATCCATAAGCTGAAAAATGAAGCATGAGAGCAACTGTGAATTTTCCTCGTAAAGTTAAAATTAAATACGATGAGCACCCAATATGTTTTTCCCTAATGTTTTTTTTTAAAAAAAAGAGAGAAGGGCATTGATGCAAATTAGGTTAGCCATAGTGATTATCAAGTAAAAACATTGCCAAGAATAAGAGTTTTATTTACACCCACCCATCATTTGCAACACCGGATGACATGAATTTCACAGGAGTAATGGATTTCTATAGTGATCCAAAACTGCAAATTCAAAGGATGCAACTACAACAAATGAAACCTAAATTACAGTTCTCGATGCACCGCACAGAAAGCAAGGAAGTGAATCAACTAATGACACAACACATCTTAAAAGAGTTCTTGAGTTACATAATGTTTTATCTGGACATAAATACAGATCCTACGCAAGCCAACTTCTATTGTGCTATTCAGATTTGAGTCCCTAATTACATTACAAAGTTCTCTGCAGCTTTAGGAACAATTCATTTGAGATTCGAATATTTTAGTTGAATCACCAGATCCGTACTTGTATAAAGCAACTCGGTTTGGAAGAGCAAAGCAAACTTAGCCAAGTAGCTTCAATTGTGCCAAAACCTCATTTGACCTTCTTGTATGTTTGTGGCAACAGGAGATAAAACCAACAATACTTTCAAGTCCAAAGAAAAGGAAATTGGTGTTTAGTAAGCACTGTGATCTCGGACAATCAATAACACCACTTAACCTATGGAAAGCTCCTAGGAACCCCCCCTTCCCCAACTTGAACAATTATCGAACAGTTCAGATAATAAACGAATACATATGAAAGGCTTGACGCATGACCAACTCCAGTTTCCAGGGAAATGAAATGGCAAATTCAATAGCATTCATCTGAAAGCTACCAACTTATAACGGATGGTTAACCAGACACGAAATAAGAATGTGATCAAGTTGATTCACTACAATGGGTAATCCAATTTAATCAAGCACACTGTATGAAAGGCACAATTTGGAGTATGCTAATCACTTTGAAAGTTTCAATAAAGTCTTAGCATTATTTCTGAAATTTTAGTGACAGACATCAAATATATGAGAAATAAATGCACTTCACAACAATAAGCAGATAATAACTGAGCTTAAAACACGAGTACATGAAATCTGATATGAATCCAGCATTACAGAATATTTGCAAGTTTGTTTCTGTACAAATCAGTTTTACCTGGCACATGAGCCGACTCGTCAAAATCATCATCCTAGCCAATATAAAACAGGAGAAGATCACTAATTCATCAAACGAATTGCAAACACAGTAAGAACTGTAATTGGCACTGCAATTTCCAGAGCTTAAAAGTACGGCGCTCGATGTTGCCACCTAGGTCACTGGAGTATGCAGGATTCAAGAAAGTGTTATAATGATATAGACAACGGATTCCTTTCAAAGTACCTGAGGGGAGAGCAGGATCTGGAAGCACCGGGCGGCAATAAGAAACATGTAGCAAATGGAGATATAACAAAATGCAATGCACAGAGGAAAAGTAGCAATGTATCTTACTCAGGCTTTGGCTCACTGATGAATATGCCCACACTCTTGAACCAGAGTACAAAGCTGCGGTGATCCTTCACATAAAGCCAAGCTTGTAGGAAAGGGAAGAGCTTCTCATTTATGCCACGGGCCTCAATGTAAAGATGGAATGCATCACGCACCTTCTCATCCAACTCCCTGTCAATTCAAAAGCAAATTTGCATATATGATCAATAAAAACTCGTAAGCCAACATTAAGAGCAATTGTTCCCTTGTTAGTATTATCACCATGTGTTTGCCTTTGTACCAACCAGCCTACCACCAGTACTTAGCAGAATTAGTCTATCAACGAGTAATAAACATCACATGACTTATCCATACCAATCCAATCGGGGAACCAATCAACCACAATCCAAAGAGCTAAGCAAACTTGGTGATGAATTGATGATCACAACTTCCAGAAATATTAATTGATTGTTGCAAGACAAAGGCTTTTCCGGATGTGATCGGATCAACGGAGAATAATATTCAGGATCTTTTATATTACTTTTACTAATTTTTGTGCATGCACTCATTGCACCGCATAAAGGAACCAGGAGGCATGTGCATTCATCGCATCACCATCCTATAAGACATATGACAAAGATAACTTATTACATAACCAGTGTCCGCCATCATGTATCACCGAGATCACCTTATGGGCGCGATCACTATTACATAACCACAAGATTCTTGGTCATGATATCTAACTATCTATAGTATAGCAAATTGCTATTTGTTACCGAAATGATTTATTTCCTTTAGTTATCTCAACATGTAAAATTTCAGAGAAAGTAGAAACAGATCAAGAATTATCTTATACATTGTCACTGGTGAGTAGCAACTGAAATCTGAACTTCACAATGAAAGAAATATGAAGATGCCCATATGAGCATCAAGTTATGAGCATGCTAGTACACCTAAAATTTTTTCTTGACATAAAATTTCCATGTTTTCACACTTACTTAGCAACAACTACTACAGAACTATGCGTCGTCATATTTGGGCATTGGAGACCAATTAATTACCTCTCGTGCGGTGTCGAAGACGTCGCGAACGGCGAGCGGGATGATTCCGGGGTGGTCGCCGGAGCCGTTCATGGTGAAGGTCTTGCCGCTGCTGGTGCGCCGTGGCGAAGGTCGTGCCGTTGAATCCATCGACGGCGCGCAGATGAGGGAGCGGACGAGCACGCCGTAGATCCGCGCGTTGGTGGCCGTCTCGTCGAACACGTGGTCTTGATTCGGCGGAGAGGGGGTTAGAGAGGGAGGAGGAGGAGGAGAGGCGAGGTCCAAGACGGGAGGAGAGTGGTGGCTTACCAAAAGCGAAGGAGGCGCCGTGGACGGGCGCGGCTCGGTGGAGGAGGGAGATGCGGGTGTCGTCGATCCGCCACTCGCGGTCACCGCCGGACGTGGAGGAATCGTCGGAGGAGGCGGGGGGCGGAAGCGGACGGCGACGGAGATCTTCTCCATGGGCGGCGGCGGCGGGGGTGGGGCGGTCGGCGAATGCCTCGCTGATTCGGGGGGAAGAAGAATTTGTGAAACCTTTTCGGGGGGGAGGAGGAGGCGGCGGCGGAGCGGAGGGGTGGGGGAGGAGGAGGAGGCAGCGCGGGGTGGTGTGGGGAGGAGAAGACGGCGGCGCGGGGTGGGGTGGGGAGGAGGAGGAGGCGGTGGCGCAGGGGGGGGGGGGAGGAGGAGGCGGCGGAGGGGGGAGGAGGCGGAGGAGGAGGAGCGGGGAGGCGCGGGAGGCGGAGGGAGACGAGCGGGCGGGAGGAGAGGCGGCGCGGAGAACGGGGGAGCGGTGGGAGCGGAGGCGCGGGGGAGGCGGAGATCGGGGAGGATGGGGGGAGGCGGAGGGAGGGGTTACTGCAGATACATTGAACCATGGCCGTTGGATATGGTTGAGTAAGGAGAGAGAATAGAGGAGATTTAATCTGGTGCGGACGTTTTTAGAATGGTGTAATTCTGGGTGCATATTATGGTGTGGACGTAGTTAAGGTCATGACTGTGGAGCAGGTAATTGTTGGGTGGATATAGGATAGTTTTAACTGGTGAATTAATAGTGTAGAAGACGATACAGGGGCGTGCTCAGCCTCGTAGGCCTTTGCGCAGCCAGACACCAGACGTGGCCTTAAGGTTCTACTTATTTCGACTTTTAATTTATTTTTTACTATTTATAAATTTCATCTTTTTTGTTTTTGACTTTTTTAGTGTTTTGCCGGTTCTTTTTTCATATTTATTTGCATTGTCCGTGATGAGCTAATCTGTTTTTTTATTTTTAAAATTTTTTAAATTTAGTTACGTCAAATAAACCACCATCAGCTACAGTGTAATTTTAATTAGTTACAGTATAATTTTAGTTATAAATCAACTTATTTTAGTCTAATCGAGTGACACCTTAAATTACATATATTCACCTATGTTACAAGTTACAACCTGCTAGCGCTAGTAGGTCAGAGTCAAGGCGAATTCACGTCGGTGGAATGGATAAGCAGTTCATACAGGCATGTCAGGGTTACCAAGGTATAATCACATTCACAGTCCAGATGACTTGGTTCTCTTCCTGAAACGCTGAGACAGACTACCCCCGTCTCCAACCTCTCGCGGCTAAGCTTCTTCCACAGGGCTTGGATCTTCTCCTCCTTCGTTTTCGGGGACGATCTCCTCTGATTCTGTCACAGCGTCGTGGCCAGAGCCTTTACCGTCATATTCTACAGAGCAAATTACCAGGTCAGAGCTTTTTTTTCTAAATTTATTGGTTCACATTGTTGGTTAAGAAAGTCACCGACTCACCGGTTTGAGAGATTAGTAATGGTAAGCATAACTTCGATTAGGATATAACAGGGCCGATCTGAAGGGAAACAGGTCAAAGTCACGAAGAATGTTTATTTCCAGAAACACCTTACACCCAATGTGCCTGCTTTCGTCGCAGTTTTAGCTCTGAATTATATTGTAAGGCAAGTAACAGAAGCAATGTACCTCCTGGTTATCATTAGTATCGCTTGGGAAATGATCCATCATTGGCCGCCCCTAAAGAGGAACGTCTGCTCCAACTTTCTCGGTTAGAGCTTGTGTATGAGCAGACTCCTCATTATGCCTACTTTGTTTTATCCTATAAGAAAGGGAAGCTTATTATCATCAGACAGCTTACAAGATGAAGTATATTAAACCTCACTTGTTCCTCGCTAACTCTTAAACAGAACTGTTGTGCACCAGGGAATCAATCATAATGCAGGAAACGAATGACCTAGCGCAAGACCGCACAGAATATCAATATGGTCTCTATGACCTTCACAGATCACCCATATTGGCTTTACACTGATCACCATTTCTAACAATATAGTAACTTACCGCAGGACAAACCCAATAACATAAGATAGCCTCAATGGATGGTCAGACGATGAATCATATGGGGATAATGCTTAACTTGACTGCAAAATAGAGAGTTAAATTTTCTACTAAATACTTTACCTGCAAATGTGACCCAACGCTACCACCATCCATCCCTGAGATGTTATGATTCTCATCTAAAAGATATGACCTTAGAATAGGGGCCAACAAGATTACAAGATTTTTTTTCAAATATTTTCTCAAAACGGAAACACGACTCTAAATTCTTCACTCCAATAATTATGATAAATTATGAAGTTCAAAGCACGACTTGAAACTTGGTATGCACCTTTATCAAGATGTCAAGAATCTATTCCAATTAACGATCGAGAGAATTATTGCCAAAGTTCTAACTTTTTTATTTGAGTGAAGGGAGCACCAAAACCGGGCAAAAAGAGAAATGTCGAACTGCTCTTGCTTGTGAGTCCTAAATGATCTAAGTGATCTTAGATGAGTTCTCATATATCATGGCAAACTAGATTATAGCACGAATTCGATCTAAATCACCCACAAAAGTAAAACATAAAAATCACATCTTCCTTGAGAAAGATCAAGCAAACTCAAGAACTTCATCTAGATCATGTCTAGATGGATGTGATTTTATCTTCAGAAATATCTCCACCTCTTATACATTATTGACACTAAGAAAGATCAAGAAGAAAGGAATCCAAATAAGAAAACTAAGCAAATCAAAAACACAAGAGGGGATCCATGACACAACTCACTTAGACAAACTTTGGATGCTTATTTTACTTGGAGATGAATATTTCACAACCAATCCCTCATAATAGCAAAACTCTAAGTCTAGTACACATACACAAAAGGCTCCAACACAAAAAAAACATTAACCCTAATCTCTCAAGTGACCTCATGACTCAACTTAACATAAAGCTTATGTAGTTGAGGCTACCACCACACACCAAACCAGCTATTTCTTAGTGGATCATACCACCTACATATAGAAAAATCTAGTAACCCACACACAAATAAATTTTTACACTCTCACACACTTGCACGTTTTTCAAATGCAACTTCCATAAGTCTCCACAAGCCTGATAATACAATTTATCCATAAAAGGTATGAACTAAACCATTTAGATCAGCGCAGCGGTATTCCTATTGATGTTAGCTATACAATCTCCTCAATAGAATCTATGGCACAACTCACTTAAGCAAACTTTGGATATTCATTTTACTTGAAGATGAATATTTTACAGCCAATCCCTCATAATAGCAAATCTCTAAGCCTAGTCCACACACACAAAGGCTCCAACACAAGAAAACCTTAACCTTAATCTTTCAAGTCACCTTACGACTCAACTTAACATAAAGCTTATATAGTGGAGGCTACCACCTTATACCAAACCAGCTATTTCTTAGTAGATCACACCACCTATATATGGGAAAATCTAGTAACCTACACACAAACTGAGTTTTACACTCTCACACACTTGCACGTTTTTCAAATGCAACTTCCATAAATCTCTACAAGCCCGATAATACAATTCATCTATAAAAAATATGATCTAAACCACTTAGATCAACGCTGTGGTATTCCTTTGATGTAGAAAAGGCACTTCTGGAATTGGCTGAGGTTTACTAACTTCAATAGTCTTGGCAGACGACGCACTCTGTGCGTCCTTTTGCTAGGATCAAATGGGTTACCTGTAGAACATACATGTATAAACCTCATCGTACAATTTGTTTTCGTCAGAATGTAAAGCTGCAGACTTGCAGTTCAGTGGTAAAGTCCTCAAGCGTATCTGGATATACACATGTTTGGAGATTGTGTTGTTTTTACCTTATGAAATTCACTTTGGTCTCTTATTATTGTACACAAAATTAACTGCCAAAGTATGTTGCTGATGGATCGCTTAAGGGGGCGTTTGGATGAGGGGGTATTTTGGGGAGGACTTTCAGGATTCGGTCCCAAAAATCTTCTGCTATCTAAACAAGCCCGATAACCTTAGTTTAGGTCTGTTCTTTTCGGCTTATGGCTTTTGGCTGAAATTTTTGAATTTTGGTTGTTTATGGTACAGATTACGGAGAGACAGATACTCACTTATGATTTTGGTTGGTACAGATATTGAGCTTTTAACGTGTAAATCGTTTAACTTGTAGACCCCGTCTTGAGAAAATACTCCGTTTATAAGTTAGGTACTATAACAAAAACCAAAAACCGCCAGCTTGTGAGGTAAAGAACAGGCCTATTGTTAACCTCCCAGATGGCATGATACATGGTTGGCTCATCTGGGCAAGGAATGCAAATTGTAGACACAAAATGGCACCGATCTGTGCCATCCACAAGCCTAATTGTAGGCAAAAAAAAGAGAGAAAAATCTCAGCCAAGGCAAGGCAACCTCAGCTGCTGAGAGGCTGAGGCAATCTCAGCGCTGCGCCACGTGGCGCGCTCCTACTGGGTCCACGGATGCCCTCATCCGCTCAGGCGCCACCTCAGGACCGAATTAGATTTCCTGTGGCCCCACCCCTCCTCGGCCACAAGCGCAGCGCCCCCCTGTTTCTCTTCCCTTTTCTAGCAGTGATCAGTTTTGGAGCGCACATTTCATCTCACCACACGATATCCTCTCATTTGCTTGAGGAGGAGGAGGAGGCGGAGGAGGAGAAGCTTGCAGGATTGGAACAATGGCGGCTCAGCCTCAGGCCCTTCTCTCCGGGAGGCAGCTGCTGGGGAGGCCACTGCAGTCCACCACCTCCAGGTCTTCCTCCTTCAGGAAGGGCCCCTTCATTGTCAGGGCAGAGGCCACTCCTCCTGCCAAGGTCTGCTGATTTAATTCTAGCTATATGTAGCGCACACAAAGTTAAACCTGATTAATAACTTTTTTTTAACACATTTGATTTGTTTTCTTTCAGCAAGGAGCTGACAGGCAGCTGTGGTTCGCATCCAAGCAGTCCCTCAGCTACCTGGATGGCACGTAAGTGAAGTTGCAGCGTAGTTAGGTTTCGGCTTCTCTAAAAGCCGAAACAAACGTAGCAGTTTATCCAAATAGCTTCTTAAATCCGTTTTTTTAGAAGGCTTTTCAAACCTAAAATCATACGTGTCACTCGTATCAATATCTCTATTGTTCACCACTAAAAATCATACGTGTCACTCGTATCAATATCTCTATTGTTCACCACTATCTCAAAAAATACAGTAAAAAGACATTTGTCATCCAAAAGAACCTGCAGATTCCACGGGGGCAACACAACACGGTAGAGCTTAGCAACGACAAGCTGACCGTAACAGAGCAGTATAAT
Organism: Dendrocalamus sinicus; assembly: GCA_036346575.1. Classification (NCBI taxonomy): domain Eukaryota; kingdom Viridiplantae; phylum Streptophyta; class Magnoliopsida; order Poales; family Poaceae; genus Dendrocalamus; species Dendrocalamus sinicus. Next base: position 14,875,221 of record CM070646.1, read on the forward strand.
GTATTCGTGTGTACTTGATTTGCAGGCTGCCCGGCGACAGCGGGTTCGACCCGCTGGGGCTGTCGGACCCGGAGGGCACAGGCGGGTTCATCGAGCCCCGGTGGCTGGCCTACGGCGAGGTGTTCAACGGGCGCACGGCGATGATGGGCGTGGTGGGCATGATCGCGCCGGAGATGCTGGGCAAGGTGGGGCTGGTCCCGCCCGAGACGGCGATCCCGTGGTTCAAGACGGGCGTGATCCCGCCCGCCGGCACCTACGACTACTGGGCAGACCCCTACACGCTGTTCGTCTTCGAGATGGCACTGGTGGGGTTCGCCGAGCACCGGCGGTTCCAGGACTGGTACAACCCGGGCTCCATGGGCAAACAGTACTTCCTCGGTCTCGAGAAGTACCTCGGCGGCTCCGGCGACCCGGCCTACCCCGGCGGGCCGATCTTCAACCCGCTCGGGTTCGGCACCAAGAGCGAGAAGGAGATGAGGGAGCTCAAGGTCAAGGAGGTCAAGAACGGCCGCCTCGCCATGCTCGCCTTCCTCGGCTTCTCCGTCCAGGCTCTCTTCACCGGCGTCGGCCCCTTCCAGAACCTCCTGGACCACCTCGCCGACCCCGTCCACAACAACATCCTCACCAGCCTCAAGTTCCACTAGACACATGCATGCAAATGGAATCAATCAATCATCGTGCGTGTTATATATGTATATGAAGAATGTAAGCATGTGAGTGCGTGTGCGTACGTAGATGCATGTGAGGTGTGTGTGTGTGGTACGTATTAACGTATATATACGTATATATAGGTGTGCTGGGTGGGTGTACAATGTGAATCTGTGCGTACGCGTGGTGCGTGCATCGATCGGTGCATGCTTGTAGTACGTGAGAGCTAGCGCATGCATGGATGGCGTGCCGTGCGTCTAATTCCTTCCATCTCTCTGAACATCTTCGATCGATCTCCATGTCTCTCTAGCTGCTCTATCCATTCAAGTAGCATGCAGGTACTTACTATATATCCGAATTGTCCGTGTGATTGCGCGGCTACATTTGACGATACATACGTATTTGATGTACTGTTTGTACCGTTATAGCTACTAAATTAAGCAGCATCGATCTTTCCCTTTTTGAGAGAACTTTCAAGATTCTTTTTCTATCTTGTCTTTAATCCTCACCATAAATCGTATCGGATTTGTATCGTATGCATGCAGAGTATGTAGCTACCAAGGTTGTCAAGATTGTGATCCGTGTCTAGATCTCATAAGGCAATTCTGTGATATTGCCGAACCATTCTGACCTTGATCTTAAGCGTGTGTGATTATGATCAGGTATTTGTTACACATAAAATAGTGATGCCGATCTTATAATATTTAGAATCATGATTTTTTTAGGAACGATCGCGTATACGATGATGCTATGATCTGATTCTACTAATACGAAAATAATCTTACCTTGCCTCTCGATCCTAACAAACTTAATTAGTACATCTGCCTCCCTTATGTATCAATTTCACCAAGAATCCAGCCAATTCGATGAGATTGCTGAGGAGATTGCAAGAGCTAGCCGTACCTTGGTTTCCCTGGGGACGTACTCACGTACATGAGGTAGAGCGTGACATAGATAATTTCCAACGGCGCCAGCACCGTTGATGGTACGATGAGGAGACCGCTTGGCTTGAGGAGGCCATCGAAGGTCCAGGGGGAGCTGCTGAGGAGGGTGGTCTAGAGGGCCGCACCTCGACCAGCTGACTGAGGAGGAGGAAGGAAGGGAGAAGACCGACAGTCAGCATAGCTCGCAGTAGTAGACGGCCAATCACAGATGGTTTGACAAAACCATCTGTGACTAACACTAACACATACGGTTTTAATTTGGACACCGTCTGTGTTGGCGGCGTCGGAGAAAACGAGTATCACAGACGGTTCTTAACTATGAACCGTCTGTGATAATTTAGTATCACAGACGGTCTGTATTAAAAACCGTCTGTGATGATCCCAGATTATCACAGACGGTTCTTAATTAAAAACCGTCTGTGATAAGCTGGTTATCACATACGGTTCTTAATTAAAAACCGTTTGTGATAATGGCAGTAGGCATTTATTGCGCTGCTCAGACCACATCTGTCTTCATTTCGATCCAGATCTAGCTGGTGCTTTACTGTTTCACTCAGGAGGCAAGCTTGGCGATTTCAGGCCACTTAATTTGGTGGGAGGAGGCAGCTATTGAGCTTTGAAGATTTATACTTTCCTGGTTGCTCTAGATATGGTTCATAATGAATTTTATTTTTTCTTTGCATGTATTACAATTTAGATATAAGTAATTGGTGAGTGTTATTAATTGAAGATGGTTTGCAAAATTGTTGGTTATATAATAGCTGTTGTGTTTATAATATGAATTGAGCTAGCAAATTAAGCCTCAATATAATACATGTGGCCGGTATATATGTAGTAATAATTAGTTAATTTAATTTTTAATACTAAGTTGTTATATATGTACGTAACGTAGGACCGAAGCTGGATGTATGCTGCGAGCCGTGTGAGTGAAGAGTACATTAACCAACAATTTTGGTTTTACAATAGCTGCCTTTACAAGAGCTGCCGAGGAGGATATGTTAAATAAGGGGGTGGAATGTATGTACTGTTCATGCACTGACTGCGAGAATTTAAAGATGTTTAAGAACCGAGGGCAAATTGAAGCGCACTTGATTCGGAGGGGTTTCAAAAAGGGTTATACGTGTTGGACCAGTCATGGCGAAGTGAATGATCAAATGCCGTCGGATGACATCGCCAGTGAAGTGAATGATATGCCGCTGGATGACATCGCCGGTGAAGTGAATGACATGCCGCCGGCTGATGTCGATTGTGGTTCGGATTCGGATAGGTTACACGATGATAATCTGGATTAGATGCTTCGCGATGTAGAAGAGAACTATGATGAGAAGGAGTATGTTAAATTCCAAGGCTTGATGGAGGACTCGGAGAAACCTTTGTACACGTGCTGCAAGTACACGAGATTGTCGGCCGTACTTGAACTCTTGAAATTGAAGGCAAATAACGGCTGATCCGACAAGAGTTTCACGGCGCTGCTAGGTCTTTCAACGGACATGCTTTCCGAGGGAAATGAGTTGCCTAAAACCACATATAAAGTCAAGAATGTTCTTTGTCCGTTGGGAATGGAAGTAGAAAGAATATATGCATGTCCGAACGACTGTATCCTCTACCGTAAAGAGTATGCAAACATGCATATATGTCCGGTGTGCAACGTACCCCGATACAAACGTAACAATCAATCAGATGATGGCGAGGGAACAGAGGCGAAAAAATGACCTCCTGCTAAGGTGGCATGATATTTTCCTATAATTCCCCGTTTGAAAAGGTTTTTTGCAAATCCAAAGGAGGCAAAACTGTTGCGTTGGCACTCGGAGGAGCGCAAAAAGGATGGAATGCTAAGACACCTTACTGATTCCGCGCAGTGGAGAAACATCGATAGGAGTTTTGTAGAGTTCGGTGCAGAACCAAGGAATATAAGGTTTGGACTGAGTACAGATGGAATAAATCCTTTTAGTAGCATGAGTAGCCGACATAGCACATGGCCCGTGACTCTCTGCATCTATAACCTTCCTCCTTGGTTGTGTATGAAGCGAAAGTACATTTTGCTGTTGATACTTATCCAAGGGCCAAAACAATCTGGGAATGATATCGATGTGTTCCTAGCACCGTTGGTGGAAAATCTAAAAGTACTGTGGAACGAGGGGGGTACAGGTATGGGATGCATACAAACGAGAGAACTTCACTCTGCGCTCCTTATTGTTCTGCACCATAAATGATTATCCTGCCCTTGGTAACCTATCGGGCCATAGTACAAAAGGTGTCAAAGCTTGTACTCACTGTTTAGATGGTACCGAGAGTGTGTGGCTGAGACACTCACGCAAAACCGTCTACATGCGTCACCGCCGGTTCCTTCGGAGGGCTCATCCATACCGCAAGATGAAGAAACAATTTGACGGAGAGAACGAAGACGGTTCAGCTCCAAGGCATTTAAGGGGACACGAGGTTTATGATATGATTAAGGATTTAGATGTTGTCCTCGGAAAGGGACGTAAATTGAGGGCTCATGAGAAGAACACCTGGAAGAAGAGATCAATATTTTGGGACTTACCTTATTGGGAGTACCTAGATGTTCGACACTGCATCGACGTCATGCACGTAGAAAAGAATGTGTGCGACAGCTTGATTGGTCTCTTGCTGAACATTCGTGATAAAACAAAGGACGGCGTCAACGCACGGTTTGACTTGGCTGATATGGACATTAGGCCTGAGTTAGCACCGACATGCACTGATAATGGACGAACGTACCTTCCCCCTGCGTGTTACACTCTGTCCAAAGATGAGAAAACAGAACTATGCAGTGCTTGCATGGTGTCAAATTTCCGTCTGGTTACTCCGGCAACGTGAAGAAACTTGTTTCGATGCAAGATTTGAAGTTAAGTGGCATATTTGAGTATATTCTAATCACAGTCACAGTCTTTGTTCATGTCATACCGATAAATGTCATATATAATTTGTTGCTTTCGTGTGTATATGTATAGACACATGCTGACTAGAACTAGAGAAACCAAATCATCATCGGTTGGTTTCTTGGACCCACACTTGGTCGCCAGGAGTACCATCGACGAGGAGTCATCCATCGTCGAGAGGTACATTGTAGCAGCACTGCTGCAATACCACGATAAGGAATATGTATTTATGCCCTTCCATCAGAACTATCATTGGATTTTAATAGTAATTGTACCAAAATGGAACAAGGTATATTACCTTGATTCCCTAAGTAAGAATAAAATGGACTTCACAGTTGTCAGCAAAGTACTCGATAGGTAAGTACATTTTCTCCATACATACCTATATTGTACTTTTTCTTTCCTTCCGAATGACTAAGGTTAACTTTTTCGAATCACGTAGGGCGTTCGCGATGTACATTGCAATGGGAGGTGACTCGAAGCAAGAGGCCAAAGGCCTGACACATGCTCGAGATTTTAAGGTATTCGCTATTACACATTAATTAATCCTATGCAACAGTTGGTACTAATGCCTCTTGAATTAACACATTGTATTTTTTGCAGTGCCACCAGCAGCAGCCGGTCAACACATGTGGATTCTACGTTTGCCACCATACGGAACTACTCCTCGATTCCTCGAGGATCACCAATTCCAAGGTTTGTCAATCTTCCCATAATTACTTCATACTTATCACGTTTTATATATATGCACATTGATATTCCTATCGACAGGCTGCGTTCATCCCGTCAACTGCATTGAAACAGCCCGACTTTTCACACATTCGAGGAGAGATAGCGTACTTTCTGGTGGCTAACGTCATAAACCCAGCTGGAAGGTTCCACTGCACACCATGATTTTTTTATTGCTCTTATCACTCCAGAATCGAGGTCTCGCGAAAAGAACAGTCCATAATCAACGAACATTGTCAGGCTGCACAAGCAATACTTGGATGGATTGTCATCCAAGTATTGCTTGTGCAGCCTGACAAAGTTCGTTGATTATGGCTATGTTTCTTTCGCGAGACCTCGATTCCGGAGTGATAGAGCAATAAAAAATACAGTGTTACCATCTAATTGGAAATGCAACGTACATCTTTTGTAATTGTATATTTGTTAATAGGTATTTTAGTTCATTTCAATTAATTGATTTGCGAAATTGATATTTTATGTTTGTCAATTGGATGTTTTATGTTTGTCAAATGAAGTGCGGTGTGAATTGGATGTTGTATTTTTGTCAGAAATTGTATGTATATCTGCTTGTTTTAGAGGGCATGGATAGCATTTCCTGAGGCTAGCCAATAAACAAGAATATATTTAGGGGTAGAAAGGAATATCACAGACGGTTTTTAGTTAAAAACCGTATGTGATAGGTGATATATCACAGACGGTTTTTAACTTGAAATCGTATGTGATAAGTGATAATCACATATGGTTTTTATTTAAAAACCGTCTGTGATAACTCATACCACAGACGGTTTTTAGTTAAAAACCGTCTGTGATTGCTGATAATCATAAACGGTTCGAAAACCGTCTGTGATGACCTCGAATTATCACTGACCCATAAATTCAGACGGTTCAGAAAACCATCTGTGATGACGTTTCTGAACCGTCTGTAATGTGGTTTTCTGTAGTAGTGGATGGGGCTCAACGAGGAGGGGCTGAATTATTTAGATGTAGATAATGTGGTGTGCGTAGGGACTTCTAGCCGCTCGAATGAAATGACATGTATGCCCTTGTTACCTAGCATCACTCCTGCATACTACTCATATGGGCTGTATTGGATGGCTGAGGATAATTCAATGTGCTGAATTGCATCTCTTCTTAATTATGACTTGACCACTCTGCTCTGTCATGCCAACCGATGAAAGTCTAACTAATATGGCATCATCATGTTGTTTAGCCAAATAATAGGGTTATAGAATTCGACTATATGTATAATCTCTTGGTGCTAAGTCTTACAATAGGTTAGTGAATCAACTTGCCTCTTTTTTTAAAAAAACCCATATTTTATAGTTGTAGTTGCAAAAATCGACCCTCACGTTACCAATTCTAACTTGAGCTGATATTTTAGTCCCACTGAAGTCTGTTAGTCCCACTAGCAATGCCACTCTAAGACCTAGGCCTAGGCCTATAAGTTTGGCCTATGGTGGACACCCCACTACTTAGTCTATAAATAGGAGATACCAATTATTATAACTTGTACTTGTGAAGAAGACAGCAATAATGAAAGAAAGGAGTCCCCTCATCTCTCTGTGTTCAATCTATTATTTTGTATTATTCTATATTTGATTCATCTCCCTTTGTCTATGAGGAATCGCTTAGATTGGACTCTCCAACGACGGTTCCTCAATAGGCCTGTCCACCACTCTACCTTGCTTGCTGACAACAAGAACAAAACTGCTCATCCACTAGCACTACATGTGGGACCAACATGCTAGCTTTGGTGAGAATTGGTTAGGATGAGGTTTTGTGAAAACATACGATCATAGAAGCCGGTGTTACGCGCCATAAGACATAAAAGTGGAGGGCTTTTTCAACTACGACCATAAAAACTAAGGATGGATGCTAATTTGAGGCCGTAAGGTCCCTAACTCACTCATGGACACCCTCCCCTTCTTACAGTGGCAGAGATGATGAAGGTGCATGGGGGTACAGTTGTACCCCCAAAATTTTTACCAAAATACTTAGTATATACAGCTGTAATACACAAGGTATACATTAACCTGCTAGCAGGAAGCTCTGCCAGATATATCTTACCAAACCTACTATCTCTTATCTAATTTTCTTCACTGAAACTGTTTGTATATTGTTGAAGGGATGCAATAGAGAAGAATTTGACAGTAGTTGTTAGGTCCATCTTTCCATCCGAAGGTATTCTACCCTTTCTAGTATGAACATTAGAATTGACAATGACTTTTTCAGCACGCAGCACCATAGGTTGTGGATGATGTAGTGGTTCCTCCATAAAATTATCAGTTTTTTTCATATCAATTACATGCTCTTTTTGTTTCATTGTAACCATCCTAGGAGCAGCAGCCATGTAATTTCTTGTGTTAACTTTCATATACTCAAACTTGCAATGCAGTGAAATGGTACTTTTGCATATTATTTAGTTTAAAGTCATTTACCTGCTATCATCGATGAATCTAACTTCTGCTCCTCCTTTGAATTATAAACCGCATCTGAAGTTGCTACAAAATAATATTCAAATGTCAAAAATCAAGGCATGACAGGCAACTGCTATACCGGTGTCTGTTAAAATTTTCTATACTCAAACTTGCAAGGCAGTAAATCATAACATATATGTATATTTCTTTTTAGGCTCCCTTGAGCTATTTCTTCATTTTGTCATTTCTTTAGCTCTATCCTTATTTTTATGGCTAATTTAAGTTCCCTTGAGCTTCTTTCTATAGAGAATATATGTCTACATATAACAAGAGTATTTGTTCAAAATGATAATTTTTTAGAGAGGTTTTCAATAGTAGTTTGGCAAAATTTGAATATAAAACTTAAAATTTTACTTCTAAGGAAAACCAACATGTAATAACAACGTTCTTGTAGTGTTGGAGTACATCCTAAGTTTGCACCCCCATCAAAAAAATCCTGGCTCCACTGGCCCCTTCCCCCGCCCACTTCCTTCCTATTCCTTGCCCTAGCAAGGAGGAGTTCTAACACAAAAAAGAGAAAAATTAAGCTCGATTCAAAATGGATTTCAATTGGATTCAGAAAGAATCAACTCGATTCTAAAAAATTGAACTTGACTTCTAAATGTTTTAACTCGGTTTCGGAAAAATTCAACTTGATTCCAAGGAATTCTAACTCGGTTTGGAGGAAATTCAACTCGGTTTCAAGAAAATTTGATTCAATTTCAAGAAAATTGAAGAGTAGGCTTAGGGCAAAAATTTTCCCTCTAGTGATGGGGGCACAGGCTCCCAGACAGCGGCGAGGATGAGGTGAGGTAACGCCACCGGTGAGGTAGAAGGGTGGAGTGAGAGAGGCGCGGGAGGAAGAGAGTGAGTGCAGTGAGGGAGTGTGTCGTCCTCCATCCACATGTCGCGCAACGGATGTGTTCATGTGAAGGAAAGCAAAATCGAAAATTGGGTGTATTTTCAAATTTCCTAAAAAAATAGATTCAATCCAAAGATTGTTGAGGCAGTCCATGGAATTTCATTGAACTGTTGCAGTGATGGCAGGTCATCTAAGATGCTTAAGGTGGTGCTTATTTGGGCTTTTTTTGATGACTTATAGCTGAAAAACACTGTAGCTGGCTGAAAAAATATTGTAGCTGACGGAGGCTTATTTAGCATAATTAAATTTTAAAAAATTAAAAAATATAAAAAATGTATATTAGCCCATTACATATAATACAAATAAATACGGGAAAAAGAACCGGCAAAAAAGCTCAATAAAAAGCCAACAGTTCAGAAAAAGATGAAATTTATGAATAGTGAAAAATAATCCGGAAGCTAAAAGCTGAAGCCAAAACAATCACAGCCTAAATCAGGCCGGCCTAAAAAGACGTGATTAGTTGTTGGGCCAACATTTCTTAGGCCCACAGTTAAATGATCTGACCCAGCCATCTTCTTCTTCGTCTCGCTTACACAGATCGATTCGGCTCCCCAAATGCGTCAACTCCTCCGCACGCGCCCCTCCGCTTCCCGCCTCCGCCGCCGCCTCCTCTCCGTGCTCGCCGCCGTCGGGGCCCCGCGCGCTGGAGCGGTGTACGGCTTCGGCGACAACAGCCACGGCGCGGTGGGCCAGTCGGTGCCGGCCGCCGACGTCTACGTCCCCACGCTCGTGCCCTCCCTCCCGCCGTCCGTCGCCGCCGTCGCCGCCGGCCACTACCACTCTCTCGCCATCTCCGACTCCGGGAGGGTCTGGGCTTGGGGGCGCAACGACGAGGGCCAGCTCGGCCGCGGGCTCCACGCCCCGAGGTGATCTAAAACCCCGCCCTCTCTCTGCCCTTTGATGCTCCTTCTCGGCGGCGCTTCTAGAACACAAGCATAGCAATGTTCAAACGTTTGAATCCTCTTTTTAAGTTCAACAATTCGTACAAAGCAGCAACAATGGCAAGCTTACTCGTGTGCTTGTAGCAGAGGATGTTGAACCAGACAAAAATTGGAGTCTGAAATGAACTAAATGAGTATGATTTCAGTTATCTGAATCAAATTACATGCACTGCGCATTTATTGGAGTCTGGAGAGTATCATGATTCATGACAGGGGTCCTGCATGCCAAAGCGATAAATTATTTAGTTGGGTTGGCGACACAATGGCTTCCTGGCCCAAATAGATCAGCAACCATGATGTGCTTGTTCAGTAACAGCATAAGAAGAAGCATAAGAATGGTTCAAACTACATGGAAACTTCCTGATGCATGCTCACGCCTTCTTGTACTTGTTTCAGTCTTCATATTTGAGTATATTCTAATCAGGAGAACAATCATCATCCAAACAATTATGATGCAATCATGTTTTTGTTGTCCATGCTAGAGTTGAATAAACAACAAGCCAATGGCATGCGTTAAACAAAATAGCTCAAAGCCTCAAGCACTTATTTTTCTTATTCTTAGGCAACGTTACTTACCAAGGATATATGTGCAAATGTGCTACCATTTTGCTAAATGGCAGGAATTCTTGGAACAACCCAGAACAGGTGAGAGGATTGGAAAATGTCCAAGTTCGAGCTGTATCCGCTTCTGGTGTTGTTTCAGCAGCAATTGGGTGTGATGGCTCTTTATGGGTTTGGGGAAGATCAAAGCGTGGCCAACTTGGGCTCGGAAAGGACATTGTAGAAGCCGCAGTGCCTTCTAGAGTGGAAACGCTTGCTAGTTATGATGTTGTTAAGGTTCTAACTTTCTTCCTGAAATTAATTAATCAGATGTTTGCTCACTTGTGAAGCAAAGGTGTTAATTGAAGGAACAATGGTAGGTATCATTTGGATGGGGGCATGCCATGGCACTGACTAAGGAGGGAAGGCTGTTTGGTTGGGGCTATTCAGAAAATGGAAGGTTAGGAGAAATGGGTCAAATTACTCGTGGGCTTTCTGTGGAACAGTACATTGGCAAAACGGTGGATAAGTATTCTAGTTCAATGCTAGAGGCTGTTGAAAATATGGTTGCGGAGAAAATTCGGAGTGAAGACAATATGCCCATCATCTGGGAACCTTCTCTTGTTCATGAAGTGAGTCATCTTGAGGTGTCTGATGTGTCTTGTGGGCTTGATCACTCCCTGATTCTCTGCTGTGAGTATTTATTTTCACCACAAATTAAAGCTCTTTTTTTTTTGCACACTTGCTATGAATAAACGTTTTTCTCATACTTCTGTTCGGAGCTCAAGGTAGTAGGTGTTAATAAGCTATGGTGCATTGTTTCATCTATGCCATTTGTTGTCTGCGTATTTATCATGAGTTTGAGCTAGGAAATAGCTTTCACTGCAGGAGTAAATAGCAAATATATATGGCCATCATTGGTATTCAAGAACCAGTATCTCATTTTGACAATTATTACTGGTTCTGTTTTAGTTCATTGTATTAACATAGAAAGCTAGGAGCTGTACCGTTGTGTAGTCTTGTGCTTGCGCTAGGATGCTTAAGGTTATTTATGAATGTGCACCAAAATTACAATTTATGAATAAGCACCAAAGTTACAATTTATGTTATATTAGCCAATGCACTAAGGACTTTCAAAAATAATGATCATCTAGCACCTAAAAAGGGTAGGCCTTTTGGGATGTTCTCATTTTGAATTTGCACTCTATTTATTCCTTTCACGTGGTTTCTGTATTACCCAGCTAATGGCGCTGTACTGAGCGGTGGAGACAACACTTATGGCCAACTTGGTAGGAAGTCATTGTGGTCCAAATTGCTTCCTGTTGATATAAGTTACAGTCCATTCTCTGTGTCAGCAAGTGTTGGCCACTCTCTTACAACATGCCATATTTCAACCCAAGGCACTGATGGGGTGGAAACCGGTGTCCTCTCATGGGGATGGAACTGCAGCTCCCAGCTTGGCCGACCTGGCCAAGGAGATGTCCCAGCACTGGTCGACTATCTTAGTAGGGAGAGGCCAGTATCAGCCTCAGCTGGGCGAGTCCATTCCATTGTTCTCACGTCAAAAGGAGAAGTTTGGGCGTGGGGATCTGGCCGGAGTGGTAGGCTAGGTTTGGGAAGCTCAATGGACGAGGCAGAGCCTTGTCTCGTCGATACCCTGGAAGGAGTTGAAGTCTTGCAAGTTGCTGCGGGAATGGACCATAATCTTCTCTTGGTCGCCGAGTAGGTTGACCTGCTGCTTCACCTAAAGATCTTCGGTTGGCAGGAGGCCCCGCCCACCTGGGTGCGTATCCCCATTCTTACTGTGAATGCTAGAGCTCCTAGCCTAATTTGGAGGGGAAAAATAAAGTTCCGATGCTTACTGCCTCAATAGCCTTTTAGATTTGGGGCAATCACACAGGTTGCTTCCTTCCAGGTAATATTTCCCATTTATCTATGCTTTCCCATTATCGTCGACCATTGGATGAGAATCATCTGTCTGTTGAAGAAACTGAAGGTTGACGTACTTTTTTGGGTTCGTTTGAAGGGACAAGGTTGACTCCATTAAGAACAAAAAGATAGCAGAAGGTTAGGCAGTTCCTTGGTCAATTGCCAGTGCGAGTGAGCATTCTCAGACCTCCTGTCATGTTACTATGTAACTTCATTGTCTCTGTACCTATTTCTAGAGCATTATCTTTTACTTCTGCTATCATCTTCAATAGTAAAACCTGTACCGTTGGTCTCTGCAAAATTTAACCCCTGTTATTGGTGTTATCCCTGTGGATTTAAAAGCTCTGAATAAGCAAACTCCCTGGATGTCCATGCATTTGTGATCTGAATTCTCCTTGGTGGTGCAGGCATTTTGTGATAATCGCTCTGAAAGGGCTTGTACTCACTGTGGGTGGCTTTCCCACGGCCGACAGCAACCAAGAACCTGCACCTCCAGTAGGAGTACACGTGGCAATTTACTGGGCATGTCACATGTGACGGTTTAACGAGAGGAACCGGCTGCACGGCTAGTTAAATCTCGTTGCATCTCCCTAGCGTACGCTTGAATTAATCTTGATCGGCGAACGATAAGGTGGTGGGTAATCGTGTGGCTCCTATACATACCTCGTCATACATGCACGCTAGCTGTTTTGGTGTGCAATTTGGGCACTGCCAACAGCCTAATTACTCTATGCCATGTCAGTTTTTGGGTGAGGTGAAAGAGAGGGGGAAGAGAGAACAAGCTTGATACTCACCCAAGTATTAAGCCTATCTAGAAAATCAAGATTTTAGCATTGACTAGATGCATTGGGGAGTTTGTTACCAAATTTGTGGGCCCATGCAACAATTGGAGATGAGTAACAAGCTTTAGTGTAAAACCACTGAGATGATTGTTTTAAAATCGCAGCTAACTACTCTCTCCTCCAGCATTAAGGTTTAGAGGGTGTTTGGGACTGCTCCACAAACTCTGCTCCACGAATTCTACCGTGGAGCAGCTCCACAAAAAACCTAGAGTTTGTGGAGCACTCCTTTAGAGTAAGTACAATAGTATAGCCAACTAGTGGCTATAATACTTGTCCATTTCATCTATAGCCTTCAAAAAAATAGTTCATACAATAAGGTAGCTATTACAATAACTATTTGGCCCCATGTGTAAGAGAGTAAAATGCATATTTTTACGTGCTATAGCTAGCTGTAATTTAGTAGCCAGCTTCCTTCTCTCTCTTCCTTTCTCTCTCTGCCATGTAAGATTTGGTTGATATTATATTTGCTATAGCCTGCTGACTAAGTCTTATTGTACCTGCTCTTAGGTGCTCTCACAACTCCACCTTTTTTTTCCTCGAACAGAGTGCGTGGAGCTGAACCTGTTTGGCTAAAAAATATAGAGCGGAGCTGAAAACGTGGAGTGGAGCAGTCCCAAACACCCCCTTAGTATCAAACTATTTATTAAGATTGCTTCTAAAATCCCAGGTAACAACTCTCATCCAATATTAAGGTCCAGTATCAAACCATTCGTAACGCACTTTAAGTTACAGGTGCAACCATCGATCGATCTCTCAATTGTAGCTCACCTAGAGAGACGTGGCAGTGCGACACTGACCTGCATGTTAATTACTACGTTCTATTTATTGGCCGTTCTAACCTGCGTTTGCTTTTAGCTTTTAATTTCTAGAGCTAAAGTAAACGGATTGGTTTCTTGTAGTTACTTGACAAACTGCTATAGTCTGTTGTCGCCTTTCCCCGTCGCAGTCTGCCCTGCAGCCACCGCATGCCTTGCCCCTGTTGTCTGTCCTCGCCACTCATCCCCTCCGCCCCTGCCTCCATCTTCGCCACCCTCTGTCCCCATCCATCTATCGCCCGTCATCTCCGCCTCTGCCTCTACCTTGCCCATTTGTCCCCACTACCTTCGCCTCGCCCCCACCTCCGCCTCTACCTGATGCCACCCCTCCCCCTCTGCCTTGGCCATGACGGCGACACCTAATGAATTTGGTTTTGTTTTGTTTTCTTTCCCTTTTTCTTTCAGTCTCTTTCATTGTTCTTTCATTTCTATTTCTTTCCAATTATCATCATTTTTTTCTTTTCCAAATCATCTTAGCCAAAAAATCAAAAGCTAAATTAAACATATACATTTTTAGCTATGATTTTTTTAACTGTTACAATGCTATTTCAGTCAACAGCCGCAGCTCAAATGAACTTAAGCCTGTTGCTCGTCGTGCTCCAGCTGTCACCCAAGGTTGTGCCTCGTAATTACCATGCACCTGGTACTTTGTTTCATGTGCATGAAAACTTAAGGAACAAGCCTACGTGCCTCAAGCAAATTCCGTCGCCACCTGCCTATGGCGGCTTGGCTTTCAATTCATCAAATTAATTCTCCCTGGCTAGGCATGGGCAAATGCATGTGTTATAGAGGTGACCTAACCTCTATGATGAGATCATACAACTAGTTCAATATGTAATAGACTCAATAGTATAAGAACATATGTATAAAGAAATGTACCAATATATTTCTATCTTTTATAATTATTAAGAAGGTAGAATAGAAATTTTTCATCCGATCTCACTCATGTATATAAGCCCCCAAGAGGGGTACAAAGGGCCGGATCCATTCATTTCATACATGAGCACTTTGTTCTATTCTATTGTTGGTTTTTTCTAGCTAATTCCTTTCTTTTACTGTTTAATTTGTAATCACTTCAGCATACGTCTTTGTTGTAGCACAATGAACAGAACAGATCAGATAGAGAGAAAGAAAGGAGGGAGGGGAGAGAGGGAGAGAGAGAGTGTGTGTGTATAACACGTCTATTTTTTGTACTACGGCTGATGAATAGTAATATATAATAGATCTTTTTTTGCTACGTATGATTTTTACCGATATAAACAAATTACTATATTGTCTACTACAATCGACTAGTAGATCCCGTCTTGAAAAAATAATTCATTTAAAAGTTAGATACTGTAAAAATACCATTTATTATAGAAAAGCTAGAAACTGAAGTTGAAAAGAAGAGACCCAGTATGTATGGAGAGTTGTAGCTTTTGAGGTCATGCTGGAATTGCGGTGGTTTCGGAAAAATATTTTTTTTCTAATTTTACACATAACACCTAGTTAAAAGCATCGTAGATAGAATCTTACTAGAACAAGGATTCCACAGTGCAATACAACATAGCACAGTACGTAACTACAAAATGGCCCTAGACTAGGGGGTGTTTGGTTCGTAGTACCAAGATGGATAGGATGATCCCATCTGGGATGGTGTGATTGTTCGATTTGATCGAACGATGTCATACAGTATCTAAACAGAATATTCTCTATCGAACTAGCTAAGTGAAACCATCTCGTCTAGGATGAAATAGTTCTATTCATCGAACCAAACAAGGGATTGCTTATCTTCTTCTTGTTCACAGAATTTTGACAATAATGTACTAGTAATTGCACCCCTGCCTCTGCGATATCTGAATGTTTAGTTGCAATCTTTGGAGCAAGACATCGATGTTTTTTTTCCTTGAAATGTGAGTTGGGAAAATTGAGATGATGTTTTGTGTAGTAACTCGGGCCCCTAGCTTGCTTGAGCTGGTTAGGTTTCAGATAATGGTCAGAAGAGTGTGCAGTTCTTTCCCGAACATTTGTTCACGTGTATTCCTAGGAGCGCACAGACAGTGGAATATGTGAGCAAAGCAGAAATTTTTTTCTTTAGGTAATTCTTAGATATATGCTTCAGTTCCTGTACTTATCATGCTGGGATACTCCGTCCTATCTGAAATGAGTTGCTGGCCGTTAGGCAAATTGTTTTCCTCGGTAAAGCAAACATGAATTGAATAGGTAAATTAGACAAACTACTTAAAAATAACATAATCATCTCACTGTCTACTTGGTCCTTTCCTGCCTCAATGCCTAATACTTGCTGCATTTCACCCATGTATCCTGTTTCTTGTTCACTATAAAACTTGAAGCTTTTTTTATTGCTGCGTATGCTAATTTTGAACTTATTGGGTACTCAGTCAGAGCGTGGGAGACTGGCAAGATCAATTCAACATGGAAAAGTCCTCCCTATCCATCATATGTAGATTGCCGGTGGTTTTCCTCCCCCTTCCCTGCTTCCGCTTAACCCAATTTAAACGATTAGGTTGACTTTTGGGGCATAACAGAGTGACAATATGTGTAATCTAATAGCAAATAAGGTTTGCATGCATGCATCCTTTCCTGTATTCATTTTAGAGTTCAAACAAGATGAGAATGTAATAATCTTGTGCCAAGTGTAATAGAGTCTCACCTTTTATTTGTCCAAAGCAGAATAGCAGATAACTAACTTTGTTTTGGACCAAGTCCCAATTTTACATTTGGTGATGTTTCACCCCTAAACGATTGTAGGAGTTCCATGTGGTATTTGACCTGAATTGAGCCAGTTAAATATCCTGTATCTATACTTTTAAATCCTGTAGGAATGCTTCACATGAACGAGATGTCACACGTTTGCAAAATACTTTCTACTACCTGTGCACAATCATTTTCTGACGATTCATACGACAACTCTGAATGCCATATGCTTTGTTGAGGAAAACCTTGAGAACGACAAATGTTGAAGATAAGCATAGTAAAGCTTTGGTTAAGCACATATTGGTTCCAGTCCTTTGCAGTCAAAAGATTCCATCCACTTTAAGAATAAGTTCCTTGCAAAACATTAATTTGGTTAGTGCGCTGTGGTATCTATTGATTTATTTGATGTGCATGGGGTGGTATTTCTCTAATTTGTTGACTTCTTCACGAGTTGGCAGAACAATGGCATCTATAGCTTTCACCACATCATTGGCTAGAAATGGGTTTGTAATCACTTCGATTGCTCCGCCCTTCTCTTTTGTACAAAAACCAAAATTTCTGCTATGTATTCTTTTGACAAAAATAGTAGATTTGGGCATAATCTGGAAAATGGGACTCATTTTAGCATGTGATTGCTTATGCTTCTTGTACTTGTGCATAGTAAAATACTCAAGGAAAAAACCACTGCTTGACCTTGACTGTAATTAGTGAACATGCTCTCATCCATTGATCCATCTAACAAAAAGGTATCTATAACCTCGTGATTCTACGAGGTGTAAAACAATAATGGGGTGATACATCTGAATAGGTGGGTGTTATTTGTTTCTGACATATAGTTATGAGACTAAGTCAGATGATAAAGCAGACGTTCTTGCTGTATGCATTAAGGCAGCAGCATCTTAGTGGCCAGGCATGCACTATTGTTCTTTAGTGTATTCTTTAGGACTGAATGCCAACATTAGCATATATAGATGATTCATTCTGAGCATAATGTTTTCTACTCAGACATATTAATATAAGCAAAAACGACATATATTAGTTTAACCATTCCTATATATATATTGAGTGTTTCATGCTCTCATCCATTGAGTGTTTCATGCACCATGGTGCCTAGGCACCAATATCAATACCCGTTGATTTGCTTTGAGATTCGCAACGTTTGATGTGGGTATCTTCATATACCCATAAAAAGTATATTTGAGATGTCAAACTCAAAAAATTAAATTCAACTTCAGTTTAATTAGTTTGAACTATTTTTATGGTATATACTCATACAATGCATTGAACTCAAAAGTAGTTCAAACTAGTTTGAACTGAGTTCAAAACTTATTTACCATAAATATATCAAGGGTATAAAACATTTTCATACCCAAACTCAAAAAATATCAATAATACACGTGTATTGGATGTGGGTGCCTAGGCACCATGGTTCCTACGTAATTTTCCTATATATATATATATATATATATATATATATATATATATATATACTTTTATTTTACTCAGACACCAGATTTTCATATGAAAGCCCATAACAGCTAGTTGCAGTACTGTGTAGCATGTACCATCAGTAGGACTCAAAAGCAGATGTGTTTGGTCTTTTATATATATATATATATATATATATATATAGAGCTGAAATGGGACACCTAGTGCCTGACACTCCAAGCCTTGCCGTTAGATTGCTTTTAGATACGTGCTAGAGCAATGGTATGTATGGTATGTAATATATTAGGCATGCTAAATCAATCATGGAAGGAAAGTCTTAATCATGGATGGAAAGTCTCAATCACACTAGACATATCTAAAAGCAATCCAAAGGTAGGAGACTAGGTGTCAGACACCTAGGTGCCTATATATATATATATATATATATATATATATATATATATATATATATATATATATATATATATATATATATATATATATATATATACTTTTTATTTTTACTCAGACACCAGATTTTCATATGAAAGCCCATAACAGCTAGTTGCAGTACTGTGTAGCATGTACCATCAGTAGGACTCAAAAGCAGATGTGTTTGGTCTTATACTGAAATTACGATTGGTTAGTGGGTTAGTGGATCTATTGAGAAAATCTAATAGCACCTCACTCCTGAAAGGTACGTTATTTTGACACTTTAGCTTTTTCCTGTGAACTTTATGGGAAGATTAGACACATCTTGTATCTAAGTGAGAGTTTGGACTGTGTTGAAATTGAACAACATCTTAAACGATTTTAGTGGCTGTACATCATTGACCAAAGAGAAGGCAGATAGATGGCTGGAGACAAGGCAAAGTATGATTTATGTAATCTGCTAAAGTTAGGTTTGTAGTTATCTCGTTGAATCTGCTTTTCTGTATCAAGAGTCAAGACTAGTAATACAGAAGAAAGCAATGAGCTTTGATAATTACAAACGTGGCATGATTATAAAGCAACTTCTGTTACTGATATTACGTGCTTCTTTTAATTGTCCCCTAGTTGTTCGGTTCAAACTGTACCCTGACCCTCTGATCTAGCTGAAAAATGCATAGGAATTTCACGTAGCACTTTTGCTTTATTAACCACTGTGATAAGCCGTGGAACTCTTATTGCCTTTTGCTTTATGGGCCCTTTCTTTGATGCCTCCGTGTTTAGCATTTTCTTAACAGCAAGTGTTAACTTAAATGTATGCTATATTGTAGACCTAATGATCAACTACGTGCCCACTTCTACTAGGTATGAAAGCTCGAAAATGTGAGGAATCTTCCATGCGCATAGCCCACTAATGAATGGGGGTTACAGGATTGTGATGCAAGAACCCATCATTCTTCTCCTGTCATCCATAATCTTGAAAAGTATTTTTTTTATCACAAGATGCTGGTGCATTCTACCCTGCGTCAATGTCCTGGGTTTCATTGACTATCAGTAACCTGACACGTATATGTATATGTCTGATCCAAGTATTACTTTGAATAATTTTTTATGCCTTTTGTTATCTGTCATGATCTTAGTCTTGTACCTGACACAATTCCATTGATTTACAAAAGTAAACGTGCTTTAGATTTAGAGAAAGAAGTTCGGCATCTGTTACTGGACCCAAGTTCACCTTAGTTGATTCCACTTTTAGTGTATTTCCATTAGTAACATAATCACAATATGCCTTCAGCCTTCTAATAAAATCCATGATGACGGTGGTTTTGAGTACTCCAGCCTTCCAGATGCTGTTAGTGCTGTTCTTTTCTAGCCTTTCCCTTTTTCCCCTCCTCACTACTGAACCCACAAAGTTGAATGTCACAATCAGCTTGATGCAGATCATCTTGAGCATGATCTTCCTTGCCTTGGGCCACTAAATAATCACCATTAAAACTGTTAGCTTTTTCTGTAAATTATCCCTAAGGTGAACACATCAAGATCAGGCAAGAAAAATAAAAAGTTCAAGAATGATTGGTGCGTTTACGATGGGGACTGAGAAGATTTAACTTATTGAGATAAAGGCTAGCGGTATAAGGGAATCTATGGAGGTTGTCAAAATTCTAATTGTTTGCTTAGTTGAGCATCTTAGGGTTCTGCTTTGGTCACTAACAGCACGTAGGGGGTGATAAATTATAAGTTGAAGGCGTAAAGCTTAGTGCTTATTCAGGGAGCTCAATGTCTTCAGCCCTTTGCCTGTGGGGCTGGAGGAGAGGATATATTATGTAGTTTGAATGTTTTCATGGTCATAGGTCTCCTATTCTCCTGGGACCATTTTAAGTAATAGCATTATTTATGTGCTTAGTATTTTCTATATTCATTTAGATGGACGAAGCCTACAGGTAGGGAGATACTTTAACAATATACCAGTTCGTCCATTTCCTGCATAAATTGCAACTTGTGCCTTGAGGAGTGATGGATGGCCAGGCCTTAGCCGTGTAGCATATTGTGTTAATTACTGTAGGTGCTCCTAGTTAGTGGCCAAAATGGCAATCTAATCTTACACAACTGTATTGTTCTCTGGTGCTCCACCTAAGCGTTAATATACCATATCTGCCAACTCTGCATAACCGACTCTTGGTCCAAATCCCAATCACATTGTGTCGGATGTATAAAATATTTTATTTGCCTTTTTTCTAATTTAAACAATGCATTATTGGCCTATTTTTGTGAAAATAAATGTTTGTCTGGCGTGCGTTTACTGTTATTTGTATTCTTCTTTCTTTCTGACAGTATCTTAAATCTTTTTTCAATATGCGTACTGTTGGTTTCTGTAGGTGCCTGTTTGCAATGTTCTCTATTTCATCTTACATCTTTTCTTTGTTGGTCTCGGAAGGCTAGCTGCGCATTGTTATTTGAATGGAGCAAGTCTTGTGCTCAAACAGACAACATAGAATAAAGCTATGCTGTCCCACTGAGTTGGGGACTTGGGGCCCTATTTTCCCACGCTTGCTTTGTCATGGAGAAGAATTAAAATTTATGAGCAGCCAGAATGTTTTAGTCTTAAACCAATTCCAACTGTCTTTCCTTGCAGAAAATAGGCCGACAAGTTCAGAAGAAATTTATTCAAGGGGTATTTATTTATGTCTAGTTTACGAACACGATCTTGGATTACTTTGCTCTGCTTAAGTCTAGTCTTCAAAAATGAAAAAGCTGGTCGACTTTGTGTCTTTAGAAAAGCATTTATATTCTGTACACGTTTTGGGGTGAAAGATATGGATATGCATGTTTGTATGATATAGTGCTGAATATTTTTCAACCTATGCTTTTTAGGAGGCATATTTACTGCTGCAATTAACCTAGGTATAAAAATTCATACAAGTTAATTTGGGTTTGTGTATCAAATTAATGTGAAAAATTATGAGAAAACATGTGAATGTACTTCTCATGCACCACTACAAAAAGGCATATATTAGACGCCTCATTACAGACGGTTTACTAAAATTGTCAGTGTTAAATGCAATCACAGACGATTTAGATTTATAAACCGTCTGTGTTGCTGGCAGTACTAAAATCTATCTGTGAATAGATAATATCACAGACGGTGCAGGGTGAGCACCGTCTATGAAGTATCAGAAGTATTACATACGGTTCTTACCAAGAACCGTCTGTGATATTGCCAAATATCATAAACAGTTTTTTATTTAAACCGTCTGTGATACTTCATAGACGATTTGTATTAAAAACTGTCTATGGTGTGTTTATCGTCTCGCAATTTCTTAAAATTTCATAATCTTTCACCTGAGTCTAAGTAGGATTTCGTTCCGAGACACCTTTAGTAAAACAGGTATAACTTTTGCATATGTTGTTCATTTTCGATGCTCTTATACTCGTTAGAAAGTTAATGATGAGCCCGATCAAAAAACCCCAACCAGCTTGCGCCCGTCGCCCTTTAAGACCTCCAATATCAGCCATGTTTAGCCTCAAATTTGCGTCGCAAGTTTTTGGTTTCTATTTTTGCCAAAATTTTTGATCTTCCTTTCTGAATTTGGGGTTTGTCTCAACTGCAAAATTGTAGATCTCGTCGAAACCTTTCAAACGATCATATATAAGCCATATAAAACTTTGCTATTTTACCTTTTGAGATTAATTGTTTACATTGCATTGATATATATATATATATATATATATATATATATATATATATATATATATATATATATATATATATATATATATATATATATATATATATATATATATATATATTCTTTGATAATTATGTATCACAGATGGTTTGTAGTTCAAACCGTCTGTAATAATTATGTTCCTGACCACTGGGCCCGTTGATCCTCCCCAACCCAATCCCAGCCAATAGAAACCCACCAACCCCTACCCCACGGATCGTAGCTCCACCTCTTCGTTCCTATGCCAAAAATTTTTCAATTCTCGCCTCTCTCCCCTCTATAAATACTCACCCGAACTCATCATCTACCTACGCATGCGCTCAAAATTTCTCCAACCTCCTCACCGTCCTTCTTCTCAACCCCGACCCCAATAGCCCTTGCGAATTAGATGATACGCAAGTCTTTGGACGGCAAGGCACCGCGGAAGCAGCTGGCTACTAAGACGGCGCTCAAGTCGGCGCCTACGATAGTAGGCGTCAAGAACATCCAGTTCATGTGTTGCTAGGATTTCTGCTTTTTCTATGTTCTTATTATGTATAAGAGTTGGGTTTGTAGGATTTGGAGATGTGTTCTTGCCATGTTTAAGAGTTATGTTTGTAGAATTAGGAGATACATTCTTGCCATGTTCTTGCTGTGTTAGATGGGTAACCTGCTCGTTATCTTGTGATGCTGTAACGGTGGATTCTAATCTTAATGGAAATAGAATGTGTCGTTGTGTTTGCTGTTGTATTTGCTTGTTTTCAAAGAGCATAGCTAGTATTTCCTGAGGCTAGCTGAGAAACAGGAAAAAAAATAGGTATAGAATGAACTATCGCAGACGATTTTGTAGTATAAACCGTTTGTGAAAGATACTATCATATACGGCTCTAATCAAAAACTGTCTGTGATACTCCCACATCACCATTTGTGACGACGTTTTTGAACCGTTTGTGATGACATATTATATAGTAGTGAACATAGTATACCTACAATTAAAATTTCATGGACATATTTGAATTTAAACACAAAATTTTAAAGGGTGATTCAATACTGTGTTAACTACATATTTAAATTTCTTTGGAATTTGTAATGTAGATTTAGTGCACTAATCCAAGTGGTATACATGATTGCATCTGATTATTGGTTTGCACTACATATGTCCCTCTTAATGAGGTCCAAACACGGCCTGAATATTTCTTGAGCCATTGTACATTGCTTTTATTACCTATGGCCTTGCCTTAATAAATTTAATGAGCCATTGTACAATGCTTTTATTTTCATTCCATTATAGTATTTGATAGTAGAACATTTTTTATTATTTAACCTTTTTTAAATTTATTTTTATTAATAGCCTTTCATCTAACTTATTTTTAAATATGACCACACCATTATCTATGGCGTGGCAAATAATACTGTTGCATTATGATGTAAGTCTAGCAAAAAAAATAGCTTATTTGGAGGCTTGACTACATCGGGGTTGACTGTGTGGTTGTGTGTATTTGGCACGCTATAGGCTGTGGCGTAGGTTAGATTTGAAAATAAAGTTAAAGATAAATTATTAATAAAATAATTTTGAAAAATATCATTTAATAAAATAGATTCCTGACAGTATTGGTCAACCTGGCCTAAAGGGGATGAGGGATGAGATTGAAGATAGGAGGAGAAAGCCACGGGCGTAGATAGACTGATAGACATGGAAAAAGAGGTAATAATTGCAACACAGAGAGAACATTCAATCGGTTGTCACCTCACTCTACCTGGCCGCCATGCTACCAAAGCGCATGGGCTGTTTGTAATATGACTTGCACTTGGAGAATGTTATGGTGTGTTGTAGTGCCAAAGCATGCACAATCTTCGTGGCAAGGGGGTTGCAAAGGAGAGAAATGGAGATGTAACGAACTGTTCATATAAGTGTAATATTTTTTTTTTCAAATTTGACATCTCAACAATGTTTTTTTTTGTAAATCTAGTCTTCTATAGACCTCAGTAGATATCTGTCGAGATCCTTTAGCTCGGTAGGACATCGACTGCCACATACTGTTAAAATATCGAGTAATTTAGTGTTAATTATACTAATTAGTGCTAATCATGCATCATTTGGCCATCTCCCGATTTGTGGAGGCTCGACAGGACGTTGTCAAGCCACATTTGTCAGGCAGGTCCTATCGAACTGTCGTAGCGTGATAGGTGATACATGTCTCATATTATAGCTGTTGAGTTCATGAAGAGAAGCTATATTTATAAATACTGATTCCTCAAGGCCAATTCTTTTATATAAAAAACTAAAGTATCATTTGTATAAACAGTTGATGTAACTGCACCACACACTGATCAAGTGAGGTACCGATGCCACGGGAAAAAATTTCATTGGACCTATATGTCAGATCTGTCTCCTCACCCGTCGTTTGTCGAGCCATGGTGCCAAGACGGGAGCCATCAGCCCATCACCATGGCCTTTATTACCACCGCCCCAGGAAGGGACGGCATCATCATGGCAACCGCACCGGATTCAACTCCCGCCGTCGCCACCACCCACCGGGGAGGTTAAGGAAGACGAGCCTTCACCGCCAGAGCCAGGAGGTCGAAGAAGCTGTCACCGTCGGAGCTAGTCGTCGTCCACCGTCGCCGTTGGAGGTCATCGCGACTGCGCGACACTCCAATTCCGGTGGTCGCTGTCGGAGGTCGCCGTGCATTGGCGGATCCAAGAATTTTAAGATAGGTGTTTGGACTTCAGAGCTAAATTGTTGAATACGTCGATACCGTAACACACCATTTCCCCAAAAACACTTACAATGATACATGTATATAGGTATAATAAAAATACATAAATTATATAAATTAATAATTTCTTACGAGGAAATGAGCGACACAAAACGAGCATAATGACATAAATTAAACAACAAATTATAGATATTAATGACAGTTGTATACCTTGTTGATCCTGCCTTTTGTGCTCTTTTTGCCGTCAGCAAGAACCGTCCATCTATTTGGAAATTGTATGTTCCTTCCATGGAGCAAAACATAGCAAAAATTAGCATGTAAACAAATGTAATAAGGATCTAACTAACTACTCATTACCTAAGGCAAAGATTGCATTTTTATACAACATCTATTAGATAAAACGAAGAAAGCAAATGCTAAACTCCAGAAAGAACCAGAGCCAGAATAGAGCAGAGTAGAGCAAAGCGGAGCAAGAAAGGAAATAAATGGAGGGGCAGAGCACACCTAGATCTAGAGAGGGGACGATGACAATATGTTGAAGGTGCTACTCACTTCCCGATGCCGCGCTTCCTCCGCCTACCACGTTGCACCCTTTTCGCCACCCACTCCTTACCACCGTGTTCGCCGTGCCACCGTTCGCTTGCCCGTGACACCTCGCTACTCATCCGCGCTGCTACAAACTCACCTTGCACCCCACGCCGCCTCACGTATGATTGCCGTCATATCATGGCGTCACGTCCACCGGCCGTCGCTCGCCTATGCAATCCATGTCCGTTGGTCGTCACTGGCCTCCGCAGCCTGCACCTCTACCCGCTCGCCACTCGAAGGCTAGAGCCGCCTCCCACACAGATAGAGAACAAGGTTAGTGTTTTGTTAGTATCTTTACCTCTTTGGGCCTATACGAGGAAGGCTAATGTGGGAAGAAAAATGGGTCTAATGTGTTACATGGGATGCGCACGAGATACGGAGAGTGCGGGCTGAATTTATTTGCAGGCACAAAAATATAGTTTTAACCTAACTAGCAGTATATATATCTAATAGATCTATTATATACCTAGTATTTTGTAAAAAAATTTAGGTGTTCAGCTGAACACCCTTGACCTCTTGTAGATTCGCCCATGTCGCCTCGACCCTTCAGTCGTCAGCACCTTCGCTGCTACTGCTGTCACCGGAGGTTGCCACGGACTTCTTCGCTACCACCGCTGCCGCTGGAGGCCGCCATCACCTGGATCTGCCGGACACTGGCATCGGCCGTCGGTGGAGATAGGAGGGGGTGCGGCAATAGGGAACGAGAGCGAGAGAATGAGCAGAACGAATCCATGGTTATTTTTTATTCGGGTGTGGGTCTGACCTTCCTTTACCAAACATTATTGGTTTTCTTTTCGTCTGTGACTTATGACTAATTTTGACTGTTAGAAAATATAGTGAGAGAGTGTCATATATAATTTTGATCGATATAGCTAAAGTTGGTACAGTATCTATCACAATCGATTTATAAATTTCATCTTAAAAAGATATTTTATTTAAAAATTAATTATTATAACATAAGTCATAAAACAGTAATAAAAAAGAACAAGGCCATAGCATTTCTTGCTAAGCTAGACCCTTTGGTATATGTTACCTTGGGACCCCTTAAAAGGGTGCGTACAACTGCGGATGCCCTGAAGACCTTCTTTCCGCTCTAATTAGACAGCGTTTGGCCTGGCTGATTTGGTCAGATCCATCGTACTAAATCAGGGGATTATGCTTAAGCCCGACTCACGATTTTCCCCACGATGCTTAAGGTCGACCTTAAGCTTGCCACGTAGGCCTTCTGACTTGCTTTTTTCACACATTTTGGATGCCTGATATTGTTACAATAGGGTGAGAAATGTTATCTGCTATTTTGGTTAAATGACAATTTACATGTATATGTAATTTACGCACTATATAACTTTACATACAAGTGGGAGTAGGAGTAGGAGTGATTTTTTTAAAAAAACTTTTAACTAAAGGTCGTATGTACCACGGCAATCCCCAGCATAATAACATCTAAGAACTGCTCAATATCTGTTGCAATATATTAGCATGGCGCTACCATTTTATCCTTTTTCATGAATACCGTCATTTTTTATAAATTTTATCCCATAATAACTCCACTACTACAGAAAGCCTAATAGTAGACGCCTCATCACAGACGGTTTTGTGAAACCGTCTCTAATGAGCACTATTACAGACGGTTGTAATTTGGAGGACGTCTGTGGTATTTGTGGCGGGAAAATGGATTATCACAGACGGTTATTAACTATGAACCGTCTGTGATACGTTTGTATCACAGACGGTCTGTATTAAAAACCGTCTGTGATAATCCCAGATTATCACAGACGGTTTTTAAATAAAAACCGTCTGTGATAATCCCAGATTATCACAGACGGTTTTTAAATAAAAACCGTCTGTGATAACCTTGTTATCACAGACGGTTAATAATTAAAAACCGTCTGTGATAATTCACAGACGGTTTTTTATTAAAAACCATCTGTGATAATGTCAGTAGGCATTTATTGCGCTGCTCAGACCGCATCTGTCTTCATTTCGATCCAGATCTAGCCACTGCTGCGCACTTTTTCACTCGGGAGGAAGCTAGGCGATTTCAGCCTTGTTAATTTGGTGGGAAGAGGCGAGATTGAGCTTTGAAGATTCATACTTTGCTGGTTGTTCTAGATATGGTTAGTAATGCAATTTATTTTTTTCTTTAATTGCATTACAATTTAGTTCTAAGTAATCCATGAGTGGTTATTGAAGATGGTTAATTTGCAAAATTGTTGGTTATATAATAGATGTTGTGTTTGTAATATGAATCTAGCAAATAAAGTCTCAATATAATAAATGTGGCAGTATATATGTAGTTATAATTAGTTAATCTAGATTTTAATACTAAGTTGTTATATATGTACGTAACGTAGGACCGAAGCTGGATGTATGCCATGAGCCGTGTGAGTGAAGAGTACATTAATGGCGTTCTGCTTTTATAAGAGCTGCGAGGAGGATATGTTGAATAAGGGGCGATATATATGTCTGTCCATGCACTTTGCGAGAATGTGAAGATGTTTAAGAACCGAGGGCAAATTGAATCGCACTTGATTCGGAGGGTTTCAAAAAGGATTATACGTGTTGGACCAGTCATGGCGAAGTGAATGATCATATGCGCGGATGACATCGCGGGTGAAGTGAATGATATGCCCCGGATGACATCGCTGTGAATCGAATGACATGCCGCGGTGATGTCGATTGTGGGTCGGATTCGGATAGGTTGCACGATGATAATCTGGATCGGATGCTTAGCGATGTTGAAGAGAACTATGATGAGAGAGTATGTTAAATTCCGTGGCTTGATGGAGGACTCAGAGAAACCTTTGTACACGGGATGCAAGTACACGAGGTTGTCGGCGTGCTTGAGCTGTTGAAATTGAAGGCAAGCAACGGTTGGTCGGACAAGAGTTTCACGGCGCCGCTAGGTCTTTTAGCGGACATGCTTCCGGAGAAATGAGTTGCCTAAAACCACGTATAAAGCCAAGAAGGTTCTTTGTCCGTTGGGAATGGAAGTAGAAAGAATACATGCATACCCGAACGATTGTATCCTCTACCGTAAAGAGTATGCAAACATGCATGTATGTCCGGTGTGCAACGCATCCCGATACAAGCGTAACAATCAATCGATTGATGGCGAGGAACAGAGGCGAAGAAAGGACCTCTGCTAAGGTGACATGGTATTTTCCTATAATTCCCGTTTGAAAAGGTTTTTGCAAATCCAAAGGAGGCAAAAGCTGCTGCGTTGGCACTCGGAGGCGCAAGAAGGATGGAATGATAAGACACCTTGCTGATTCCGCGCGATGGAGAAACATCGATAGGAGTTTTGCAGAGTTCGGTGCAGAACCAAGGAATATAAGGTTTGGGTGATGCAGATGGAATGAATCCTTTCGATAGCATGAGCGGCCGACATAGCACATGGCCCGTGACTCTCTGCATCTATAACCTTCCTCCTTGGTTGTGTATGAAGCGAAAGTATATTTTGATGTCGATACTTATCCAAGGGCCAAAACAACACAGGAATGATATCGATGTGTTCCTAGCACCGTTGGTGGAAGATCTAAAAGTAATGTGGAGCGAAGGGGTGCAGGTATGGGATGCGTACAAGCGAGAGAACTTCACTCTGCGCTCCTTATTGTTACGCACCATAAATGATTATCACGCCTTGGTAACCTATCGGGCCATAGTACAAAAGGTGCCAAAGCTTGTACTCACTGTTTAGATGGTACCAGAGAGTGTATGGTGAGACACTCACGCAAAACCGTCTACATGCGTCACCGCCGGTTCCTTGGAGGGCTCACCCATACCGCAAGATGAAGAAACAATTTGTGGAGAGAAGGAAGATGGTTCAGCTCCAAGGCATTTAAGGGACGCGAGGTTTATGATATGGTTAAGGATTTAGATGTTGTCCTCGGAAAGGGACGTAAATTGAGGGCTCATGAGAAGAACACCGGAAGAAGAGATCAATATTTTGGGACTTACCTTATTGCAGTACCTAGATGTTCGGCTTTGCATCGGCGTCATGCACGTAGAAAAGAATGTGTGCGGCGACTTGATTGGTCTCTTCTTGAACATCCGTGATAAAACAAAGGGCGGTGTCAACGCACGGCTTGACTTGGTGACATGGACATCGAGGCCGAGTTAGCACCGACAAGCAGCGATAATGGACGAACGTACCTTCCCCTGCGTGTTACACTCTGCCCAAGGCTGAAAAGCGAAGCGTGCGGTGCTTGCATGGTGTGAAAGTTCCGTCTGGTTACTCGACAGCGTGAAGAAACTTGTTTCGATGCAAGATTTGAAGTTAAATGGCATGAAGTCTCATGATTGTCATGTCTTGATGACACAGATGCTCCCTATTGCAATTAGAAATATTTTGCCGATCAAAGTCCGAGAGACAATCATGAGGCTATGTTATTTCTTTAACACAATTGCTCGAAAGTCATCGATCCCGAAGGACTAGATGCTATGCGGGACGAGGTGGTGATGACTCTATGTCACCTTGAAATGTATTTCCCTCCTTCGTTTTCGATATCATGGTCCATCTCATTGTTCACGTTGTGTGGGAGATAAAAATGTGCGGGCCGTATTCCTCGCAGCATGTACCCATTTGAGAGGTTCATGGGAATTCTCAAGTCCTATGTGCGGAATCGTTCTCGGCCGGAGGCGGCATCGTCGAAGGTTATGCAAGCGAAGAGGTGATTGAGTTTTGTGTCGATTATATGGCTCGATTCAACCAATAGGTGTCCTCAATCTCGTCATGAAGGGAGGTGAAGGGTCTCGGAACTATCGGAAGGAAAGCAATCACTCCGGATATGGACACGTATACTCAAGCCCATTTCACGGTGTTGCAACACATGGTGAAGTGGCGCCTTATGTGGACCAAAGCACAAGGATGTGCTTCGACAATGAATCAGGCGGCGGATGTTTGGATCATGAGGCAACACAACCGTTGGTTCAACCAATGGTTGAAGGAGCAAATTGCTAGGAGCTCGCCGAGTGAGACGCTGAGATGGTTGGCAAAAGGGCCGACATTTCTGATTGTGACATGGCAAGGATATGACATAAATGGGTACACATTCTATCTGTGATCTCGGGATGTCAAGAGCACTAACGAGCATGGAGTCCGCATAGATGCATTCGATGCCGATGGGTCGAGAAACTTCGTACTATGGCTTAATAGAAGAGATTTGGGAGCTCGACTATGTGGTTTTCAAGATCCCTTATTTACGCTGCCGTTGGGTGCATCTCCCACAGGTGAAGGTTGACAAATGCGGTGTAACATCCCAATTTTGCTTTATTTGGAAGAAATAATTTTAAATTAATTATCTCAATTTATTTGGATTTTCAGAATATAAAGTTCTGTTTAAAAATAAAAATTTAATATCAAAATAGGTTGGAAATATTTTTCATATGTTCAAAACTTTATCAGTGAATTATGTGAATTTTTGCAATTTTGGAATTTGTTTGGTATTTTTCGACTATTTTAAAGCCTCCTATTGATTTCAAATCTATAAAAGATTTAAATTCTAAATCCTCCCGCCGCCACGTGGCATCCATCCATCCGTCCATCTCCGCCGGACCGATCCCCCCGTCTGCGCCATCCCGCCTCCCTCCTCTCCGTGCGCCACGTGTCGTACATCCGCCGCCCCGCAGACTAATCCTCAAAGGGATTACCTACCCTTATTGGGTAGGCAATGCCTCCCGCCCGACCGTTTACACCGCCGCTCTCTTCCCTCCCGCTCCTCGGCGCGTTCGAGCCCGCTCGCGCGCGAGGTTGAGTTTCTTTTGTTTTGCGGCGACAAGCGGCCCCACTGTCGAGACCGCGGTTCGCGTAGGTCACCGCCGATGGGTCCCACTGTCGAGCCTTCGTCCCCGCGACCGTTTCCTACTCTCGCGTCGTCGCCATTATTGCGCCGCCGCCGAGCTCGCCCGCTCGCCTCTCGAC
The DNA here is from genome assembly GCA_036346575.1 of Dendrocalamus sinicus. NCBI lineage: Eukaryota > Viridiplantae > Streptophyta > Magnoliopsida > Poales > Poaceae > Dendrocalamus > Dendrocalamus sinicus. Next base: position 14,906,380 of record CM070646.1, read on the forward strand.
CGTTCGCGTCGCCATTCATGAACCCCGAGCTCCGCGCGTCGTGCGCACTCACTCCATCACTCCGCCCGTTTCGCGCCACCGAAACCGTCGTGATTAACTCGCCGCGACGCGCGGCGTTTCTTCCTCCGCCGCGTATAAACCGACCCGGCCACCCCTCTCACCCTTTGCACTCTCCCTCTCTCCCGTTCGCGTGCGTGTCGTCGCCGTTCAAGCCGTCGCCGCCGTGGGATTTGGTCGCCGCCGGTGAGTCCTCGCGCGTCCTCCGTTCGCGCCGCCCCTCGGTCGCGCGCCAGGAGACGCTCCCGCACGCCCGTCCCTCGGTCGCGCGCCGCGTCGCGCTTCGCCGCAGCGCTCGCGCGTCGCGCGACGCCTCGTGCGGCAGCGCTGAACGCGCGTTGTCGATCGCCGGACTCCGCCGCCGCCGCGCCATCTCCACCGTTATTTCCTCGATGGCTCGGATGCGCCTCACGCGTCCTCATCTCGGCCGTCCACGTCCCGCGCCTCGGCCCGTCGCCGCGTCGCGCCACGCGGCATCCATCCACCGGACGCCGCGTCTCGCGCCTCATCACCGCCGCTCATCGGATCGAGCCAACGCTGGGATCGAGCCACGCGTCAAATCCCGGCCGTCCGATCCACCTCGCCGACACCAGCGCGCGCCGCGCGTCGGCTCGCCACCTCGGCCTCCACGTCGGTCTATCCGGCGTGTCAAGCCACGTGGCGAACGCGTGTTTGCCACGCGGCGCCACGTCGTAAACCCGCCGCCCCATGCCACGTCGCCAAGATCGCCACGTCGGCATGCCACGTGTCACTCTCGATGCGCCATGTCGGCAATTTTGTGGGTCCGTGGACTTGGTCCACCGTGTGGTGGCCCACATGTCGACCTCTGTAATTTATTTTTAATTCCCTTGCTGACGTCATAATTAGAATTTACTTTTGTAAATTAATTCCCAGAAAATCCATGCTGACGTCATAATTCATTTTCGGTATAAATTTAATTCCAGAAATTCTCTTTTTCCTTTTCTTGATTCTAAATCTTCCAATGACCATAACTTGCTCATTTTAAATCCAAATTGATCCATTCAAATTTCTAAATTCATCTAAAATTCTAATCTTTCATTTGGTATATTTAGTTTCAATTTTTGAGTTTTTATTTTATTTTATTTATTTGGATTTCTTGATTTACGTGTAGAGACCGATTTGTCCGAGGAACTTCAAGAGCAAGCCCCGGAAAATTTCAACCCAGCACAGGAAGGCAAGTCTCCTTTGATCATTTTGACCCTATGTTTTGCAAGTTTTCTTTGATCAACTTGCTCAAATGAATTATAAAATGATTAGGTAGTTATTTTAAATTATTGCATGCTTATGTTATATCAAGTGATAATTTGATTTAGAAAATTTAGTTAAATACCCAATTTGTTATACCTTCCATTGAAAATTGTTTAACTTGTACCATTGTCAACTTAGGATATCCTTTGACTCAATAATGAGTTAGTATTACATCTGTTGAATTTGTAAATATTAGCAAATGCTTAGCGTAGCAAATCAATGTAATAATGCTCAAATAAGTAGCATGTTTGCTAAATGTGTTGTTAAATGATTTGTTTGAACATTGGTAATGGATGTTACCATTGTTAAATGATTTGTTTGAAAAGTGGTAATGGATGTTACCACTGTTAATTTAAAAGTAAAAATGAATTTCAAAGGGAAAAGTTGACAAGGGTGGATGGAAGGTTTGGTGGTGCGCTTAGCACGAGAATTTTGGAATTGTGAATGAACCGCCACAGTCGTTTAAGGACCGGCGCTTGTGTTTGTCCAAACCGAGCAAAAGCAGTGCAACCACAAGTCTATATGGGTGCGACCTAGCTAACTAACCTATTAAGGTGTAGTTTAGATATCACCAGTGGTGTATTGAGTGCCGGGGTGTCTGGTTACTCATAGTGAGGGCAGGTTTCATTGTACTCATACGGCGCAGAGGGCTCCAACTCGTGGATTCGAGTTGTGGTGAAACCTTAGCGGGTGGTATCTAGCTATCTTGGAGTAGGTGAAAGGCTTTGTGATATTTTATCTGGGTCTCATGCCAAAGGAAGCATGTTGACTATTAAGATAATTTATCTCTTGTGGGTAAAGTGTACAAACTCTGCAGAGTAATAAACTATTCGAATAGCCGTGCCACGGTCAAGGGCGGAAAGGAATGCATTCACATGGTAGAAGTTTGATTTTGATTTTAAAATAAAATGGTTTGCCAAACTCGGGAGTGGTGTAACTCTCGTGATTTAAATCAGTGGTGTAACGGATCGGGTGGTTTAACTTTGAGTTTTGAAAGTTGGCGAGATAGCTTTGAGATTTAGTGTGGGTGGTTTAACCCTCACTAAGTTATTTATCTAATTTCATTTATGAAAAACAAGATGTTTGTCAAATGGCCTTTGAAGTAATTATGTAGATTTGAAATAAAATGCTGATTTTTGCAAAAGAACCATATAGCCTTCCTTTGTGAAGCCTTGCATCTATGCATTTTCCCAAGACTTATGAGTACAATTTTTGTACTCACATGTTGCTCTACAAATACCTTAGCAGAGAATGAAGAAGCTCAAGTTGGAGAATTCGACTTACGTGCCGAGTGTGGATACGGTGGATTCTTCCGGATGCTTAGGACTCGTTTCCCAGTCAATTGCACTCGTGGCGTATTGATGGGTCTTGCTTTAGTTTCTTTGCTTCCGCTGTAATTTTCTGTTTGGTGTGAGGTCTTAAAACCTCATTTGTAATAAAGGCTTCGAGTCTGTAATCTCGATTATGATAATAAAGCGTTGTTGGCAATGTATCATCTTTTCTGTTTGAGCTGTGTGTACTAGCGTTGATCGGGACTAGTCTTGTAATGCAGGAGGTCCAGAGTTTCTACTCCGGGTCTCACGAAGTGGTATCGAGCCATCTTGGTATGTAGGGACGAACCCTAGGTTTTGGGAAGTTTTAAGGACTTATGTTTAAAAAGAATATGTTAAAAATATATAAGCTTCTTTGCTTCTACTCTCCTCTTACTTAGTATCTTGTTTCTGTCCTCCTTTTCACTATTTAAAAACCTTTCTTGATCTCTCCTCTTTTCCAACTTGTAGATGGCAGGTTCGTCGTCATCGGCCCGTGGGATCACCATTCTCATGGCGAGTGAGGAGCTTTGCGACTCTTCTACGACGGCTAATGCAGCATCCAAGTACACCCAACACCTATTTTCAGAGGCGGAACACACGAGTGATGAGCACGGACTCTGGAGCATGGAGGTGTTCATTTACGCTCAGGCGGGAGGATTGACCGATTGGCGTCATATTGAGTATCCACGGACCTTCGCGTCAGATGCGATCCGGGATGCGGCACGGTTGGCTATCTCGGAGTTGTGCGGGAGGCACAAGGAGGAGCTACGACGATCACCTTTTGCTTCTTCCGACGGCGAGAGCGGGGCGGACTCATCGAGCTTTTCCGGTGGTGGTGGGCGACCGCGCTTGTCTCACCAGTGCGGCACACTCTGGCGCCGCCGACTTACGCGAGCTCGGCGGGAGATCGGACTTCTTCGAGGCGCTTACGTCGAGCCACGACCACTCCGACACTCTCGAGCCCGCTACTGCGAGTGAGGTTGCCCACGCCGACGCCGTTCAGCTAGGACTGCTGCGAGGGCAGGTAGAGCGTCTTCGAGGTGCTACCACTACACCGACTCCACCAGGCCCTGTTCTTTGCTCCGGCCAGTTTACGGGACCTCGCACTAGGCTTATCTGCGAGGAAGAGTGTGCGACGCTCCATCCGCCACCCGACGTTGATATTGGAGGATCTAGCCGAGGGCGCCAGACTATCTCGCTCGGTTTTCGATTTGATCGAGTCGATCACGGTCGCGTTCGCGAACAAGCGCCGTGGTTGTGGGCAGAGACACTTATCGGATTTGAGGAGGACCCGAGGAGGATCCGGAGGAGCGCATCATCGTGGAGGATGAGTAGTTAGTTGAGTCAATAGTACCCAAATAATTGTCCACGTTTTTAGAACGCTTTATTATATTTTGGTGTGTTGGATGGACTGTACCAAGCCTATGTGCACTTGTGGTGCAGCCATTCATAAAATTATCTTGATTTCAATAAAGCTTTCCCTAAGTGGTTGCTGGTTTCTTCTTGTGTGTTGGCTTGGGATGTTATTTAGTTTCCCCTAACCTCTTATCTATGCTAGTTCCCTCTTACCTTTTGCTAACCCTGGAAACCGTTTCAGATGGTGAACACAAGGAACAACCCGGCGAGCAGTAACCTAATGTTCAACGAGAAGACAACATTCCACCTCCGCCGACTCAAGCTCCCAACATGGAATGATGATGGCCATGCAGTTACAACTACTTCAAGCTTTGGCCCAAAATCAAGTCCAACAAGCCCGGCAAGCACCAGTTCAACGACCACAGTCTAAACTTGGGAATTTATGAGAACCCGACCTCAGACCTTTGCAGATCTGCTGACCCTTTGGAGGCGGATGATTGGATAAAAGAAATAGAAAGGAAACTCAATTTGGCTCAATGTGCGAGCATGAGAAGGTTCTTTCGCCGCCCACCAACTCAAGGAGTTGCTTTGCTAATGGTGGGATAACTCTTGTGCCGCACATCAAGATGCCCAGAATATTGCATGGGAAGAATTTTTGGAAGCCTTCCGTCGCTCATATTCCTATGAGTATTATGGAAATGAAGAGGAAGGAGTTTCATCGGCTACAACAAGGAAACCTTAGTGTTTCCGCATATCCGAGTAAATTTATCCAATTATCAAGATATGCACGGAAGATGTGGCGACCGATGCCGCAAGGATCTGGAGGTTTATGGGAGGAATGGACCCCAACCTCAAAGTTCAGCTTAGTCTCCAATGACTACCCTACTTTTCAACATCCGTGAACAAAGCTTTAGTACAAGAAGATGCCCGTCACGCTTTTGATGCTAGGAAAGGAAGTTTCAAGCCCAACGGTTTGCTAGCGATTCCGTCAACGCCCTACTCAACAACAAGTACAACCGGCCTCCGGTGCATAATCATCCAAGGACACCCATTTCTGCGCCTCGCCTTTGCCTCAAACTCCTAGAACTGGAAATGCAGCCCAACAACGAGAGAATAGAAATGTAGCTGCAGGAGTGCAATGCTACAATTGCAAAAATATGGGACACTATGCCGTGATTGCCACGAAGCGTCAGCGGTAACCGGTCGCTTCAACTGGATCCTACACAAAGAAGAGCTCCAACTACGGTCAGGGCGTGGAAGCCCTCGGACACCTCGGACTCCACGACCATTCAACAGAGGGCGTATCAATCATGTCACCGTAGAAGCAATGGAAGATGCACGGACGTAGTTCGGGTAAGTTCTGGTTAATTCATTACCGGCAATTATATTATTTGATTACGAGCTACACATTCATTCGTAACAAAAGCTTTTGCTGAAAGAAATAATTGGAATATTTGTTTGCTAAAGAACCTATGATAGTCAATCTCCGGAAAAGAATTGAGGACTAAATTGGTTAGCCCTAGTGCAACCATAATTATAAATGGAGTAAAGTTTCTAGCGAACCTTATTATAATAGACTCGATGGCATAGATATAATACTTGGTATGGATTGGTTGATCAAGTATAAAGGGCAGATAGATTGTGCCAATCGTGCCATTAGTCTTACCAATTCGACGAATTCGGATAAGACATGAGGCGGTTATGCGCTCAAAGAAGAACATTATGTTAACCAACTTAAAAGGAAAAAGTTGGAGGATGTGTCGGTAGCTTGCGAATACCCGATGTTTTCCCGAGGAATTGCCGGGATCGCCACGGATCGAGAGATTGAATTTGTTATAAATGCGGTACTGTACAGCCCCAATATCAAAAGACCTTATCGGATGTCGGTGACGATTTAGCTGAAATCAAGAGGCGATTCAAGAATTACAAGAGAAAAGCTTCATTAGACCAAGTTCTTCACCTTGGGAGCGGTGCTTTTGGTAAACAAGAAGGATGGTAGTCGGCGTATGTGCGTGGACTATAGAGCTTTAAATGAAGTAACTATAAAGAATAAGTATCCCTTACCCGGATCGACGATTTGTTCGATCAACTCAAAGGATCAAGTGTCTTCTCTAAGATTGATCTTGGTCAGGATATCACCGATTGAAGATTAGACCGGAAGATATACCAAAGACGACTTTCGCCACAAGATATGGACTATATGAGTATCTTTGTGATGTCTTTCGATTCGACAAATGCCCCAAGCATACTTCATGAATTTGATGAATAAAGTATTTATGGATTATTTAGATAAGTTTGTTGTTGTCTTTATAGATGACATTCTTATCTATTGAAAAACGATAAAGAACATGAGGATCATCTAAGGATAGTATTGCAAAGACTCAGTGAACACCGATTATATGCCAAGTTTAGCAAGTGTGCGTTTTGGTTAAAGGAAATTGAGTTTTGGGACACGTAATTTGTGAGAAGGAGTATCTGTAGATCTGGAAAAGTTAAGGATGTATTAAATTGGACTCCACCCAAGACGATGGCGAGATCGAAGTTTTAGGATTAGTGGTTACTATCGTCGATTCATTGAAGGCTTTTCCAAGATTGCAGACCTTTAACCCAGTTGTTAAAGAAAGAAAGAAAATTTGAATGGAACAAATTTTGTGAGGATAGTTTTCAAGAGTTAAAGAGGAGATTAACTTCAGCACCAGTTCTGCGATTACCGGATATTAGAAAAGATTTTGAAGTTTATTGTGATGCATCCAAACAAGGTCTTGGATGTGTACTAATGCAAGAAGGAAAGGTTGTTGCTTATGCATCAAGGCAGTTAAGGCCACATGAGGAGAATTACCCCACTCATGATTTAGAGCTAGCTGCTGTAGTGCATGCTCTAAAGTTGTGGAGGCATTATCTAATTAGTAATCGGTGTGAGATATATACGGATCATAAAAGTCTAAAGTATATATTCACCCAACCCGATCTTAATCTGAGACAAAGAAGATGGCTTGAACTGATAAAGGATTATGATGTGGGAATACACTATCATCCAGGAAAGGCCAATGTAGTGGCAGATGCTTTAAGTCGGAAGATCCATGTTAGCAATATGTTGATTCAAGACAGTCAGTCAACTCTTCGTGAAGAATTTCAGCGTCTCAATTTGGGAGTGGTAAATGAAGGAATTCTGTCTACATTAAAGGTCCAACCCACTTTAGAAGATCAGATCAAGGCAGCTCAGAAAGAAGATGAGTATGTTAAAGAAATAAAAGATAACATGAAGAAAGGCAAAGCACATGGATTCTCAGAAGATGAAGAAGGAATTCTTTGGTTTGGAAAAAGGATTTTAGTACCTGAGAGAAAGGAAATAAAAGATTTAATTCTAAAGGAAGCTCATGAATCAGGATATTCCATTCATCCTGGAAGTACAAAGATGTACCAAGATCTAAAGGAAAGTTACTGGTGGACCAGATGAAACGAAATTGCAGAATATGTAGCTTTATGTGATATATGTCAAAGGGTTAAAGCGAGCACCAACGACTGCGGTCTTTTACAACCTCTGCAGATACTGAATGGAAATGGGAGAAATCGGAATGGATTTCATAACAGGACTACCAAGAACCAAGTCGAGGTATGATTCAATCGGGTTATAGTGGATCGCTTAACAAAGGTTGCACATTTCATACTGTGAAGACTACCTATTCGGGAGATAGATTGGCGAGCTCTATATGTCAAGAATTGTATGTCCGCATGGAGTTCCAAAGAAGATCGTATCGGATAGAGGAACTCAATTTACCTCAAGATTTTAGCGAAACTTCATGGAGTTTTGGGCACCAATTTAAATTTCGATCTTGCTTATCATCCTCAAACAGATGGCGGTGAGCAGTGAATCGAGATATTGGAAGATATGCTAAGAGCGTGTGCTTTAGCCAATAAAGTTAGTTGGGATCAAAGTTTACCCTACGCGAATTTTCCTATAATAATGATTACAGTCTAGTCTGAAGATGTCTCCGTTTGAAGCCTTGTATGGCAGGAAATGCAGAACGCCATTATATTGGTCAGAGACTGGAGAAAGTCAAGTATTCGGACCTGATGTCTTGAAGCTAGCTGAAGAGCAAGTTCGATTATCTGAGACCGATTGAAGATAGCTGAGACCGGACAAAGAGTTATGCAGATAATCGACGCGAATGTTGGAATTCGCACAGAGATCATGTGTATTTGAAGGTGTCACCTTTAAAAGGGATGCGACGTTTCAAGGTCAGTGGAAAGCTTGCTCCAAGATATATCGGACCATTTCTAGTTATAGCCAGAAGAGGTGAAGTTGCATATCAGTTAGAGCTTCCTCCTCGGTTGTCGATGTACATGATGTATTTCATGTATCACGATTGAAGAAGTGCTTAAGAGTACCAGAGGAATTAATATCTTTAGAAGAGGTGGATTTAAAAGAAGACTTGGCGTATCCAATTTCTGTCAAGATTTTAGAAGAAGCGAGGCTGTACAAGAAACAAGACTATCAAATTTTGCAAAGTGCGGTGGAATAATCATCCGAATCGGAAGCAACTTTGGGGCGTGAAGAGGATCTTGACGAGTTCACGATCTATTTTTCAGTCCTTCCGAATCTCGGGTCGAGATTCCTTCTAAGGGGGTAGGTTTGTAACATCCCAATTTTTGCTTTATTTGGAAGAAATAATTTTAAATTAATTATCTCAATTTATTTGGATTTTTCAGAATATAAAGTTCTGTTTAAAAATAAAAATTTAATATCAAAATAGGTTGGAAATATTTTTCATATGTTCAAAACTTTATCAGTGAATTATGTGAATTTTTGCAATTTTGGAATTTGTTTGGTATTTTTCGACTATTTTAAAGCCTCCTATTGATTTTGAAATCTATAAAGATTTAAATTCTAAATCCTCCCGGCCGCCACGTGGCGTCCATCCATCCGTCCATCTCCGCCGGACCGATCCCGCCGTCTGCGCCATCCCGCCTCCTCCTCTCCGTGCGCCACGTGTCGTACATCCGTGGCTTCCCATGGCTAATCCTCAAAGGATTACCTACCCTTATTGGGTAGGCAATGCCTCCCCGCCCGACTGGTTTACACCGCCGCTCTCTTCCCTCCCCGCTCCCTCGGCGCGCGTTCGAGCCCCGCTCCGCGCGCGAGGTTGAGTTTCTTTTTGTTTTTGCGCTGACAAGCGGGCCCCACTGTCGAGACCGCAGTGCGTGAGGTCCTTGCCGGTGGGTCCCACTGTCCGCCTTCGTCCCCGCGACCGTTTCCTACTCGCGCGTCGTCGCCATTATTGCGCCGCCGCCGAGCTCGCCCGCTCGCCTCTCGACCGTTTCGCGTCGCCATTCATGAACCCCGGAGCTCCCGCGCGTCGTGCGCACTCACTCCATCACTCCGCCGTTTCGCCGCCACCAGAAACCGTCGTATTAACTCGCCGCGAACGCGCGGCCGTTTCTTCCTCCGCCGCGTATAAAACCGACCCGGCCACCTCTCACCCCTTTGCACTCTCCTCTCTCTCCGTTCGCGTGCGTGTCGTCGCCGTTCAAACCGTCGCCGCCGTGGGATTTGGTCGCCGCCGGTGAGTCCTCCGCCGCGTCCTCGTTCGCGCCGCCCCTCGGTCGCGCGCTGGAGACGCTCCCGCACGCCGTCCCTCGGTCGCGCCGCCGCGTCGCGCTTCGCCGCCGCAGCGCATCGCGTCGCGGCGCCTCGTCGCGGCGCGCTGGACGCGCGTTGTCGATCGCCGGACTCCCGCCGCCGCGCCATCTCCACCGTTATTTCCTCGATGGCTCGGATGCGCCACGCGTCCTCATCTCGGCCGTCCACGCCCGCACCGCCTCGGCCCCGTCGCCCGCGTCGCGCCACGCGGCATCCATCCACCGGACGCCCGCGTCTCCGCCGCCTCATCACCGCCGCTCATGCGGATCGAGCCAACGCTCGGGATCGAGCCACGCGTTAAATCGGCCGTCCGATCCACCTCGCCGCCGATGCGCGCGCGCGCGTCGGCTCGCCACCTCGGCCTCCACGTCGGTCCTATCCGAGCGTGTCAAGCCACGTGGCGAACGCGTGTTTGCCACGTCGGCGCCACGTCACCGAAACCCTTCGCCCCATGCCACGTCGGCAAGATCGCCACGTCGGCATGCCACGTGTCACTCTCGATGCGCCATGTCGGCAATTTTGTGGGTCAGTGGACTTGGTCCACCGTGGTGGCCCCACATGTCGACCTCTGTAATTTATTTTTAATTCCCTTGCTGACGTCATAATTAGAATTTACTTTTGTAAATTAATTCCCAGAAAATCCATGCTGACGTCATAATTCATTTTCGGTATAAATTTAATTCCAGAAATTCTCTTTTCCTTTTTCTTGATTCTAAATCTTCCAACACCATAACTTGCTCATTTTAAATCCAAATTGATCCATTCAAATTTCTAAATTCATCTAAAATTCTAATCTTTCATTTGGTATATTTAGTTTCAATTTTTGAGTTTTTATTTTATTTTATTTATTTGGATTTCTTGATTTACGTGTAGAGACCGATTTGTCAGGAACTTCAAGAGCAAGCCCGGAAAATTTCAACCCAGCACAGGAAGGCAAGTCTCCTTTGATCATTTTAACCCTATGTTTTGCAAATTTTCTTTGATCAACTTGCTCAAATGAATTATAAAATGATTAGGTAGTTATTTTAAATTATTGCATGCTTATGTTATATCAAGTGATAATTTGATTTAGAAAATTTAGTTAAATACCCAATTTGTTATACCTTCCATTGAAAATTGTTTAACTTGTACCATTGTCAACTTAGGATATCCCTTTGACTCAATAATGAGTTAGTATTACATCTGTTGAATTTGTAAATATTAGCAAATGCTTAGCGTAGCAAATCAATGTAATAATGCTCAAATAAGTAGCATGTTTGCTAAATGTGTTGTTAAATGATTTGTTTGAACATTGGTAATGGATGTTACCATTGTTAAATGATTTGTTTGAAAAGTGGTAATGGATGTTACCTTTGTTAATTTAAAAGTAAAAATGAATTTCAAAGGGAAAAGTTGACAAGGGTGGATGGAAGGTTTGGTGGTGCGATTAGCACGAGAATTTTGGAATTGTGAATGAACCACCCAGTCGTTTAAGGACCGGCGCTTGTGTTTGTCCAAACCGAGCAAAGCAGTGCAACCACAAGTCTATATGGGTGCGACCTAGCTAACTAACCTATTAAGGTGTAGTTTAGATATCACCAGTGGTGTATTGAGTGCCAGGTGTACTTGGTTACTCATAGTGAGGGACAGGTTTCTTGTACTCATACGGCGCAAGAGGGCTCCACTCGTGGATTCGAGTTGTGGTGAAACCTTAGCGGGTGGTATCTAGCTATCTTGGAGTAGGTGAAAGGCTTTGTGATATTTTATCTGGGTCTCATGCCAAAGGAAGCATGTTGACTATTAAGATAATTTATCTCTTGTGGGTAAAGTGTACAAACTCTGCAGAGTAATAAACTATTCGAATAGCCGTGCCCACGGTCAAGGGCGGCAAGGAATGCATTCACATGGTAGAAGTTTGATTTTGATTTTAAAATAAAATGGTTTGCCAAACTCGGGAGTGGTGTAACTCGTGATTTAAATCGGTGGTGTAACCGGATCGTGGTTTAACTTGAGTTTTGAAAGTTGGCGAGATAGCACGAGATTTAGTGTGGGTGGTTTAACCCTCACTAAGTTATTTATCTAATTTCATTTATGAAAAACAAGATGTTTGTCAAATGGCCTTTGAAGTAATTATGTAGATTTGAAATAAAATGCTGATTTTTGCAAAAGAACCATATAGCCTTCCTTTGTGAAGCCTTGCATCTATGCATTTTTCCCAAGACTTGCGGAGTACAATTTTTGTACTCACATGTTGCTCTACAAATACCTTAGCAGAGAATGAAGAAGCTCAAGTTGGAGAATTCGACTTCTGTGCCGAGTGTGGATACGGTGGATTCTTCCCGGATGCTTAGGACTCGTTTCCCCAGTCAATTGCCTGTGGCGTATTGATGGGTCTTGCTTTAGTTTCTTTGCTTCCGCTGTAATTTTCTGTTTGGTGTGAGGTCTTAAAACCTCATTTGTAATAAAGGCTTGAGTCTGTAATCTCGATTATGATAATAAAGCGTTGTTGGCAATGTATCATCTTTTCTCGTTTGAGCTGTGTACTAGCGTTGATCGGGACTAGTCTTGTAATGCACAGGAGGTCGGGAGTTTTACTCCGGGGTCTCACATACGGTGTCACGACCGTGGACCTCCAACGTGTCGGGTACAAAGACGAACCATTCGTACTCGCCAATCAAGTTGTTCAAGTTTTCTATGTAACCGACCCGGCAAATAAGAAACGCCATGTAGTTCTTCATGGAAAAGGAGAATTGTCGGAGTGGAGAATGTAGTGGGCGAGGAGGAATACAATCAATTTGACGAGTTACCTCCTTTTGGAAATGGCATATGGTCGACGATGAACAACGTGGACGAAACTAGTTACGTACGCATTGATCATGATGAATGGCTAATTTTTAAAGGAAATAAGCAAGTACAATAAGAATGTATATGTGAAAATGTGTGACAATTTTGAGATCTATATGTGAAAATGTGTGATGTAGTCAATTTTGAGATGTATATGTGAAAATGTGTGACAATTTTGAGATGTATATGTGAAAATGTATGATCTAGTCAATTTTGAGATGTATATGTGAAAATGTGTGATGTAGTCAATTTTGAGATGTATATGTGAAAATGTGTGACAAAATGTATATGAGTATTGGCATTTATGTATATGTGTGATGCACATGTGATGGTTGATATGAATGCGGTGGTTGGTGTTGTATATGAATGCATTTGTTTGGTGGTGGATATGAATGCATTGTGCTTATTGGTGTTGTCTTAATAACTACGATGCAAAGGCTTATCACGAGCGGTTTTAAACTTAGAACCGCTCGTGATATCAATAAAAGAGCGGTTCTAAGTTTAAAACCGTGCAGCGATAATATGACTATCACGAGCGGTTATACACTTAGAACCGCTCGTGATATTTATACTATCACGAGCGGTTTTAGACTTGGAACCGTGCGTGATATTAATATCACGAGCGGTTTTGCGTTAGAACCGTGCGTGATAACCTCCTATATATACCCTCGGCTGGGTTTTCCCGTGCGCCGCGCGATTATTCGATCTAGATCCAAGTAAATCCCGAGCCCGTCGTCGCCTCCGCCTCCCGAACCTCGTCGGCGCCTCCTCGAGCCTCGCCGGCCGCCTCGTCGAGCCCCTCGTCGCCTCCGCCTCCTCGAGCCTCGTCGCCTCCGCCTCCCGAACCCTCGTCGACCGCCTCCCGAGCCTCTCGGCCGCCGCCGTCGAGCCTCGTCGCCTCGGCCTCCCCGAGCCTCGTCGACCGCCTCCGTCGAGCCCCTCGTCGCCTCCGCCTCCCGAACCTCGTCGACCGCCTCCCGAGCCCCTCGCGGCCACCTCCTCGATTACCGAGCGCATTGTGAGCACTTTTCGTGATGGACTAGGGTTTTGAGCATTGTGAGCATTGTTTCTGCGGTAGCTTAATTAGTTTGCTATTTGGTACATTAATTGTTTACTCGATTGCTCGATGATGATAAAATCATATCTCGAGATTGGTTCATTCGGTGCTTGAGCTCTAATAGTTTGTCGGTTCATGCGGTTTTCAGGTTATAGCATGTTATTAAATTGATCTGTTAGGATTTAATCTTGACAAGTTAAAAGACTGAATTATTGGGCAAAGTTAACTTGTGTGGTCTTGATCTGTATGAATCTTGCTGTTTGAATATATGCATGCTGAATATATCTTGATCTTGAGATTTTAGAGTTTGTATCTAGAGCTCAAAATACTGAATTCATTATTTGGCATAACCAATCAAGGAAGAGTATATGATTTAGTAGCGGGACGGCCAAGATTAATCTTGTGCAACCCTACAATTTGAGAGCACATATTCATGTTGAGACTGTTATTGATTCTATTATTGATGCTTGTTGCTTGTTGCTTCATATTGCTACCATTATATATGTATATATGTAGGTATGTATATGTATATATGTAGGTATGTATATGTATATGTATGTATATACACATATAGTATGTAGTATATAGTATAGGCACATAACCCCTCTCTGTGTCCACATCACCCCTCCCTTCTCCCCTTCCTCTACTCCTCTCCTCTCTTAGAACATTGAGCATCATGTTTCACTTTTCGTGCTTCCTCACTTTGAACATTCTCATCTTATCTTAATAGACCCACAAAATGAGCAACATGTCACCCGCGCATTCTTCATCATCATCGCGAGGCGCCCGCTCCAACATCAAGACGCCAAGGAAGAGGGCTATCAAAGAAGCCTCAAAGCCGACAGACCATCACGATGATAAACGCGGTGGGGTCCCTATCCTTCCTAAGCAAGCGGTAAGCGCATTCGAACCATGGTCGGAATAGTTGCACGACAACGAATTGAGATCACATACAATTCGTGGAAGAACGTGCGACACTCGGAAGCGTGAGTGTGGACCGAAATCTTGGCATCGTTCGAGTTCCCGGAAGAACACTTACACGCTGTGGAGCGACAAACCTACCAAGCGGTGTGCAAAGCATGGAAGAACTTCAAGAGCACGCTTGTCGTGAAATACGTGGAGCGGACGAACGCTTTTACTAAATACCCATTCACGGAACCACAATGGGAAGAGTTCAAGGCGATGAAAGCGACCAGAAGAATTCAAAAGTACAAGTGTGGCGCACAAGGCCCTCCAGTAAAAACACGCACCCCACGGACTTGGCACGGTGGGTATGCGGGTAAAATCCGTAGTGGAGGTTGGAGGATGAGTGGCAGCTGCAGAGGACATCGCCCGCCGTTTTCCAATATCCGGATGACCGCGCTCGAAATTGGCTTAGAGCAAGGTCATCTACAACGACATCGGGGCGTCTCCTTTCGAAACCCTGCAGACCGGCAAGTGTCCCAGCGCTGGTAAGATATCGATCGAACTACGTAGCTTGTAATTACTCCACAACCGTGCAATTGAAATGACATGTCGTGCTCTTGCGGGAAGAGTGAGTTTTGAATCTACCCAGGATCATTCCAGGAACAAGGGAGAATGATATGCTCTCGTGTGCCCTGGAAACAAGGAGCACCGGGTCGCACGAGAGGCCTTGGGCTTTACGTTCCTTGGAAACATGGTTTCCAAGATGACTCGGAATGTATCGGCGTAGGAAGAGAAACAAAGCCGGCGTGAGGAGCATCTACGAGAAGAGATCAAGGAATCTCTTCGAGAGGAGCTATTTGCTCGGATGGGTGAAGTAATTAGAGAAGAGGTGCGGAAGCAGACGAGAAAGTCGCAGGCCGCCACCGCCATTTGCTATGCTAGGTAGCCCGCACAACCGTCCGAGTAGTAGCTGCGCGTCCAATCCGACGCATACCAGTCCAAATTTCTGTGGACGACATCCTGGTAATAATTATTACCTCTCGAATGCTTGCTCCATTGGTAGGCCTATTCGAGTAGCTAATTTTGTATCGTTATGTAGGAGCCACGAACGCAAGCTCCAAGTGAGATATGGCGCCATTCCCTTGTACGCTTGGGGCGGGCATATTCGTGCGTAGCGGGGCCATGGTGCACGCCAAGCTTTAGCGCCGGGCCGCAAAAGTTAATGTGGATGGTGTGTATGTCAATTTTGAGGTGGTCCCGCCATCAAGCCCCCAACGACGAGATCGTGACTCTAGGACAGGCCATTGGAACATTCATCCGGTGGCCCAAAAGCGACATCTTCTCGAGTTTTCTTCACCGGTGGCGGACGAGCAACATGCACCGGTGCCATCTCGATACAAGACCGATCGATTCCACCACCGGATACTACAACGATGCTATCTCCACGGGCCCTATTCTCGCAGAGCAACTTGCACCATTGCTACCTTCAAAGTCGACTTCGTGAAGTCGACCTATAGCCGAGGCAAGGCGGGCAAGGGCAAAGCAAAGAAGACCAATGATGATCTTCCGTACCACCCTTTGGCCCGCAAATTCGTGCTTGGCGAGCCGTTGCTTGAGCAAAAGCCCTCCAAAAGCTACCATATAGTTGCATGCAATTGCACACGTGGTATATGCAGCGATCCAATAAGCGAGGAGAACGGACTTCAAGTATCATGTCAAATTCTCCGAGGAAGATTTACACCACAATCTTCAAGAGTGTACATTCGTGGTCGCCTTTGAGGATTTATTCGAGCTGTTCATGCTCAACGCTCTTGACGTCTCAATCGTTCGATCTTTGGCCGCCGTAAGTGTGTAAAATCACAGTCTCCGTTAATGTCATACCGATAAATGCCATATCTAATTTTTGCTTTCGTGTGTATATATATAGACACATGCTGATTAAAGCTAGAGTATCGAACTCATCGGTGGTTTCTTGGACCCACAATTGGTCGCCAAGACTACCATCGACGTGGAGGCATCCTCGTCGAGAGGTACATTGCATCGAACTCTTTGAGTTGCATAATAAGGACTATGTACTTATGCCCTTCAATCGAGCTTTCATTGGATTTTAATAGTAATTGTACCAAAATGGAACAAGGTATATTACCTTGATTCCCTAAGTAAGAATAAAATGGACTTCACGGTTGTCACCAAGTAATCGATAGGTAAGCACATATTCCCCATACATATCTACATTGTACTCTTTCTTTCCTTCCGAATGATTAAGGTTAACCTTTTGAATTACGTAGGGCGTTCGCGATGTACATTGAAAAGGAGGTGACTCAGCGCGGGCCAACGGCTCTTGACACATGTTCGAGATTTTAAGGTATTCGCTATTTCACATTAATTAATCCTATGCAGCAGATGGTACTAATGCCTTTTGAACTAACACATTCCATTTTTGCGGTGCCACCAAGTAGCGGGCAACACATGTGGATACTACGTTTGCCAACATATGGAACTACTCCTCGATTCCTCGAGGGTCACCAATCGCAAGGTTTGTCACTTTACCATATATGTACATTGATACTTATCACGTTACATATATATGTACATTGATATTCCTATCGGCGAAGTCATATCAATCCGTCAACGCATTGAAACGATGCGAGCTTGAGAGGTTCAATCGAGTTAGCGTTCTTTTGCGACTCAAGTCATACAGACCGAAGGGCGGTTCCACTGCGCACCGATTTCTTATTGGTCTTATCACTAAGTGTAAATGCAGTGTAGATCTTTTGTAACTGTGCATTTGTTAATGGATATTTCAGTTCAATTCAATTAATTGATTTGCGAAATGGATGCATGCTTTATGTCTGTGAGATGAAGTGCGATGTCAATTGGATGTTTTATGTCTGCGAAATGTACCTGAAAGCAAATGAGATGTGTGAATTGTATGTTTTTGTGCGTGATTATCGCTTGTTTGAGAGGGCATGGCTAGCATTTCTGAGGCTAGCCAATAAGCGAAATAGATTTTGGTTTAGGAGGAAGGAATATCACGAGCGGTTTTAAGTAAAAACCGTCGTGATATGTATCCTGACAGTTTTCATTAAAACCGTGCGTGATTATCGATTATCACAGACGGTTTTAATTAAAACCGTCGTGATATCGATAATCAGACGGTTTTTAATAAAAAACCGTCGTGATATCTAATAATCACGAGCGGTTGAAAACCGTCGTGATAACCTTCGATCATCATCGACCCATAAATTGGGCGGTTGAAAACCAAATGCGTGATGACGTTTCTGAACCGTCTGTAATGTCGATTTCTGTAGTAGTGCTCTCACTTGATTGAGCTGTGTCCTCAAAAGAAAAAACCTACCTACTCGTCATAATAAGCTTACGTATGAAAAGTTTCTACATAATTAACTTTAGACAAATACATTGTTATATACATTGTTATCTTCTTGTAATAGGGCCCCAAGCTAGATAATATATTGAATCAAGAGCAACCACTTTACAGAGTTGCTTGCCATGGAATTTCCTTCGTACTAATTATTGCACATAGTTTAGTTGGTCCCAAGCAAAGTCCATATTAATTTCTTAGTGATTGTTCTAACCAACCATCACTTTAAGTAGATAAATTCTGACAGGCACAACTGAACTTATACGCTGATCCTTTCTCCCCTTCGGGCCATTCAAATTCTACGTGAATCACTTGCTATTGCTAGCAAACATTAATTGCAAGTTTCTTGCTTTGCTTGATTGCTTCTGTCTTCTTGTACTAAACTTGGCATTAACATAACTAACCCATTACAGGACCACAGATCCTACACTTGAGAGTTGAGAACATCCATGCTGCCAAGAGGGCCATCCAAGATAATAAAAGGAACTAGGCAAAAGCTTAGTTTTTGGAGCACTTGAGGAGGTTGTCCTTTCTAGCTCCAGAAGAACTCTTCCAAATTCTGGAGTAGAATAAACTTCACACCAAGCTCCTTTCCCTTCTTTCACCTTCAATTTCTCCTTCCATATCATAGATTTGTTCCTTTAAATAACAGAGAACATGGATAAGTTCTTTCTGTCTTCTGTGTGTCCATGACCAGACCTCATTGGCATACTTGGACCTTGACTTAGGGCCTTGGAGAATATGATCCGAAAGATGTATGTCTGACTTTTGCAAGATATGTTATGTTGTTGGAGTTGAGCAAGAGTTGTTGGGAGATCAATCTGATGGGATTGAACTGACGGGAGCTTGCTAGGTTTTAGCATGCATTTGCCTTGTAGACAGGAGAGAAACCCAGTTATAACACGATAGTACCTCTCTCATGAGTCAGGACTCAGGACCAACCAGAAAGGATATTAATGGAAAGTTCATGGCATATACCAAAGGTTTCTTGCAAAACTTAGTATACGTTCTTCCGATGCATTACATCAGATGTCAAATCTGACAAAACCGCATGGAGCTGTTGATCCATTGTATCTAGACTATCAGTTCATCCATTGGCTTGGAGGAGAAAAGAGAGGAGACTTTTTTTTAAAAAAAAAAGCCATGCCAAAGTCAGTGAGTTAGAACAAAAATAATATGAGTGGAGTTATATGCCTTTGTGGATTTGTCGGCCTGAGCTGTTCTCATGCCTTCTTCTGGCTAATCCTTAATTTATTTCTCTACCCTTTGGCAATTGACATTATGGTATCACACACTGCCAGTCCCATGTGTTTGAGTGTGCTCCCCTCCTAGCTTAGCTTTCCCTTCCTTGAACTCCACTCAAGAGTAAAGGTAATGTTCAAGCCTTCAAGGCAACTCTCTCTCTCTCTCTCTCTCTCTCTCTCTCTCTCTCTCTCTGGACATGCTGTTGTTACAAGGTAATGTTCAAGCCTTCAAGGCAAATAGGGAGAGTGTACGTATAGCAAAGTTTGCGATAGGCTTGAAGAAGTGGAGAGAAAGGGGGAGGATAGATGCCTCATGGAATGGGTGAAATTTGGAACACATCACATCACACCACCATTTGATCCATCAAGACGTAAAGAATAAACATATGCATATAGAGTTTCAAGTTGCAACAAAGACATATGCATGAGGGTGGCGCTGTAAAAAAAAAAAAGCTCGAAACTCATGAGCTACTCGAGGTCCTGATCAACTCGGTTTCGGCTTCTGGCTTCTGGCTTATTTTTTACTATTCATAAGTTTCGTCTTTTTCTGAACTTTTGGCTTTATATTGAGCTTTTTTGCCGGTTCTTTTTTTCCGTATTTGTTTGTATTATACGTAATGGGCTAATATATTTTTTATATTTTTAATTTTTTTAAATTTAATTATGCTAAATAAGCCTCTGTCAGCTACAGTGCTTTTTTCAGCCAGCTACAGTGTTTTCAGTCATAAGCCATGAGCTTTTCAGCCGAACCGATCACCACCCGAGTTCGGCTCGTTCTAGGCTCGATTCGAGCTCGGTTCGAACTTTAAAAGAGCCGAACTCGAGCTTGATCTCGAGCTCGCGAGCTTCACCAAGCCAAGCTCGAATAGTTCGCGAGCCCCGATTCAACTTAAATAGTAATACATATTAATTCTTACCGAGCTTACTCGAGCCGAACTCGAGCTCGAGCTTTTCTTATTATTGAAAATTAGTGTGTATTTGAATTATTTTGACTGTTATCGAGCTTACTAGAGCCGAGCTCGAACTTAAAATTTTCTTATTATTCAAAAATAGTCCATAATAAATTATTTTAATTGTTATCGAGCTTCAACGAGCCGAGCTCGAGCCTACTCGAGCTTAGGCCGAGCCAAGCTTGAGCCCAGGTCCAGGCTCGGACCCCAACTCGAGCTCTGCTCGAGCTTCTATCGAACTCGAGCTTGGAAGGCCAAACTCATTCGAGCTCGGCTCGTTTACAGCCCTACATGAGGGTTAACTGCTGCTTCTGCTTGTTTCTTTCCCCTCTTTTGGAATTTCCTTTCTCTAACTTCCATGTACCTCCATACTGGCCTATCTTGTTTCCCCTTCGATCCCTTGATGTTTCTCATGCCTGCCTTGCAGAGGCACAAGCAGGAAAGATCAAATATCCTTTGTTGCATGTGTCTGCTATCCATGAGTTACAGTATATATGTAGAAGTACTCACAACTAGGAGTTTTTGGTATGTTTGAAATGTTGTAAACTCGTATTTGCAAGAATATCCGTAATCGCATGACAATCGCAAAAATATCATTTCTGCCACATGGTGACCGGATTGCAGCGCCGTGGAGCTAACACGTGGCCAACGGTACCACATGGCCGTCGGGCAGAGGCCTGCCGCCCGGCCACCATGTGGCCGTGCACCTACCGCTCGACCACCATACGGCTCCTTGCCTGCCGCCCTGCCACCGAATGACAGGTAATTTGAAATCAAAGAAAAAGAGGGGAAAGGACAAATTAGATTTTCTGAAATTATTTTTGTGAAGGAAAAGAGATCGAAAGCTACAGTGTTTTATGTGTGGTTGGAGGGGTCGAAAATTATACATGGTCGAATGTCGAGACACGAATCTGTAAATCTGGATTATCTTATGTATTCTGCACTAGACCAGAATTACGCTAGTGCACACAGTGTAAACATAGATGAAATATCAACTACATCACGATTTACTAAGAAAAAGAACTCAAATATCATTAATTATCAGAGTTGCAACCTTATGACTAAGCTTGCAGATAATAACTGGAAGGGCTTAAGAAACTAGCATCGAAAAACAAAAATAAGCGTAGTAATCATTCGACATGCCCACAGGCAATCAACTTTGAAGCGAAGTCCTAATCCGTGACGTTGTCGAAGTATCCTCCTTCAGGTACCTCCTGCTTATATGGTTCTCCTTCTTCAACTGAGCAAATATAGATATAGACATAAGTATATAGAGTACTCAGCAAGTCGTTTGTAACAAAGATGCAATATAGTATGTAAGTCTTACCAAATGATGGCTGAGTGATTATTTTGCGAAAAACAAAAATTTGAAGTAAATACAATAGATAGATTGAAAGCGCACTTTAAAAATGATCAATAAGTAAATATTGAAAGGAATTGAGAATAACCACAAATGAACTAATCATTCACTCCAATGAACCACTTGTGAATTAATCGTTCACATAATGAACCACCAGTGAACTAACCATTCACTTCTCAACTTAACCCAACCAAGTTTTTATGAAATATCTACCCCTCGTGTGAAATCACCGAGCATTGTTCGTAACCGGGGATACGGCTATTCGAATAGTTTTACGTTCTGCAGATGTGGCATAACTTTACCCACATGATATTATCATCTTGTAATGTCACCGGTATAACTTGCTTTCTTTGGCACGTCGACCAAGAAGATCGCAACAAGGCTTTTACAATGTTCAATCTCAACCTGGTTCCGTCTTGCTAAGGTTTCACCATCGTGTAGGTAAATACCCTAGTCGGTAATTGCCCCCTCTTGCACCAATGTGGATCCATGTCTAAAGCCAAACCACACTCATCTTAATGATGGAACCGAAATTGAAACATCACAAATTAATCAGCCAGGTCTATCCCATACTGGATATGTGATTATACGATAAGGCTCAGATCAATGGTGCACAAAGTTAAGTCCTTAAACATTGCTCAGGTGAAACATCCACATCCCAATGTGCTATTGCACCCCCTTTACTGCATGATCATTCGTCTAAGAGAAAACCATTTTGTATAATCAACACCAATGACACTATCCATGTCATTGTACTCAAGTTTTATAACTATAGTTAACACTATGATTTCATATCTCATTAAGTTAAAATTAATTAATCAACCACATGTAATGATAAACCCGACATAACTATAAGAATGGCTAAACATACTAAACATACAACCTAAGTAGATACTAGTATTGTATCATTAGATAAATGCCCGTCCTATGGTGATAATAGAATCATGGTATGCAAATTATCAAAGGAGTGATTAATCAAATAGGTCATTAACTACCAATATAAATGTTTTATAACAAAATAGCGATGCATGATAATTTAAAACAAAATAACACATAATAGATTTAAAAACTAGCTTCAACATGATTAAAGGACATGACTTGCCTTAGCCTTGCTCAGTTGCTAATTTCTTGATCTTTTGGTTCCTGCTTCTGCTCCTTTGAAGATTTTATCTGACGAGAGAAAACAAAACAAAGCACAAATAAAATAAAAACAAAACAAAATGAACTCCAAAAACTCCAAAACTAGAACTATAAGATAGATCTCAATTTTAGATAAATTTAGACAAAAGAATCAGACCAATCAGAGCTAGAATGGAGAAGAATGGGCTCTAAAAAATCTAATCTAAAGAAAATACTAAAAATTAGGAAATTCTACTGTGCTATGGACTTGGTGCATGGGATGATTGGTCTACGATGAACTCAGCTCACGAAACAGTACATGGAGATTGGTCTTGCTAACGCACTGACCGACTAAGCACTAGGGCTGATGTGGCAGACACGTGTCTGACAGGTGGCAAGGTAGGGCTGACGTGGCAGGGTGGCATGGCACGATCGGTTCATGGGCTCATGGAACAATATTGCTGACTGGTGGGGCCCAGCTGTCAGTGACTTGGCTCGCGATGGGCTGGGTGCATAGAGAAGGCGAAAAGTCGTGAGACGCGGGTGCGGTCTAACTTGGGCGAGTGCGCAGCGTGAGGCATTGGGCACGCAGACCGAGGGGTGGCACGACGGGGCTGTGCAGTGGCACGCGGACGAACTAAGGTGATGGGCAGCTGGTTGGCCAGTGAAGATGGCAAGGCGGGATTGCGAACAGCGAGGCGAGATTCGGGAACAGCGGAGGTACCAATGGTGAAGGCGACGGGGAAGATGACAAACGTTCTCAGCAGCAAAGTCATGAACTCTAGCGAGAACGGCGACGATGGAGCAACTCCGATGAAGGGACCGACGGCGCAAGGCGGAGCGATAAGGCAGCTTGGGGTACAGAAAATAGGGTGCGGCTCTGCCTTTTATACACAGATGCCGACGTGTGTGGCTCAGAGATGATCGAGAGTCCCGGTCAAGCATGGACATTGAGGCAAGATGAACGCAGACAGTGGAGTTCGCTTTGGAGACGACAATGAACAGGGCTTGGCCAATCGGATGGATGACACGTGGCGCATGACGAGATCCGGCGGCTAAGGCGAACTCAAGCCGAACAAACGACGCGTGGCGGTGCTCGATCAGATGACCAGCATGGACTAGGCCGTGGGAGAATGCAGGCTGGCTTTAAGGATTCGGCCCAAAGGCCTTTTGGGATTTTAGGGATTTTTCTTATTTCAGATATTCAAATAAATTCCTTTGAGCTCTAGAAAATAGCAAATAAAATCCAAATAAAATCCAGAAAATTACAGAAAATACCTTGAAGCACAAGGAACAAAAAGGATTTATTTTAATTTATGTTTATTTTATTCATGTTAAATCCTTTTAATTTTAGAAAATTCATATTAATCTTTAATTAATTCAAGAAAAATTCAAATGGTTATTTTTATTTTAAAAGCTTTAAAAAGGCTCTAAAAATTAGAATGTTACATCAAACACTGAGAGTGGCCAGGAGGTTAGAATTTTTAGAGTGGTCAGATGCTACAGTAACCAATCGGTACTCGAAGCTACAGTAGCCGGTCGGAGGGATCGGAGGCTATAACGTGGCCGGAGGGGTCAAAGGATATAAAATGGTCAAAGGGATAAGAGGATATAAAGTAGTCGGACGGGTTGGAGGCTATAACGTGGTCAGAGGGGCAGAGGCTATAACGTGGTCAGAGGAGTCGAGGGTTATAAAGTGGTCAGAGGAGTTGGAGGTTATAACGTGGTCGGAGGAGTCTATGGTTATAAAGTGGTCAGAGGAGTTGGAGGCTATAACGTGATCAAAGGAGTTGAGGCTAGCGAGCGGTCGGGGTGGCTTAATAACCTATCGTCCGGTGGTAGGGCGGCAAACAAGGAGCCACACAGTGGCCGGGCATCAGGCCCTTGCCACACGACCACGGGGCTCCATTGGCCACGTGTTAGCTCCATGGTGCTACCACTCAGTGACTGCACGACAGAAGTGATATTTTTTGTAATTGTCATGTGACTACGACTATTCTTGCGAATATGAGTTCAAAACGTGCCAAAAGTGCCAAAAACTCCACAACTAGCACTAGTGCTCTACACTATATATGTACACACTACCTACCTTTGTATCTGTTATGGCCTAACAGTACCCACGACCGCGAACAGTACTCACGTGCGGATACTGTAGCACAGATGAATTTGGATAATCGGGTAGCATTTCATAGATTAGGAATATAATAATTAGTTTTCTTAGTATCTAGGCTTATTTCTTTTTGGATTTATTCCATATATTTAAGATAAGTTTCCTATTATTTGGGATAGCTTTCTTAATATAGAGG
Source organism: Dendrocalamus sinicus (assembly GCA_036346575.1). Taxonomy (NCBI): domain Eukaryota; kingdom Viridiplantae; phylum Streptophyta; class Magnoliopsida; order Poales; family Poaceae; genus Dendrocalamus; species Dendrocalamus sinicus. Next base: position 14,931,163 of record CM070646.1, read on the forward strand.
TAAGCTTCTTATGGGTCAAATATAGTCATCCCTATAAAAGAGGCAACATTGTATATTTATTATTAAGCAAAACATAAGAAAAGTTCTCTAATCTTCCTCTCTTCTTTAACAGGCCTCAGAGCCTTGGCAGCGGTATGGCCGGCCGATCAAGGGCGAGTGCCCTACCTTCGGCCCTTGAACTTGTACATTAGTATTTGGTATCAGAGACACTCAGCATGGCTTTCGGTACCGTACTATCTATTCTGGACAGATTGAAGGCTAGCAGGGAGGAGTAAAAGGCCTTACTCGACAACATGGTGGTCACCTTGGGGAAAGCTATGGAGTTGGTGGATAAGCTGAATGAACAGGAAGAGGTGTCGGCCTATTGAAAAAGAGAGAGAAACTAGAGAATTTTGTTTATTTCTTTTACTTATTGATAACGATACAATGTTGTCCCTTTTATAGGGATCGCTAAACTTGACGCTTAAGAAACCTATCTTTATATTAAAAAATCCTTATCCTTAGTACATAAAAATAATCTAAAAAGAAACAAACTTAAATAATATGAAAACTAAATAAATAACAACCATACGGCACTGCAGTTACTGTTCACGCGACGCACAGTGCTACAGTACCATGCTGTTACTGTTTACATTGCTACAGCACTATATGGGTACTGTTTATCTAACCTGTAGAGTAGGTATTGTTCACGAGCCTACTATGTGTATAAGTGAGATGAGATCATATAACTGAGATTCTAAGCCATCACAGTATCTCAACGTACCATACACATGCATGCACAAGCTAGTACCTTGTTTTCTTGTACTGTTGTTCTCCTAGACCAGACAGAAGTCAATAGAGATATGCACATGAACAGAAGTAACAGCTGTGCAAAATTTGGGTGCAGGGCTGGAAGCAAGGATGCTTTGATGCAGTCTATCACATTTCTCTTACTTTGTGTGCACTGATATGACGATGTGCAGGGACAGGTAGAGGTGATCATAGACAGGCTTCGCCATCTGGGACTGGCCTGCAGCTGAAACATTCCATCCAACCTAGCTAGCTTCCAGGCCAGAGTGCATGCTCCTACTCTCTTGGATAGCTCCCTCACTGCAATATTCAATTTACTTGCAACTCGTATCTCCTGCAATATATGGTGCCAATAAGATGCCTCTGATGTGACTGCTCAGTGCCTCTCTCTCTCTCTCTCTCTCTCTCTCTCTCTGAGTTTGCATGGGAAGCTTGCATCTTTTTTACAGGAAGCTTCCTTTCGTTGGCAGCGTGGGGAGAGCGTGCCCAGACCGTTTGATGGTGAGATGAACGGTGGTGGTGTGGCGTAGGTGCATCAGTGAGGTAGGCGTCAGTGGGATTGGAGAGACCGAGAGAGAGATCCCAATCCCATGCACAGCGGGACAGGAGCGAGCGAGAGAGATGATTGCCAATCGATCGACTTGGGGCTGACCGGTCCCTGTCGTCCAAAGGGTAGCTTTGCGTGCGCGCGCGCACACGCAGAGAGATGGACCTTTTGCGAGTAGATGAGTAGTATGAAATGGAATTGCTAATTAGTACAAAAGTGTTTTTTAGAATTGAGTATTTGAATTTCTCGCTGGATGATTTTATATTGAGATTCGTGCTCCACCCCTTTCTTTAGCTCCGGTGAGATTTTCGACAGCAGCTGTGGCAAGTTGGGTTAGGATTCAGGTTCAAGTTAGGTTCATCGGAGCCTCTCAGATTTAGAGGGAGTCCAAAGTGGTGACAGATTGGCGGTGGGGTGATGAGGCGGTGCTGTCGCGGGTCAAATGAGGGTGGTGGGTGGCGGCCAGTGGGGAAAGACGCTTGGGCGTGGAGTTAAGTCAGATTGGACAGGGATGTGTAGTGGCGGAAGAGGAGGTGGGCGGCGCTAGTAGCCACGTCAGGAGGCAAAAGCGGTGGCATGTAAGGCTCGTTGGCGGGTTGCAATGGTGCTGGACAACGATGGCGTGGCAGAGGGAGGGCAACACGCCGGTGGGGGTTGGGATGCGAGTCAAGGAGGGGATGCAAGTGACTGAGAAGGGAACGGCATAGGAGATAGATGCTGGTGGGGCTCACCGGCGTTGGAGGTGACACCGGCTAGGCGATAGGGGAAGCGACCAATAGGGCGGCGGCGGGGGGGGGATAGGGTTTGGGGGTTGTAGTGAGATGATGGAATTTATATAATTGAGGGGGCGGATGAGGTCGATTAAATCTAGATCCAAAAACTTAAAATATAAATACTCTTAAACAAAATATCACTTAAAATTTGCGTAGACACTTCCATAAAATATTTAGAAAAGGGGATGAATATACACGAGGGTGCTATTTTTTTTTGGTAAGTCAAGTTTTCGTCGATACCATTGCATGCTTACAACAAAGTCCAGCATATATTTGACATAAGGATTAAATCCAGTTTTTGGCGTGCATCAAAGTGTAATTACATTACGACTTCGAGAATCCGCTTCGAGCGCGGAGCTACATCAAGGGTCCTCGTCGAAGAAAAGAAGGACTTCTTGGCGGGAGACCTTCTCCTTGTCTTGATCCTCTAAAGAAATGATTAAGCAAGCCGTGAGGCTCAAAGCAAATCCCAAAGGATCCTAACTTATTACATGAACTTCAAAGGAAGGAAATATATTTGGTTTATTAACTTTGAGTGGATTTTTATTTGCAATCATTTTAATGACTCAAAACTTACTTAAGACGAAGAGTTCATTAACCAACTAACCAAGTTAAAACATGTACAAAACTACTCAAGGTTTGGAATCACCAAGTGGAGCACGGCGTATTCGAATACCATTTATTTGACTCTGCGAGTTTGCTCGGCTTTACCACACGATCCCTTAACTCCCGCTAAAGAGTTAAGAAGGCCAGGTTGTTTTATTGCTCAATTCTTTATATAGGCTCTACCAGTAGAATCCACTCAGTCCGCTCACACACACACCCACAAGAAGAGAAAAACAACGTCCACTTTGAGTGAATTCTACCGTTGCTAGGCACCGCAAAGACGGCACGCCTAACCTCACCGCTAATCCTCCTGTAGAGTTTCAATCGAGTTGAGCACGTTTGCTAGACCGGTGTTGACAAGTCAACTCTTGTGGTTGGCGATCACCGTGACATTTGCTCGGCGTAAGGGTTTCGGTCCTTATATTTTCACATGGCCCGCAACCTCACCGGCCCGCGACCCAAACTAAGGTAGCGGTGGCGTGAATTACTCCAAAAGATCGTCTCGCGGCTCTTCCCAACCCTTACCCTACCTTGTGCACGCCGGCACTTCGCTCTAAGATTAGAGTCGGGTTTTCCAATTCTATTGGCCCACACCACAACCTTATTAGTGTAGGACTTTGCATGATAATATCAATATCCTACAATTATCTAGAATAACAGATAATTAATTCTAGGGTTTCAATGGCATGGCTACAAATTTAACAGGGCATTTAGCGGTGGTAGGACTAACTATATCACATATCATTCTAAACATTTTATTTTATTTTAAACTAACATTTCACAACTAGCATAATGCAAAATAGCATATTAACATAATTAAATCACATGGGTTGCAATATGATCAAAGGATTTGGGACTTGCCGTCAATCCGGATGATCTCAGCTAGCTCGAACGAAGAAACGCCTGGATCCTGAGCCTGCTCTTGAATCTCCGGAAACTCCGACACTAGCGCAAACACATAAAATAAATTAAATCCAGCTTGAGACTAATCAAGCGAGGGAAAATAAACTAACTAAAAAGAAATAAAATGCATAAACACTCCAAATGGATTTTTAGGAATTTATTTGGGAGAATCGTGAAATGGAGTTCACGGAGGGTGCGGAATAATATTTGGAGCAAAGCGGTGAAATTTGGGAATCTTTGGGATTTTCTGTGATTTTCTAGGATTTATTTGAGTTTTCTGGAATAAAGGAAATTGGAAAATCCGGGGAAAAATCAAATGCACAGTAACGGCCCGGCCTGGCGCAACAGTGCAGCCCGGCCGGCGGACGGCCAGCGCGGTCAACGCCAGCGCAGCCCACGGGAAGCGCGAGAGGCGAGGCGCCGAGACTTGCCCACGTCCGCGCGCTCCTCCTCGGATGAGCGGCGCGTGTCTCAGCGGAGCGGCCGGATGCGATGGCGGCGGCACGGGCGTGATCCAACGGAGCGGAGCGGTACGGTTATGAAGATTGAGATTCGAGGCGGTTGAAGCGGTGCGGGAGATGGATGGCGGAGATCGAGGGCTTAAGGGGATCCGACGGCGGGAGGCGCCACGTCGTCGTCGTCTTTCCGGCCGCGCGCGCAAGCGGTGGGACGAGGCGGCGGGCGATGGTGCTCCGGCAGCGTCGACGGCTCCTGTGGGTAGAGAGGTACCGCGGGTAGGGCTTGACTTGGGAGCCCATTTCGGGGCTTGGGAGGTGCGAGAGTTAGTGGAGACGGTGGAAGGAAGAAGGGAGTGGTTGGGCAATGGCGGAGCTACGGCGGCGGGAGCTCAATCGGACCTCGAGGAGGAGCTTGGGAGTGGCGAGGAGAATAGGGCGCTTGGGTGTCGCGGGCGTTTAAACCCGCACGATGGGAAGAGACGAGGTGACGCAAGGCGCACAGGCAGGCGACGCGACGGGGCAGGTGAGCTGCCGGGCGACGAGCGGCGCGCGCGCGAGAGAGAGAGGGCGGCGTCGCAAGCGGGTCGGGCGAGGCGGGGTGGCGTGGGCGGGTCGTCCACTCCTCGGTCCCCGGGGCCGGGCGGCGCGGCGCAGGGACCGGCGTGGCCGCGGCGCCGGGCAGGCGGCGTGGCGCAGCGCGCGCAGCGCACGCGTCGCGCGGGAGGAGGCGGGGATGCAGGGGCGCCAACGGGAGGAAGAGGCGCCGCGGGAGGGAGGCGGCAGGGGAAACGGCGCCAACGAGCGCGGCGCGGCGCGAGAGAAGAAGCGGAAAGGGAGGCGGGCGCCAACGGAGTGGAGAAAACGGAATGGCCGAGAAAGGAAAGCGTATTCCGGGGAAGATTTCCAAAAAGGGAAAGATCTCAGAATTCACTCAAAAATGCACCAAAAATCATAAAATTTTCTGGTTTGAATTTTTGGGGACTTTTCAACAAGGACTTGTTTGGACCACTATAGAGGCTCGACTGAAACATGTGAATTGTTTTAAGATTTTTATGTGAACTTAACAGTTTCCTATTAACTTCCTACGGTTTTAAAAGGGACAAGAATTTGATAGGAATTACATCATTCCTTTGTTTTATTTTCCCTATTTCAAATCGTGGCATGAATTAAAGAAGTATACATGATCAAACAAAATTTTCTATTCATTGTTCCAAGCATATGAGAGTACTATGCATGATCAAACAAAACGATTGCATCCAATAATATTCTAAGTACGTGAGCGCGCGACGCATATGCTGGTAACTACCAACAAATTCCCTAGCTCCCTATGCATATTTATGTATGGACGCAGACAATAGATATGCACTAGTAGACTCTTAGTCCATCTACCAGGCACGCATGATCTATCGATCGATGCATTACATTTTAGGCCAAACTAAGGGGGTGGTTAGGTGATTGGTTGCTCACATTTGTTCAGCTTGGTTCAATGGGCTAGGATGGTTTGATCAATTCTGAATACAAGCTGAACTCATGAAATTTAGTGTTTCTTGGTTAGCTGCATGACAACATGACTAACGTAGGCTGATATGAGATATTGTTTGGTTGACCGTACAAGTAATGCAGGTAGAAAATGCCTTATGTAAAAGTGTTATCAAAGTTAACAATACAAATTATAACACTTTAATTAAAAATGTTTATTCTACCATAATAGTATTTAAAGAACATATGGCTAATGTAGATAGCTTCATGTATGTTAGTGATCAAGGTCTAAGAAAGTTGATTGCACGTACACCAGAACGACAAAGTTATCTTTGCATCTGGCAAACAGGCTCTCACAAGTTATGCAGGCAAGCAAGCACTAGACATGGGTTCTTTCCAAAAGTACTGTAGCTTATAATTTTTTAGCAGAAATAGTATTATAGCAACTGTTAGGCTTTCTAAGATATTTAATTAAAAATAAAAATAAAAAACACTGTTATATCTCGATAAGTAATGCAAAAAAAAAAAGAAAAAAACCTATATTAAAAAACTAACATGCTCCAGATAAATTTTATCTTTTAAAAATCAAAAACCAAAAACCATTCCTACTTCGAGCGTTGCCTACATATATACGGAAGATGTTGCATCAATTAGTCCGGCCGAGCGACGTACGAGCAACCTACCACCCCTAAACTAGTTAGGAGCTGTGGTGTCCTAGTAATTTAGGTTCCCCTTTGCTACCCTAAATCCCTAATCGCTCTCCAACAGCTTGACCATTCCCCCACCAAAGTCCACGGGATAACAGACAACAAATGCAAAGTTGCACACCTAGCCACCTTTTTCTTCTTCACTCCTCTAGAGAGAGACACCTCCTCACCTCAGGTAGTCTCTCTCAGGTCAGGTCTCCCATCCAAGGCAAAACTCTTCTCTCTCTCTCCCTCCCTCTCTCTCATCTAGTACTACTACTACCTATTGGCTATTGCATCTGCTAGTAGTCGTCTCACAAGAGAGCACCTGTATCTCTGTGTGTGTGATGCATGGTTCTTTGTGGCAGATGATCGATCATGTCCTGTCACGGAAGCTGCGGCGGCTGCGAGCTCAGAAGATGCTGCTGCCACCTCCTCCGCGCTATTAAGCCGGCCGAGCCATGCACTCCACCGCGCCCGGGCTCCATGACTCCATTCTCCCCGCCTACGTCCGCCGCGCGCTCCTAACGCCATGCTCGGCTCATCCCGCGGCGACCGCCCGCCCGAGACCGACGACGCCGCGCCGCGGGACGCGGAGCCGCCGATGCCGTCGCACGCCCCGGTCGCCGCCTGGCCGAGCGGGCTCGTGCTCGCGTGCGCCGACTTCCTCTTCCGTGGCGACCTCGACGGAGCCCGGCACGTGGCGGGCGTCGTGCTCTCCCGCGCCGACCCCCAGGGCGACGCCGCCGAACGCCTCGCGCACCGCTTCGCCCGGGCGCTCGCTCTACGCGTCGACGGCGCCGAGGGGCCGGTGGCCGTGGCCGCGGCGCCGTCGTCCGCGGCGTACCTGGCGTACAACAAGATCGCGCCGTTCCTGCGGTTCGCGCACCTGACGGCCAACCAAGCGATCCTGGAGGCCGCCGTCGACGTCGGCACGCGGCGCGTGCACATCGTCGACCTCGATGCCGCGCACGGCGTGCAGTGGCCGCCGCTCCTACAGGCCATAGCCGAACGAGCCGACCCCGCCGTCGGCCCACCCGAGGTCAGGCTCACCGGCGCCGGCCCAGACCGCGACGTGCTCCTCCGCACCGGCGATCGCCTCCGCGCCTTCGCCAGCTCCATCAACCTCCCATTCCGCTTCCACCCGCTGCTTCTCCACTGCACTGCCCAGCTTGCCGCCGACCTGGCCACCGGCCTGGAGCTGCACCCGGACGAGATGCTGGCCGTCAACTGCGTGCTGTTCCTGCACAGGCTCGGCGGCGAGGGAGAGCTCGCCGCGTTCTTGAGGTGGGTCAAGTCGATGAACCCCGCCGTGGTGACCATCGCAGAGAGGGAAGGAAGCACCGGAGGAGGCGACGACCTGCCGCGGCGGATAGCGGCGGCGATGGACTTCTACTCTCAGGTGTTCGACGCGCTGGAGGCCACGGAACCGCCGGGCAGCGCGGACCGGCTGGCGGTGGAGCAGGAGATCCTCGGTCGGGAGATCGACTCGGTGGTGGCGGGGCCCGGCCGCGGCGGCGGGCAGCCCCGCGGCTTCGAGGCGTGGGCGGCCGCCGCGCGCTCCGCAGGGCTCGCGCCGCGGCCGCTGAGCGCGTTCGCGGTGTCGCAGGCGAAGCTGCTTCTGCGGCTGCACTACCCGTCGGAGGGGTACGCGGCGGAGGAGGCCCGCGGCTCCTGTTTCCTCGGCTGGCAGGCGCGGCCGCTCATGTCGGTCTCATCCTGGCAGTAGCAAGCAGCTGCAATGCCGCAGGCGATCCATGGTGTTCGATCTTGGGTGCTCCATTAATGGCTTCTTGCTCTCAAGCTAAGCTAGCTAGCTACTCCATCCATCTCATTGCTGCAAATACCGGCACCTGATGGAGCAGGTTGGAGGCTCAGCTCTTGTGGTTGTTGAGATGGTTCTTACTCTGGTGAGGTTTTGGAGCGAAGAACATGGCTGTGCATGCATGCCAGGAAGGATCTAGGGAAGCAATGACCCTAGCTAGCTACTTGCCATGCTCGTGCATGGCTTACTCGATCTTCGATGATCACTACGTTTGGAAGGAGAGGAGAAGAGGAACAGGAAGAAGAGGAGGACAGGGAGGTGGTGTGTGTGATGGACACGTTGCATGGGAACGCGCCATTGGGAGACGGAAGAGAGGAACGATCTTTGGCATTTAACTTGGTAAACCTTCTACACCACCACTAGCTACTACCAAATCTTTTGCTTTGCATCTTGATCTCTCTTTATTTATCTCCTACTTTAACTGTTTAACTTTCCTCTTTAATATTTGTGTTGTTGTTATAGGTTGTTGGTTTTGATACTACGTATCTAGATTTCTCAGTATTATTATGTTAAATGGGTGCGCATGCATGCACGCCTTCTTGCAAAATTAGGTCTAGTCACATACAAAATTAATTTGTTCAATCTCAAATAATGAGGAGGATTTTGTAGCTCCCATAGCTCAATGGATTGGGTCCATTTTTAAATCTGTCACTTCGTTTCACCTGCTCTCCTTGGTGTTTGATGCAGTTGTTTGTATTATAACTAATCATGCTTTGGCCACCACTAGCCATAAACTAATGCCATTTGGTTGGTTCTATGCTTTATTTTTTCCTTACTGATTACAAGCAAAGTAATTTATATGCCTAAGACTCCTAATAGCAAACGACTAGGACTTCGAATTGGACGCTACTTCAATTCGAATTACAGATGAAATCGAACTCCATTACGCTAGGACTCTTAAGTCAAGATTAAATCTAACAATCTCCCCCTTAATCTTGACTTTCTAACTTCTTTCCATCTTGTTTGAGTTTGGACGGCGACACGTCTCAAACGTCCCTGACTCAACTCATCTTCAGAGCACTTCATCTTCGCTGAGCTCTTCAAAGAACGAACGCTTTCTTCGTCTTCGCTTTGGGCACTCACGGCGAAGTGTCCATAATCATTGCAGCTTATAACACCTCACTTTTGCCTTATCAAACCTCCGACCTTTACGGCCATTGCCATCACCCACAGAAGCGTTCTTGCCTTCACGCTTTGATTGAGCCTCCCACTCGCGCGAGTCAACAAGAGTTGTCCTTCACCTTTGTTGCTAGTGTCATGGATGCGTTCCTCATCGCCATCGCCATCGCACGGATGATGCCTCGTTGCCGCCGAGACCGCTTCCGATTCACGCGACATGATCTTGGCGCGGATCAAAAACTCCGCTACTTTGAAGACCCTTGACGGAGAGAAACGGAAGGAAAAATTGCTGTTTTCCTTTTCCTTTTTTTTGAATTTTGCTCTTGATGCTGCTCTGCGTTTTGGGATGGATGGTTCGGTGCTTGGGTCTCCTTTTATGAGCGCCATCTGGTTTATTCTTCTGAGACGAGAAGCGAAAACGAACGATTCGGCTCAGATTAGCTCACGGACACGGACATGCACGGAGACATCTTGGTATCCCCTTCTTTCCGGATCCTCTCAAAAGACTCACGAATCTTCTTTCGTGGCTTCATCTCGAGTCTCCTCTGCGCGCGTCTTGGCTTCTCCCGCACGAGTCCTTCTTGCTCGCGCCTCCTTCTTGCCGCGCGCCTATGCGCGCCGCCGCTCCCCTGGCGGTGCCTCCTCCTCTTCGCCTCGCGTCTGCGCGTCCGCCGCCTCCTCCTCCACCGCGCGCGCGCGCCGCGCCGGATCGTCGCGCTGCCGGCTGCTCGTCGGCTGGGCTTGGCGGCCTAGGTGGGCTGCGGCGTCGTGTCGGCGACTTCGAGCAAGCGGCGACGGACCCTCGCCGCGCCTTCTCCGCACGCCACGGCCATCACCGAGACTCCTCGCCGCTGGTATCGCATCTTCCTCGCCGCGGCGGCCGCGTCTCCCCCGCGCGCGACCCGCGCCTCCTTCTCCTCCTCGGCGCGGCGGCTCTGCACCTTCCCCGCGACTCCACGCGCTCGGCCGCTCCCCCTTCGGCGCAGATGGTGGCGGCGGCGGAGGCGACGGTGGCCGCCTCAGGCGCGGCGGCGCTGGTGGGGATCCGTGCGGTGGCGGCCGGATCCGGATGGATCTCGCCACTGCGGCCTCGGTGGCGCAGTCGGCACGCAGGCGTGGTCGCTCTTCCTTCCCTTCCACGGCGCGGTGGTCGGTGGTGAACTCGCTCGGGACGGCGAAGAGCAGCGGTGGCGTCGGTGCCTCCCGGCGGCTACTGGCGGCCGCCGCCTGAGGTCGACGGCGGCGCTAGCAGTAGCGGCGCTAGCAGTGGTGGCCGCCCCCAGGCGCAGATCCCTGGCAAGCAGGCGAAAAAAAACCCTAGGTTTTCTCTCTGATCTCTCAAGCTCTGATACCAATTGTTATGATTATTGCTCTAATTTGCTATGCTTTATTTCTTGCAAATCATGCGATGCATAAACTGATTACAAGCAAAGTAATTTATATGCCTAAGACTCCTAATAGCAAACGACTAGGACTTCGAATTGGACGCTACTTCAATTCGAATTACAGATGAAATCGAACTCCATTACGCTAGGACTCTTAAGTCAAGATTAAATCTAACAATTGTTAAGAATAGTCCCACATGGATTGTGGGAGAGGAGCAAACACAACTTATAAGTGTGAGGGAGCCCCCACCCATTGGACTAGTCTTTTGGGGGGAGAAGGCCCAATACCACTTATAAGGTTGTTGTGCTGCGAATGTAACAAGTGGTATCGAGGTCTAACAGTGCATGTCCAATTGTGAGGGGAGATTGCACACATATATGCGTATCAATTATATGTATGTATGTGTATATACATATATGATAGCGTTATTCTACTTTCGAACGTAGAATAATTTATTCTACCCATCAGTCAGAGGAGCATGCCCAATCCATTTCACATGCATCCACTTTGTATGGAAACCAATTCAACTAATGACACGTAGCCAGCCAACCAACAAATATAGGCTCCTCGTTAGTACTAGAATGCTTATTTTCTTGTTTTAGCCATAATTTTTGACTGACGGCTTCGATCCACAAACGATTTTCATTGGTAACTTATTAACGAGAGGAACATAATGATATAGGTCTTGCCAATAAATAATAATGCATCTGCGCTGTAATAAAAATTAAAGGAGGATGTAGTAACGTGCCAAAAGGGTTCAATAAAAAGCACTGGACATATCCTATCGTAGTAAAATCTCTCTGTGTTTACTGTGTCATTACAAAAGAGTTATCGTGGCCTCTTGTGTGTTTATTGTAGCTCTATCGCACATTTACTACAACTTCCGAATGTTTATTTCATCACTAAAAGATATTTGTTGTGACCTCCAATGTACGTTTACTGCATTATTATAAAAATTTTTACAACCCCATTGTGTGTTTATTGTACCTATACAACATATTTACTATAACCTCCTTTTGCGTTTACAGCACCATTACAAGATATTTATTGCGACCCCATTATGTCTTTATAGCCTTTAATAAACCTTTATAACAGATTTGTTGTGACTCCTTGTGTTTTTACTATAGCACTACAAGAGATTTCTTGCAATCTTTTTTTAGGAAATTACTGCGATCTTCTTGCTTGTTTACTGCACCTTTATAAAATAGACACTGTCACGTTTAATATTAATATACTTCTTATACCTTTATCGCGTCTTTGCCTGAGATTTACTACCGTATTAAGCTCAAAGGGGCGAGTAGAGAGAGAAACATGAGTTGATTGTAAATTTTGAATAACGATATCTTCTAAACCATTTATCTTATTTATAATTTGTTTGAACATTTTGCTGGGGAACAAGTGTCTAACAAATTAGATTCATAATGAATATATTTTAACTCTATAAAAAATTATTATTGCACCAAAAGTTTGGACTTACTGTACCTAAGCCAATCAATTACTGTATCGTGTGGGGATTTTGGGGTGTTTCACATTCCTGGCAAATGGTGAAAAAAAACAGTCTAAGGAGAATGAGTTTTTTTGTTCTTGTTTTGTACCTCATGCCCACAGATATGCTGATAAAAGTGTCCGTATTGGGAGGGCATATGAAGATGGCATGGTCTCATGCATCAATGCCAACCCTAATTCCTGCCCCCCTGTCCCCTCAAACACAATCATGGGATTTCTAAAAACCAAGCACCCCTCTCTGGTGCCAAACTCTACTCCGACTCGCTTTTTAAGTCTAGGCTTCTGTCTTTTTCTGCACTGTAGCAGCTAAAAATATACTATTACAGCTGTTAGCAAGAAATTAAGAAAAAAAATAAAAAATAAGGAAAAAAAAATGAAAAACACTATTATATCTTCATGAACAATGCATAAGACTAAAGAAAAAAGAAAAATCTAAAAAGTCGAAATTAAGAAATCGATATGTTCCAAAAACCAGAAACAAAAATCCTTTGGAGCAGAGCTGAGTCTCTCTCTCTCTCTTGTTGAGTTGCCTCCTCTCTCTCAACAGAGATCATTTTCCTCCCATGCATCTCTCTGTAGCTCTCTCTCACTGCCTTGCCATGCATTGGGATCTTTGCATGCATGCCTAGCATCTTAATTGGTTCCTCTCAAATCTACAGAGCCATGCCATGCAGCACTCGATTCCTTGGTCGATTGTCTTTCTTGTTTAAATAAGAAGATATCGCTAATTAACGGTTCCTTCATTTTTCTTGCATCACGGCCACTTCATTTGGTTGGACGAAAAGGAAGAGGCGAAAAGGGAATACTCATTGTCTCTTTTATCTCCAAAGTTCTTTAGTTTGACTAGTTAAATTTTTTTCATGGCCTTTTGTTTTGCGAGGGAAAAAGGGATATTTTTTTCCTTTTCTGTTAATTAATTAGAGGTAACAAAACATAAGGTTAATTAATCAAAGCATTCCCAAAAAAATATTGAAATTATCCTAGAACAAATTTTCCTCCTCCACTTCTTTAGTAGAGTCAAGTTCATGGCAAATTTGTTTATGTGGTTAGGATAACAGTACTAATTTTGCAGAAACTGTCCTCTTCTGAATTAGTTCTTACCAATAACATATTTAAAGTTAGGAGCAATGTTCAATTTTTTCAAATCCAGGGATTGAATTTTATTAAAGTGTTTTAGTTTTTGAATATATATAGCGTAATGCCTACGTAATATGACAATGATAAATCAGCAGCTCTTTAAAGATATGAGTCATATTTCATCGATGTTCAAATAAAAAGGGGAGAAAAATCACGGTTGTTCCATTCTTTTGTCAGGATCACTTTTCCCGCTCATTTCAGCGATAGCTTCTGGCTTTTAATTTACTATTCCTTAATTTTGTCTTTTTCTGGATTTTTGGCTTTTTTGGGCATTTGGATTTTCTTTTTTCTTGTATTCATTCGCATTGTTCACGATGAACTAACCTGTTTTATATATTTTTTATTTTTTTTATTTTAATTACATCAAATAAACTACTATCAGCTACAGTAAAAAATAAGTTAGCTACAACGAAAAAAGTCATAAGCCATCACCAAACTGAGCGCTCTATTAGTTGCTTTTAGCACATCGACAGCCTAGCTATTTTAACCTAACCATATCTGATAAATCACAGGTATTCGTAGATAATATATGAAAAGATGGCCACGTTGAATCTATATGCAAATGTTGTGAATATTTTTTTTTCTGATCTCCTATTTGTTTCTTTATTTTCTTGTCAATTTTATTAAATGCGTCACTAGTCTAATGCCCTATCATTGACAGCATTTCCGTCCGCCCCATTTATCCGGCATTGCATGCATGCGTTAGCAAACATGATCACATTTGCTTTAATTTGCACATCTATATTATTCCAGTTCAATTTTCATTCTTCATTCTTTGGATTTAACAGACCTTTGACTTTTACCTTTCGTTAAGAAAAGTCTTTCTCCTGAACAACTAATGTGGATGTAGATCTTCTGAGCTCTGGTTTGTTCTTACATTTGCTTTCAAACTATCTGGTTGATCAATTATAATATTAGCCATCAAACAAAATATGGCACGAGGCAACTGGCCGGGTTCGGTTTAAAGTTGGTTTATGTTTATACTGTTTACAGTAATTAGCTTTTAAACGGTACGTTTTTTAAGGTAGGGTCAAATAAAAAATTATAGTAAAAAGTATGCTGAGTTACCGGCTAAAATCATATGCGATTATTTCTCTTTGTGTATTGCCTCTCACAAACAGTTAGAATTTAAATATTTAAGCCATAAATCATAAGGCATCAGTCTAAAAGAACTCACCTAATGACAGGGAAACCATATCTGGTGGCATGCATCCATATTTTCTTTACCATTCTTGACACGTACAGTTCCCCTACTTCTAAAGGATATCATGCATAGTTTTGGCCTAAGATGATATGTAACATCACATCGACTCCAGCTAGCCTAAGTATATAGGCAGATTGCTTACAGATTGAGCAAACACATGCAATGCGTACACGCATATTCGTATATGTCTCTTTGCATTGCAATGCTTGCTAGCTAGCTAGGGTTTAGATGACTCTAGAATTTTTTTTCTAAGAAAACTAGAATAAGTAGGAGAAACACATTAGATTCTATTTCAAACAGCTTCTAATTTTTTTGTTTTTAGAAGCTGATTTCTGAACGAAGTGGTTTCTTAAGATAATTTCTCTAAACTGTTTGTAAGAGTCACTGCAGACGTAACTTCGAACAAAATAGATTCTTAACGTAGCTAAAAAACTATGGCACTTTTGAATAGGACCGAAGACCAAGATTTGACGACGGTTAAAAACCATCAGGAAAGAACAATAAACCATCAGGAAATATATTCCTAACCGGGTCCCGTCAGGGATTACCGGCGATTTAAAGGAGAGTTGAGACTCGAAGCCTAGTTAACCTCTATCGCCACAATCTTGTGCTCTGCCTGCCCGCCACATGGATGTCCCTGATTTTGTAAGACTTTGGTTTGCACTATTTACCAATTTGATATTTTATCCTCCACCCATTTGGAATGCAAGGCTCACAGGAATTTCGTAGAAAAACCCACGTCCATCAAAGCTAGAGTGAATGTTTTATTTCCTTAAAATTTCCTGCATTCTAAATGAGACTTTGGGCCCTTTTGAAACATACGAATATTAAAGGAAACCAGTAAACACTACCATACATGGGGTTAACACAGATGGTTTGTAACCCTTATTAGATATGGTTTCTGAACCGTCTGATTTATTACGTCAATGATAACAGGTGGTTATCACAAATGGCTCCTAAATCATCTATGATAAATCATAATACAGATGGTTTTTTAAAATAATCATCTGTGATATCCAACATATCACAGACAGCTAATACAAAAACCGTCTGTGATGGTGTATATATCACAGATGGTTTTGTATTAGAATCTGTTTGTGATAGTTCTTTGTATAACTATTTTTTTTGTTTTTCGGCTAGTCTTAGAAAATGTCAGCCATGCCCTCTGAAAATAAGCAAGCAGACTATATATAAATGACAGATAAATGAATTACAACTCAAAGTGATTTACAACTCAAAATGAAAAGCGTCAATACGCAAGCAGATCGAACAAATAAACCACATCAGAACACAATCTAGGAGAGACGTGAGGCGAAGCTTGATTACCTCGGGTTAGAGCTCCTCCAAGGAGAGGATGAAGAGCAAAAGTCAAAGATTCCTAGCCGGCAGGTGACCTTGATGTGAGTCCTAATCGGAGCCCAAGACAATGCCCGGTGGCCTTGACGTAAGATCCCTAGCTAGAGCTCTTCTGCCCTCCCTCTCTATCCTCGGATGGCATGGATCTGCGAGAAAAAGTTGAGGTTGCTAAACCCTAGAAATCGGAGGGAGAGCTTCACCACGTGGCCGCTGCAGTGGTAGGAGGAGGCGTTGCCAGAGTTGGGGGAAAGAAAGGGAGGCGCAGGTGTGTTAAGAAAAATCTAAGTATGCACAGGAGTAATGAGTTAGATTTTTACCCTAAGTGTCTGTATATATAGAAGAATATTATCACATACAGCTAATACAAAAAATCGTCTGTGATAAGTTACAACACAGACGGTTCGTAATAAAAATCATCTGTGATATATGAACATATCATAGATAATTCGTAATAAAAGCTGTCTGTGATGTATGAACTTATCACAGACTATTTTTGTAAAAAACCATATGATAAAGCAGTATAATCTTCTCTGCGGTAGTGAAAGTACTGTTTTATATGAAATGCTTGCGTTCTATACGGCCCTTACTGGTTTATTCATCACCTACTGAAGCCGCATATGTACTTACTTCACATGCAAATTACTGTTGTTAAGCTTGATAGCAGAGATCTGAAGGATGCGATAATGCCACAAATTTTGCAGGGACAACTACACTAGTTAATTAAGCTCCAGAGTAATGCCTGCCATGCCTATTAGTCTGGCGTTAGTGGACTGTGGGAAGAGAACAGAAGAGAGGAATACATCACATCGTTCACATGCAGTTCGTGCATGCATGCGAATTTTGCAAACCCAAAACCAAGAGCACCATCTACGTATCTGTCTTATCTGTCTCTCCCCCATTGATGTGACATGGCATGCACAAGATGTGGTAATGATTGTGTCAACCAATTTGCATTGTCAACAGCAAATTTGTCTTAACGAGTTGTTTATGCATTTGTACACGGCCATACATGCCACAAGCTACTGTATATCCATCCGCCGGGCAAGTCAGTGATAGACAGGTAGTAGTAGTTTGTTGCCAACCTAGCCAGAGTACTAAATCCCTCATTCTTTTATTCATCTAGTTCATATCATGGAATGCATGCATACGAATGAAATGTCCTTTTTGGTTCTTGGAAGGAACATTTTTTTATGATTGGTGTTGACGTACGATATACCATTAAAAATGATTTTAATGGTATAGATAAAAAAGAGAAATACCTCACTGTCGATCGCCATCATCGCAACGCTCCTGGGCAGCTCTGCGTGCCTCCACCATCGCCCCTGCTCCCTCCACCACCACCAGCGGCGTTGTTGCCACCTCGCCGCACCGCCCTCGACCCCTCCCCGCCTCGCCGTCCCGTGCAACCTAACTGCCACAGCTGACGTTGTCATCGTCCTCTAACTCTACCCATCACCCTTCTACCTCGCCCATTGCCCCCACCGTCCCCCACCCCCCTTCCCAACCTCCTTCTATACCCGGGGGAAGGGTAAATCCGTAGTGGGGAGCCGAATCTCCCTCCTCCGACGCTAGATCCGGCAGCGCTCCTCCAGACCATCGGATCAAGCGTGTGATAGGGCCAAGGAGGGAGAGAGAACGAGAGGGAGCGAGTGGCTGCAGGAGTGAGCGAAGCGAGTAATATAGTGCTATTTTGAGATTTGTGCGCAACTTGGATCTAATGGCGGTCTCCTATCCGAACGGTATTCCGTTCTTCCGATTTTCTCTTCTTTTATTTTATTATTTTTTGAAGGGAAAACTGCCAGAATAATGTTACATCATATCGATCATGTATGCAGTTTGCAGATACCATACGGTCATGGGACAAGAGTGTCCAATTCCATCAGTACTTCGGTAGCATATGGATGGGGTACATAGATTCCCTCCTTTCACAGTGAAGTACTCCACTCGAAAATCCCATCATCTCCATGTCCGATCGACGTAGTACGTACCAAACTACCAGTGTCACACGAAATCCATAACTAGCTTAGCTAGTAGCCTAGTACTAGCTAGCAGCAACATGTACTAGCTAGATGGCTTAGCTTGGCTGCAACATCTCACATGCATGCATGCGTGCATGAGCCATGACATGCCACGGCGACGACGGCGACAGCCAGCTTGCTTCGACGCGTCCCGTCGGCCTCTGGACGACATGCAAGCACGCTAGCAACAGCAAGCTAGCTAGCTAGGAGAAATTCCCTGGGAGGCCGTTACGGTGGTGGTGCTCCTCCGGCGTGGTCGTGACGATCTCCTCTAGGTCGTCCGGCCGCGGTGGCGCGGCGGCCGCGCCGGCGCTGGAGCTCCCGACGCGCTGTGCCTCCGCCGTCGCCTCGGCCGCGGCCGCCTCGGCGTCGGCGCCGCGGGTGCTGTGCCTCTTCTTCATGAGGAAGGGGATCCGGAGGTGCGAGTGCGGCTGCGGCTTCTTCTTCTTCACGTCCGTCGCCCAGCTGTGCACCGACACGTGCACGTTCTCGCCGAACGCTTGCAGCTTGATGTCGCCGCCCATCTGATGATCCATCGAAGCCAAACAAATTAAGCGAACGAATGAAGTTAAATACGAAGACAATCTCAGCTAATTAATCTTGTCAGGTTCTAAGCAAGAGTTGATGACTTGACTGTGTTGTTGATAAGAGCTAGTGAGATATCTTACATGGGTAACAATGGCGTACAACGGCAGGGTGCTGTAGCTGCAGAGCACCTGGACGACGATACTGCAAGTTTGAGACAGGAGAGCTGTCAGCTAGTACTATATATAATTATACATCGTATATAAGAAATAGTAGCAGAAATCAGATGCGTAGCAGTGTTCATACTGTCGTTTAGAAGCAACTATTTGCCGTACGTGCATGCGTTCAATACACTTGCATATATAGGATGCTGATGCAAAGAGAATAAGAGATCTTTCTCCCCGATAGAACTTATCATGCATGGTTAGTAGTCTTGATTCAGGCCCCTGTTTGGAGGAGCTTGTAGACCTATTCTTCTGAGTTATGGTTTATTAGTCTAATGAACAGTGATTGCTAGAAGAAACCGAAGTTAAAAACAGGCTAAAAAGCTAAAAGAATGGACCAAATGGGCTTCTCGTATATAGGAATGGGAAGTGCTAAGGAGCACAAGTGTTTTTTTTTGGAATTAGTAGCACTCAGATTTTGAGACGTTAAATCTCCATTCAACGGATCCCCAATACTTTCTCCAAAAAAACAAATTTGGCCGTTGGATCTCTATCCAAATGATCTCTCCATATCATTCCTTTCAAAAAAATATGAGTGCTTTGAATCTGAAGATTCAACATTCAAAAAATCTAAATACTCCTACCCATTAAAAAATACTTAAGTACTTTCTAGACACTACCTATAGAAATTTATGAAGAACTCTCTGACTTCCTCCAGAAGCCAACTTAGGAAAGCTAAACTCTCCCAAACAGAACACGAGAGACTAGATGCGGTGAACATTGATATACGAAGTCTCAAGGATCTTCCAGATAGGAAAAAAAAGGGTGAATATTTTACTAACCCAATAGCAAGTCTCGGGAGGGCGTATGATTTGTTTTCCATGATGCACGAATCGAACCCATACGTCGCCTGTAAAGTTATCAGTTGATTAGCCCCATGGCTTTATACTTGTATACATTTTTTTAACAAAAAAGTGCAGAGAACGAAAAAATGCTATAAAACATACCAAGACCCAGAAGAAAAAGCCCATCTCAAAGGAGTTTTGGAACAAGATGAAATGTATCAAATGGAGGACAATTCTAGGCTTGCTAAACCAGAAGTGCTCCTTGCAAGGCTTTATGTAGGGGCTTCCAGTTGTTCCATCTGGACAGTCTGCTGCTTCTTGAGCCAACCGAGTGCTTATGTACTCCAGCTTTGTGCCAACAATAAGCAGGAGCTGCAATTCACCCCAACAGTAAGAATTCTTCCATCAGGAAAACTGAAAGTGTGTATTTACGGCTGTAGCTTAGAGTTGTTCATGCTTACAATTAAGGGCAAGAAAGACAACCAGAAGTATGTGTGCCATCCTACATTGCCAGTAAATCAAAAGATTAGGTGCTGGCCAGTGCCACCACAGACTGGAACTGGATGGACACCATTCCATGACAAAAAAAAGTATGCTAGTTCATACAACATTCTAACGCAAATACCTTGGTATTGTGGTTCCTCAGATTAATGAATTGTTCTAAATGAGTAAAATGACTCATGGTTGTGGAAAGGATGATGTTTACTATGGTTAGGAGTAGAAATTGTAGCGTTCTTCTAGATTCAGTAGTATGTCTACTTAAGGAGATATCAGTGTGATGCGAATTCGATGATCCATAGTTCCAAACAAACAAATATACGAGGGGCCGAGGGCACTTGTTTCATGGTTTATGAGGGTTACCATTTATATTCAGCAGCAGGAAGAGGATGACGAAAAGCCATAAGTACCAGCTGTATGTGAGTAACGTTAGACAAACAAAGATTAATTTTTGAAGCAAACAAAGTTAGAACTTTAACCCAAATACCGACCTGATTCCAACAACTTCTTTAAAATCATGCTCAAGAGCACGAACCATGTACTTGTGGAAATCAAAGTCTGGACGATTTGGGTAGTGTCGCTGGAAGGGGAAAAGAAAAAGGTAAGTGTCCTATTAGCTTCACCAATGGTACAGGGACACTTATGATTGAGCACAAGTTACTGAACAGTACATCTTACCTGAACAAAAGCTGTTCTAAGTACTTGGTAATCTGGTTTACCGACAGAATCATAAAACTGCTTGAAGAATGCAATCTGAAATCACATATGAATTAAACCTTTGAAATCAGCATACAGATATATACTAAGTTCATAATTTGAATTTGAGACAAAATCCGAAAATCAAGAATGCTTCGAATGGCATAATACTGCAATAACAGATGCTACGATATTCAGTGAAAACAATGTTTTACTGAACACAGTTCATTGCATTAGAGGCTACATGAGTGTTTGGTCATGATATTGGCTTGTTGCAAAGTGACACCTCAAATAACAAAAAGCAGTGCAGTACTGCAGTTTGTGCTCATGCCATCATATCTTGATGTCAGAACAGCTTTACCAGACCTTAGTTCACCTTAGTTAACAATGGACCATCTGCAAGTATTCTATTCATTTCTCATGAATAACATTTGATTTCTGACCACACATGGAATATTTGACAAATTACAATGCCTCCAAATTTTGATTTTACATGTAACCATGGGATTTACTAGGTAAAATTCAATAGCACATTTCTCTTCCAAAAAAAAATCAATACCACTCTAAAAGTAGTTTGATTTCTTTGGGTGAATCTTACCAAGACATTGGTTGGGAACAGGTATGGTGGAACAGAACAAACTGAAATCCATTTTATTCCCATGTCATCTTCTTTTGTATAAGGAATTAAGGATCTAGCACTGTCCTTACAATTATTGAGAAGCATAATAAGTGGGCCCGATTACTTACAATCCATCTTACAGCAGGCAATTTCATCCAGCCCGACCTCTTTGTGCGCTCCTTGACTCTTCCTTGGTGAACATCTTTCTCCCATTTCTCCCATTTTCTCATCTACAAGAGCATACCCTAAATTAGTTACGTTGACTACCATGTCATGTGCAATACATTTATTTGCAATACAAATAGTTATACCTTGGCTCCACCAAGTAACAGTGTTGTAACACAGAACACAACATGGACCACACCAAGTACAAAGATAAAAATGTGCAGCTGATGCAAAGCCTCTTCAGGTAGCATGGGAACTTCACCCTGCAAGAGCGTAAGAATGTTATTTCATAATGATCAATCTGGCAAATATTCTCGGAGATTGCAAGCATTTGTTGTTTCTACTCTTTCAGGTCATGTATAAGCTCTGGAAATATTGCAAGCTCCTTCCTTTGGAGCACTCCTATCACCAACATTGCCCAGCTCACAAAAATGACGAGCAGCATGTGCATACCAGCATTTCTGGCATATGCTTGGAACTGGCAATGCTTATCAATTACCATTAAATAAAAGTGATAAGGTTTTGCTACTCAGAATGCAAGCAATGCTTACTACCAAAGAACAACACTAAACAATCAGGTATTCACTACATACAGAATCTTAGGGGAAGCGAACAACACTAAACAATCTGAAATGGAACTTTGCAGTGTCATTTAACAAAATTTCCCGAAAATTGAAGCACTATCTTCATAGTTCACAGTCTACCTTTCTCTTGCAAAGTTTGGTAGCATCTTCTGTTGCTTTGGAAATTTCTCTGATGCATGGAAGCATGAGATCGGCAGCACTCTCTGGAATGCATATGCGATTGATAAAATTTTGAAAGACGCTTAGTAGGAAGGAAATGAAACCCAGCAGCATCAGCTCTGCACATGAAACCAACATATGAGATCAGGCAGTGAAGAAACAGTACTATGCAACAAGAGTAAACTAGCATGAAGTATTCTGCTCCCTATATCATAAACATTTTATCAGTTGGTATCTGATTCTTCTTTTCAGATTAATTACATGTATTGAATGAAGCCTTATATTCCAAAGAGGCCCAAAAGGCTAATACAAAGTGTACAAGTAAATATGCAAATGACCCCCTAAATCCTAAACTATTTACATGTCTAACACCCCTTAAACTCATTATGGATCAACAACACTGAGTTTAGAGAGGTAAAAGCTATGCTGAGCTCTAGTCTGTGCCTTGGTGAAGAAATATACTAATTGAAACTCCGAAAGTACATACTGAAGAGCAATTAGTTGGTCTTGCACCTACGATCGTATGTATGAAGCATCCACCCCAATATACTTGGTAAGCTCATGTTTCACGAGATCTCGAGCAATGCTGATCGTGCCAGTACTGTCTGAGAAGAGAGGAGTCAGTCCAGTAGTAGAAACACCGAAATCCTCAAGTAGCCACCGAAGCCAGGTGATCTCAGCTATCAACAACGCTATGGCTCTCAACTCAGCCTTAGCGCTCGAACGGGAAATAGCAATCTACTTCTTGGTCTTCCAGACAATGAAGGAGGAAGCAAGAAAAACATAATAGGCAGAAAGAGACCGGCGATCAGAATGATCGCTAGCTCAGGTCACATCAAAGTACCCATGAAGCTGCAAAGAACTGGAGCGAGGAAAGAAAAGACGATGAGTGATGGTCCTGCGAAGATATTGCAGAACACGAAGAAGGTGACTGTAGTAAAGCTAAGTAGGAGCAAAGATGAACTGACACAGGATGTGAACTGGGTGTGAGATGTCAGGGTGAGTGATGCCAAGGTAGACAAAGCTGCCAACAAGATGGCGGTAGCGAGTGGAATCCTCAAGAGGCTCGCCATCGAGTAGGCCGAAGGTGAGCACCAAGCTCCATAGAAGTATCCACCACACGCTGATCAGTGAGACAAGCATGAATAAGGATCCTGAGTGTAATGCTCTGGGAGAGATAGTATCCCTCAGGCGTAGAAATGATTTCAATCCCAAGGAAATAACGAAGAGGACCCAAATTAGACAATAAGAACTGCTCACTAAGACTCTCCTTTACAAAGGCAATATACTGAGAATCATCGTCAGTAATGATCATGTCATCCACATAGAGAAGGAGTGTTTGACCCCGAGTAGAGGTGTGGACAAAGGGGGCAGGGTCGTGATCATTGGTGGAGAAGCCAGTAGCAGTGACTAGGGTTCGAAATCCCAACGGTAAACAGTTTTACTGGTAGCAACCGGTAGATTAAAAACTGGCGGTTTTTTATTTAATTCAAATTTGAAATTTTGAATGTAAAAATTAGTTTCCCTAATGATGTTTACATTATTTAACATTAATAGAATGTATTAGGAAGATGATGCACCTCCTGTACTTGATTTCATGCCTTTTGCCATGAATGTATTAGGAATTTCCAAATTTTTAATGTAAAAGTTAGTTTGTCTAATGATGTTTACATTGTTTAACACTAATGGTATGTATTAGGAAGATGCATGCACCTCCTATGCTTGACTTCACGCTTTTTGCCATGAATGTATTAGGAATTTCTAATTTTTTAATGTAAAAGTTAGTTTCCCTAATGATGTTCACATTGTTTAATACTAATAGAATTTATTAGAAAAATGCATGCACCTTCCATGCTTGACTTTATGCTTTTTGCCATGAATGTGTTAGGAATTTCCAATTTGAAATTCGAAAAATCGGCTTTTAGCAGTTTTCCGGTTTTAAGCGGTTTTTCTCTGGTTTTTTAAGCGGTAATCGACCGGTTTTTCCAGTTACTGGTTTCAAATTCAAAATTTGACGCTTGAAATTTGACCAGTTTTTTTTCCGGTTACCGGCCGGTTTTTCCGGTTACTGGCCGGTAACCATTACCGGCCGTTCGGCGGTATTTCCCTTGGTTCTGGATTTTGGAACCGTGGCAGTGACAATAGAAGAGAAGCGGTCAAACCAAGCACGAGGGGCTTGTTTGAGCCCATAGAAAGAGCGACGAAGGCGACAAACTGTACCCTCAGGGACAGAATACCCAGGGGAGCGGTTGCATGTAAACCTCCTCACGCAGCTCAACATTGAGAAAAGCATTCTTAACGTCCAACTAAGAGATGGGCCACTGTCGAACAGAGGCCATAGCAAGTAGAGTGCGGACTGTGGTCATGTGAGCAACAGAAACAAAAGTCTCATCATAGTCATAACCATGCTCCTGCCAAAAACCACGCGCTACAAAATAAGCCTTGTAGCGCTTAAGGGAACCATCCGAGCGGGTCTTGATCTTGTACACCCACTTGCACGTGATAAGAGTGACACGCGCAGGTATGGGCACAAGATCCCAAGTGTCAGTATGCTCCAAGGCTACAATCTCCTAAGACATCGTGAGCTACCACTCAAGGTAAGCATCAACCTCACTATAGGTCACAAGCTCAGAAGAGGCAGCAGCTATAAAACCAAAGAGCTCAGGCAGCCTGACAGTGTGGCGATCATGAAGATCGTATCTGGGAGGAGAGGGTGGAGCAGGACCCAGCAGGGACAAAGAAGAAGAGCTGGGCACAGGACCCAGCAAAGACGGAGGCTCAACTAGAGAAGGAGTAGGTCGAGGACAACGAGAGTAGTGCAGAGGAAAAGGTGGAATCTCCACAATAGAACGGAAAGTCGACTCTGGCGGAGGTGGAAGAGGTGTAGCCGGAGGAGAGGGAGGCGAAGGAGGAGGATGAGGTAAAACAGGAGTGGAAGGCAGTGAGTTAGGAAAAGTCAGAAAAGAGATCGACTCAACAAGAGAATCTGACCTGACAGAGGGGAAACGAGGGTAGTAAGGTCGGGACTCGTTAAAGGTGACATCCCGAGAAATCCCCATCCTGCGAGCAACAAGATCGTAGCAATGATAACCCTTATGCTCAAGACTATAGCCAAGGAAAACATACTCAACTGATTGAGCAGTCAGCTTGGTGCGCTCACGAGGTGGAAGAAGGACGAAACAAACACGGCCAAAACTACGAAGGTGGCCATACTCTAGGGCTCAACCGTAAAGATGCTCAACAGGATTGGAACCCTAAAGCGCAGTGGAAGGCTGGATGTTGACAAGAAAAGTAGCAGTGGAAACAACCTTAGCCTGGAAGTGAGGAGGAATAGGGGAGGCGAGCATGATAGATACTCACCAGCAGAGTCGGCACGAAACACACGAATAGGTAAATCGAACTGAGTGCGAACCATGGTGGCGAACTTCTAGTAAATAGAGAGAACCATGGTGGCCAGTACCAAGCAGAGTCCCCGTGCGGCGGTCTTGAACAAAACAAGAGTTAGACTCAAGAACAACACGACAGGCATGATCAGTGATCTGACCAGCCGACATAAACTGCATAGTAAGTTGAGGAACATGTGAGACTGCAGGAACATGAAAAGCGGAAGTGGAAAGGGTGCCTCGCCCTACAACAGGAAGAGAAGTACCATCTGCAGTCTGAACAGTGGAAGAGAAAATTGTGGGATGCAACGGGTGAGGTGGGTGGAATCTGGTGTCATGTGAAAACAAGCACCAGAGTCCAAGATCCATGGAGATAGAATACCTGACGATGGAGGAGGCAAAGGTGGAGGCGTGGAAGACTGCTGAGAAGCAAGAGTCAGACGAGCTGATCCTGAGGAGTCTGAGGACGAGCCGATAGTGAGGCGCTAGAGTGAGAGGAGTTGCTATGCGGCATCACCAGAGGAGCCGATAGTGAGGCGCTAGAGTGAGAGGAGTTGCTATGCGGCATCACCAGAGGAGCCTTGGTGAGAGGCACTAGCTTCTGAGTGGGAGGAACCGCTAAAGCCCTTCAGGGGACGTCCACCCCGACAACACTAGTCCCTCCTTCTTTGTAGCAATCCTGATACTTGTGGTCGTCACGCTATCAGTAGGTACAGTGGAGATCTGCAGTAGAAGCAGCAGCTACTGATGCGCTGGGAGGTATTGGTGCACTAGGAGCTGGAGGAGAGATCATGGCTGGTGCTAAAGAGCTAAAGAAACAAGCGAAGTGGCAAGTGCTGAAGCAGACAAGACAACCTACAACTGAACCGCGCCACGATGATGAGCCTCCCTAGCACGCACAGCCTTGAGAGCCGCCACTAAGCTCGGGCGCGGGTGGCGAGTCAAGAGCTGAGCCCGTACGTCTCGAACTCAGGTCGGAGACGCATCAGGAACTCATAGAGATGGTGAGTCTCCTAGTGAGTTTGAAGCCACACACAAGAGGGGCAGGTGCAGCAGACGCCCAGCCCTAGAGAGTCAAGCTAACGCCACACTGTAGACATCTGCTGGTAGAAGTCATCGACAATGGCATCAAGCTCCTGAAGAGAGTACACCTGGTGCACAACTGAAAGATACAGATCATCACTCGTCGATTGGTAGTGAGCTCGGAGGTGCTTCCACATAAGTTGTGTCATCGGCAGCTCCGCCACATCCTTGGAGATGGCCATGGTCATGCTACCCACCAGGATGGCGGTAGCACGAGCCTCGGCCTCTTGCCATCACTTGTAGGCATGCAGCTCAAACTGGTAGACCTCCAGAGCCTCCTCCAGTGCAGCAGTGGCCTCCTCCTGAGCCACCTAATCTGCGCCAACAGGAAGAGCGGGCGGAATGGGCGGCTTCGGTCAAGGCAGATAGGGGTGCTCACTAGTGAGATGACCTCATAGACGCTGACTGTTGAGGAAAATCCTGCAGTGAATAGCTCACTCCGGAAAGTTCATCCTGTCGAAATGAACCGAGGGAAGCGAGATGGCGAAGGAGCCACCGGTGGTAGCCATCTGCAGCATATCACGCCAAAAAGGCCAGAGCGGCCAACGTAAGGAGCTAGCTGAGGCAACACTGGTTTGGGCTGAGGTGGTGGGGTTGTGGCTAGGGCAATGGAGCCTGGGGCAGTGTCTCGGGCGCGGCAACCGGGAGGCGGCCAGGAGGAGGCGGCCGGCCGGGAGGATGTGGCCAAAAAGAGGCGGCCAACTTCCGAAGTGGTGGGATCGGAGCTAAGGCAGTAGATTGCTGGGAGGAGGTGGCTAGCAAGTTGGCGACGTCAGGCGGCGGGGCTTGACGCGGGAAGAGGCGGGGCGAGCTGGCCTGAGGCGGGCAGCAATGTGGCCTTGCTGGTCAGGAAGCGCAGCTTGGTAGGCCACGACTTGGAGGCGCGGCCGGGACGCTCGATGTGGGAGGCTCGACACGGGAGGCAGTGTCCAAGAGGCGTGGCTCGGGAGGCGGCGACTGGGAGGTGCGGCGGCGCCAGGCGGAAAGGAGGGCGTCAGATCCGTTGGCAGGGAGGCCAGATCCGGTGGGATCCGACAGCGGGGAGTCGGAGCAGGTGAGCGAGGACCCGGTGGCGGCGGCTTGAGCTGAGGTGGTGGCGGTGAGAAGCGGAAAGGGAAGGAGGATGGGAAGAC
This sequence comes from Dendrocalamus sinicus, assembly GCA_036346575.1. Classification (NCBI taxonomy): domain Eukaryota; kingdom Viridiplantae; phylum Streptophyta; class Magnoliopsida; order Poales; family Poaceae; genus Dendrocalamus; species Dendrocalamus sinicus. Next base: position 14,958,809 of record CM070646.1, read on the forward strand.
CAGATGGGCAGCGGCGGGGGCAGCAGCGCCCTAGCTCTAGCCCAGCTCTGATGCCATGTTGAATGAAGCCTTATATTCCAAAGCGACCCAAAAGGTCAATACAAAATGTACAGATAAATATGCAAATAACCCCCTAGACCTTAGACTATTTACATGTCTAACAACATTGAAGTACTGCGATTTCCATGAGGGAAAAACTAGCACATATGTAGGTGGTGATAATATATATGTGTTCAGGTTGTCCTAGTGATAATGTGCGAAAGAAATAAGGTGAAAATCGGTCGTGATATCCAACAGATAAAATGTTCTGCCGCAATCTAACTAAGAACTTGGATAATGCTACCTTCTTTGACTCTCTGCAGGGCTGAAAACAGTGCTTCTTGTCCATTGTATTTCAGCAGCTGCACATGGGTACAAGAAAACCTTGAGTAAAAGGCAAAACCCAACCAGCTATTACTGTAAATGAAAGGGTTTTTTACGATTACAAGGAAAACACACACGTACATACACCATCACATATGTACACATATGAGTAAGTCTCCTTAGAACACACTTAGAAAGACGCAGACCTTACAAAATTCCTATTGAAAGCGTATTCGCATATGTATAAAGATGGGCATCATAATTTGAACTCTGGTGGGTGAAGTCATATACCTATAACTGTACCGGCATACCATGAAATGTACAGCTCAATTATCATGCTTTGGACATTTGCAGGGGTTCGATCGCTAGTTTCTACAAAGTAAATTGCAGAAAAAAGTTAACCAATTGTCTCCTTTACATCTCTAATCTTCCAAATTAGCTTTACAAGCCTCCAAGCGTGTCACTCAAGTCCACCCATTAGTAAAGCGATACAAAAATGGTGCGGCGGGAACCTAGCCATGATTAGATGAACTGAAGTCACACTTACGAAAGTCTGGATTCTAGAAATCCATGTCTTAGTACCAAACACCGCTAATTCAACCAAAAAATATATATTCCTTGGACGCTATTCTATTACTAAAGTATTTATTCATCATATACCCTCCTCTTAGATGGAAATTCAGGATTTACCCTCCTGACCCACGCGTCAGTGACTTATGATAACCCCACATGTCATTGAGATGGGAGGGTAAATCCTGAATTTCCCAACTAAGGAGAGGGTATATGATCCAATCCCCCATTACTAAATAGACGTGTTTTGCAGTCAAATATTTTAAACTTTAGCCACTAACATACCAACCAAAAGTATTTGTATTGTTTACATGAAAATATTAATATATCCGGTATCAAAGGCGCTTCGTTAACATCTTTTTTTAAAAAAAACTAGCACTTCACTAGAAAAAAACAATAGAAAAAAGTTTGTCCAAGACTGTCGATTTTTGCATGAACATTTACAAGTAACGGAGGAAGTAACTCGGCAAATGGACCGTGACAAATAGGCGCAAACCAGAAATCAGATTGGAAACATATTGGCAGTAGAAATTACCGAAAGGAAGGAAAACCAATTAAGGTAAGGGAGGAGTTTGGAAGCCGTGCCTTGCCGAGGCGGTGGAGGAGGCGCTCGACGGCGAGGGAGATAGCGACGATGACGAGGCACACGGCGGCCACCACCCACGTCGGCGTGAGCACCAGCGACTGGGCCTCCTCCTCATGCCCCATCTCCGCCTACTACCCACACACCGCACCATGTGGCTGTGTTAAAAGGGCGAGGCGGGCGGCCGGGGGAGGGAGGGAGCGACTGCTGCGGCGGCCCCCGCCACGAGCGGGTTCTGCGGCGGTGCGGCCCCCCAGCCCCGCCACGACAGCGAGGGCCTTGTCCCGGCGCGCGCTGGCCGGAGGCGGCACGTGACGGCTTTCTGTCCGTGTCGTTTCCCGGCACGGGAGGCGCCAAATCTCTCCCGCCTTCGATTTTGTTCCGCTTGACGGATATGAGGTTGAGAGAATGTCGAGATGATAATATCAATGTAAAAAGCTAAGACTTGATGGCTTTCTGTCCTGGAATGTTGGGTGGAGGTGGGTTCGTTGACGTGACTGGTCGTTGCACGGGTAACACATGTGTGCAGCATGTTGACCGTTGATTTCGGATGATGCTGAATGTGCGGTGGAGCCGTAACGAGTTGTCGGATCCACCAAAAAACCAAAATATCGTCGGGGTTAACTCTTATAAATATAATAATACCATTCTCCCTTTATAAGTGACATTTATCCATACTGATTTTATGACACTCCAGCTCAACCTATGAGTCCAGAATATTACCACCATTCGATAGCACTACCATTTATAACCATCACTGCTAGATTTCCACAGCATCTCCTCCATTTAAGTCTCAACTACACGATAAGCAACATACGCTTAACGATGAGCATTGAAACAAATGTACAATTTGCCAACTATCGAAAAGAAACGTATGAGCCACACACGACTAAATATTTTCATAAAGACATACTTTTAATACTAACTACCATAGCATACCATTAAAGTCTAAATATATGTCAACTAAAGATGATATATGAATTACTGTTTGCACATAGAATATATGTGCTACTTCCGCCCGTGCATGTCACTTTCAATGTTCACTTAAAACCCACAAATAAATAAGGATGAGTCCGAAGACTCAGCAAGCACACAATAAAACAGTGTTGTCAATACAACAATTTAGTCAATTCTATATATGTGAATTGTAAATCATAATCTATGTGGTTGTATCATTGTTTTCTGTTACTTTCATGCAATGCAATGCGATACATCTGTAACCGTATTATTTTCCTGTTTCTTTCATGCAATACAATGTGATGCATCTGTAAATGTAGTTTATATCGGTATAGGTGAGTGTTCACCCGTCGATGAACCACTCTCACTCTGTTCTCTTTCATACGTGGCCTCAAACTCCACTCTTATGGAGTGTGTACCGAAGTAGATTTGTATCTTCCCACTCCCATGGATTGCCTACCCAAGGTAGGTTTTGGTATGAGTGCAATGCATGATGCAACATTCTTCCAATGTTGACATTCAATCATAAGCATCACTTATAAGAGTATGATTAACATGTAATCATAGATATTATCTCATAAAATGCTGTAAAACATGGCAGGAAGAACAAATACCAAGCATCCATCACAATCCACTATTTTATCATGCACTTGCCTATTTAATCTTGTGGACAATACGTGAACGGCACCAAACCAAAACTGCCACCTGTAAAAGCATCATCCAGTCTCAATACCCATAGCAATACATACACATAGACGAATGATATTGTTCCTACGCGCAAACGCCAAACACCATACTTAATACACACTACCCTACGCACCAAAACACCAAACGCCTTGTCCACACTGAATCTAAATCCCACAACACTAAACACCGGAGCGAGATCCAAAACACCAAACAACCCCTATTCCTTCACACATACACACACTATCCCCCTATGGCCACACACACCAAACACACACACGCACACTCAATCCTCTCTCTCTCCCTATTCATTCAGGCGAAGCCACCGCCTCGGGCGCCATGGGCCTGTTGGCACACCCCACTATCACCCCTCTGGCTCGTCGGCGGCGGGCTCTCCACCGCATCCTCCATGCGTAGTTCCTCCCCTTCCTCTCCAGTCCCCTTGCTGTACTATGGCTCGGCTGTGGCTAGGGTTTCCTTGATTCGGTCAGCACCACGTGCACTCTGGCTTGAGCTAACAGCTAGTGACTCCCTCGGTATTTCCCTGGTTTTCCCTTTTGGTTTACCCTATCTCATTTGTTGTCTCGATGGTGTATCAACCTTGGCATGCTCTCTCTTGACTCCGACTCAAGTGGCCTCGGGTGCCTCAGCTATGGCCCGTCGGCTAGGCTGTCGGTGACCTCCTTGTTGTCCCCATGGGTGACTTCCCTCGATTCCTCTCCGCCATCGCTGCTGCAACTCCTCCTAGTCCACTTCGGCTCTAGCTCATTGGTTTCACTTGTGCTCTTCTTACCCGAGATGTTCTACTCTTCCTCTACCTTAAGCATTTTTTGTTACAATTTTTATCTTGTTCTTATTCCTAATCACGCATGGTTGGGAAAGTTTTGTGGCTTTGGCTGTTGCTTTGAGACTTGGTGGGCGGCATTTGCCGAGGAGCATGTCCCCTCCCAAGGACGCACGGTTGTTCTTCCGCATACTTTGTTGCCGTCACGTTTCGATCGGGTAGGCCGAGGTAGGGTGATTCCCTTCTCCTCATGCCACCTCCCTTGGCGGGCCTAAGCTTGCGGTGATGTGATGTTGTTTTTGTGTGCCGTGCTACTGTGGTTGTGCCATGGTGGATAGGGAGAAAAAAAGGTTGGGGAAAATAGGGGTCTACTTGCTTGTCGGGCTGAATATGGCAAGAAATGTGGATGGCATTCTTTTGTCACTATCGGTGGTGTCGTCTTTCTACCCCTTTTTGGTCTGGCCGGTTGGAGGTGGTCGTCAATGGTCCTATGCCATCACGATCATTGCCATCTCTCCTCTGTCGTCGCCGACACCCTTAGCTCCTCTCCTCTAGGCTCTTTCCTCCTTCACGCTACCTTTATGTGGTCATGGACTTGGGGTAGTGATATGGTGGTGCTTGGCTTTGGGCTTTGTTTTAGATGAGCAATACAAGGATGAAATGGTGCTTTACCGTGCTATGGGTTGGCTCTCAGTTTGGGGGAAGAGTTGAGGTGAAGATGGGAATGTGAAAGCTTGGGTTAGTTTTGCTTATGAAGGGAGAGGGGCGACTAGTGCTCCTTGGCTACTCACTAGTGGTTTGGTCTTATCTTCACTCCATTCCTACCTTTGTTGTGCTTTGTCTTATCCTTTTGACTCTCTTGGCCGGCTGTGCTATGGGTAAAACTCTATGATCTTTGAGTTTTCTACTACGTGAGGTAAGTCAGTAAAATAAAAGTGGGTGTTGGGCTAAGTTTTCTGCCGAATGATGAGACCCACTTAAGTGAGAGGTGTCGATCGGCCCCAGACATTCTAGGTATCTTGATGAGCACTAATTGATTTGAAATTCTAAATTCAAAGGGTTCTGATAGCGAGAAGTCATTTTTCTACTGGTATTACAGGTTTAGCGAGAAGTCATTGGTTACCCTAGATGCCGCCACCTTCGTGTCAGCCTCTACTAGTTGCCTGTTCATCTTCCTCGTCACCACACCGTACGAGCACAAGGCCGCCAGCTCCAAGTGAAATCCCTTCCCTAGTAGCCACCCCTTCGGTGAAATCCATTCTTTAGCATCCAAATCCCTCCCCCGTGCTTCCTCGTCCCTCCACCGAAAAAAATCGCTTCACTCATTGTCCTCCAAGGTCGTAAGGCTCAAATCTACAAAACCAACTCAAGGGGCTAGTCTAGATCTAACCTTTTGGCCTAGCCCAATGAATGTACAATTTTAGTTTGATTAGCTTATTTGTAGCAAGTGATGTGTTGGAACGAATGATCTAGAACATGATATTTGTAGCAAGCTTATTTGTTGAGTGCTTTATTGCGTAGTTCTCAAATGTTGGCAGAGAAAAAATACGTACCAGAACGTGGATCACAAAGCAATACCTAATACATAAAAAAATATGTACCACAATGTCTACGAATAGGGAGTACAAAAGGAGACAACGTGCTTGCAACTATAAAGACTACCGTACCAACCATTGCCAGCTAACCTAATCTACAACCTGTGAAGTACTACATGGGGTGTTGTCCCCTACATGTGTTGCAATTCCACGGGGAGTGGGAATAAGAATGGCTACAACTGAAACTAGATGACCTAGAGCAAGAGCGAGAATGGCTGAGGTTGCGCCCTCGGCTGGAACCTACGATGTCATGACGGGTAATGGACTGGGGCATCACATGCTCTTGCACATCGTACTCCTCGGGCGGGGTCCCAGAGATCGAGTTGGTGGTAGGTTGCTGGGGATGACAGCAGGCGCAAGCGAAGAGGGAGTGTAAGTGGCTGTTGCCCTGACAAGCTCAACTCTACCTCAGTTGTGATCTTCTCACGTTGCACAACTGTGAGATTTGCACTGGGTGAGTTGGGCATGAAGGATGTCAGAGTGTTGTAGCTAGAGGTGAGGAGCATCCGAAGCTGGCCGATCTCCTACAGGGCGTTGATGTAGGTGGTTGCCATCACCTGGGTGAGCTAAACCTGGTGTGTGAGCCGGGGGTCATCCTCTAAAATGTCAAGACGCTCCAGGTAGCGCTCTCTTGCTTGGTGGATGGAAAGTAGCAAAAAGGTGACTTCACAGGGTGTGCCCGTGTATCTGGCACAAGTGGTCCACAACGATACATGCCACATCCTGGACAGCATCTAAGCAGTGGGTGCAAGGATGCTCGATCTGGTAGGTATGGGAGCTGAATTATGTTTGTTGTGCATAAAGAATATCTCCATCGACCAAGAATCGTGGTCCATAATATAGGTCTTCTAGCCCCTGAAAATGGGCGGGTGACGATAACCTAGATACTGCATCAACTAGCAAAGGAGGCTGACGAACTCTCCCTCGTCCTCGCCATGAGAAAAGTAATCCCACGGGTCCACGGAAGACGATCCGGCCATCTACCATTTTGAACAACAAAGGGTTAGTGTAGGGTAAAACATAAAGAGTGAAAAGGTAAGTAAGTGCTACATGCATATTTTGTACATTCTTCCTAGCTTTCGTTTCAGGTGTCGCACGACTCGAGCATTAGTTTTGAATTGAAGATGGAGAAAGCGAGCGACTCCATGTTAGGTTATTTGTTTTATTGCCCATAGAGGCAACGTTTTTGCAATCTTAGATCCGATGGGTAGTTTCTTGCAAAATGCTCAAATTTTTTTCGCCCGTAGCGAAGTTGCAAGGCACAGAACCTACATTCCAAGTCACATGAAATCATAAAACCCTACTACATTGCATTCCAACACATGAATCACATCAACAGTCACAAATAACGATGACAAATAATCACAACAACGTAGTAGACAAGACCATTCCGTAGTAGCCAGCCATCCAACTGGCCAAACTATTCCTTTCTCCAAAAGATGTGCATTCCTACATAGTCCGGGTGCATGTGTTGTTGCGTACCCTTGTAGTAGTGTTGTTGAAAATAAAATCCAATGAGCACATTTTCTCCTAACCTGTAAAAATATTCTTCGCCATATGTTAAAATTGCTCATGCTTGCTTTCATGTCGAAAAAAATTCGAACGTACTACTTTATGGATTTTTGCTGTTGTTTCTTAAATAACTGTACATTTGCTCCATACAGATCATTGGGCATAAAAAAAATTGGCAACATGCGAACGCGCTACCACACCACAGGAAAAGGGGGTGCCTAGCCACCAGAAACCTAAAATTGTAATTTCCTAGACATAAACCTTTAATTTTTTGAGACAATTTTAGAACATACAAAATTATAAAAAAACTACACAATCAAGCACATTGTGTAATGGGCCTTTAAAAAATCATACTGCTTGGACCTCGTTTCCTATATTAAAAAATTCTTATAAATAATATAATTAAATAAATTTTATAGAAAAATTTAGAGTAGTAAAAATTATGGAAAAATTACACAAGCAAGTACACTGTATCGGGAGGCTTCACAAAACATTATTATTATTGGACCTCATTTGTCATATTTAAAAATTCATACAAAGTGTAGATTTAAATGATTTTTCCTGAAAACTTGCTACAGTGCTACTACAACGCCTAATGCACCTTGTGCGCTCCCCTGGCTGCATGAGGGGGCTAAACTTGAAATTACGTGTGGCGGAGGGCCATATCCGGCATTCGCATGATGCGAGGACCAAAATGGCTGAAAATTCAAATAATGACGTGCATTATTAAGTACTTAACGATAAAAAATACATTAATAAAAGTATTAAATACCGCAAGTGAACGAATGATCGATCAGAATGTGCGAATGCTTCTGATTCTTATGCACGCTTCTAAGTGAATGCACTCTGATTCTTATGCACGTTTCGGCTTCTGAAATCACCGGTCGCGTGTTTCCACTTAAATAGGTAACAAATGTAGATAATGAGTGACTCGATGAGACGCAACGTGACGACAATGTAATGTAAAGAAGACAAAAAAAACAAAAAATAGAAGAAGACAATAGACTTTCGATGCGCATGCGTGCATGGGGCTCCTGCCTAGTGGCGGACAGGGGCGGAGATGGGCCTCGGGCCGGTTGGGCAACGGCCCGAGGCCCAGAAAAAATTGCAGTGTAAAATTTTAGTAATTATACCTCAAAAAAATTGTATAGTGATTGGGCCCGAGACATATTGAGCGGCCCGACATTATTTCCGGTCGGCCCGAGCAGTCCCACCCAGCGGCCCACACTCCCCCGCGGCCCGTCACGCGCAGCCTACCCTAACCGCGTGGTGCGCGGAGGCACCCCTCGCCCCTCGGCCTCACGAGCCGCCTCACCACCACCGGCCGATCGTGCATCGCATCTCGCGACTCGCCGCGACGCGCCGCCTCAGCCCCACCGCGCGCGTGAGCCCGTGACGCCGCCGCCGGCGCCTCGGCGGCGCCTCCGCTCGGCGGCGCGCGAAGACCGCTCCGCGTTGGCTCGCGGATCTCCGCCGTCGCCTCCTCGGCGGATCTCCGCCTCGGCCGTCGCCTCCTCGGCGGATCTCCGCCGGCCGCGCGCACCGCCCCGCCCGACTCTCTCCGCCGAGCCCGCCGAGGCGCCGACCGCCTCGGTGCCTCCTCTCCGTGACTCCGCCGTTGCCTCCTCAGCGAATCTCCGTCTCGGCCGGCGCCTCCTCTTCGTCTGGTGTGATCTCCGCCGGCCCCACTGCTCACTGCCGTCCGCCGGTTCTGGTTCTCCCGGTGAGCTTCTGTGAGACACTGAGACTGACAGACTGTGACTGTGAATTGTGATTGACTGTTCATTGTTCATAGATTGTTCATTGTTCCCGGTGAGATTCATACAGATTGTTCAATGTTCATTGTTGATTTGTTGTCACATGTGAGTAATTCAATAATCAGTATGATTGTCACTTGTCACTGTATCTGTAATTTGTATAATTGTATCATTGTATGAATGACTGATTATTCATCACTTCATTGTTGATTTGTTGTCAGTTCAGTTCAGTGATAGTGTGATTTGAACTTTTGAAGTGTGTGATAAATGATAGTGTTATTAGTGTAGTATGTTTATCAGATTAGCAGTCTATTAACTTGCTATTTAAAATTTTGCGATACTAGAATTAGAAATTTTTGCTATTTAATCACGCAAAAATTACCTCGTGCTAGTGGTATGTTACATTATTCTTTTTGTTATGTTTTATCTATTTTGTCGTATCGTTCTACATGGAATTTAAATTTTATTTTGATTATGTATTTGTATTGTACTTTCGTTATACCTCAGTACCGATAGTATTTGATATTAGTTATAGACTTATGTCCTCTTTAGTTTTGGGTCCGAGGCTTTGATAAATCTTGGCTCCGCCATTGGTGGCGGACTCAGAAATTTTAGAATAGGTATTCGAAGTTACAAAACTATTGTTCAATAGAAAACATAAAGGTCCACAATAGCGAAAATTAAAATACAATTGCTCGTACTAGAGACAACAACTCAAACAATATAAAGAAATTACAAAATAATTAAAAATTGATCTGATTCCAAACTTGGATTTTATTAGAAATTAGTTTTTGCATCAAGGTGGAAGATACCATCTACGTCTTTCCAGCCTTGTAGTATATCTGCAGACTTCATTTTTTTAAATTCAAAGATTTACAAAATTAAACATATATCAAAGATCATATTAGACTAACTCTGACAAGAGAAAGATATATAATAGCATACCTATGTAGTAGATGTACAATAGTATCAGATACATCAAATGCTTCTCTGAAATCAAGACTTTGGCCAACGTTTTGTCCTATAAGACAATGTAAGTAAAATGTTAGTATCCTGGCCCTTGGGGCTATATGAATTGTATCAGATTAAGAGGCTTAGAGCATTCTTCGCTCAACACAGGCAAATGGTACGCCAGGTGGTGCAGAAATACAATACATGTGAGTCAAATGGTATACATTTGCAACACTGGACGCATTGGCATACAGAAGGGATCACTGTGGGCATGCAACCAAGAACCTTAGTACCTTCAGGCTTCAGGGGACACTTATGTGGTATCCCACATCTGTGTGCACACAGGATAGTCCCATATTGGTTTCACACCAACCTGGCTAACTATGTTGGCCTAAGGGTCCTTGGGACATCAGAACAAGTTCTCAGCCAGAACTAGTTCTTATTAGGTGGTTTATTGTTAAAGTTTTATGCTATGCTGGGGCATTAGATGACAAATTGGTGCGGATGACTTAAGCCCATACTGGCTGGGATTCACATGCCCTTACAAGAGAACACATTATTTCATAGTATCCTTCGGATAAGTATTGATGTTTGTTGCCCAATTGCCAGCTGCCCACATGCTTAGAAACAATGTTCTACTTTTGCCTAGCGGTGGACTAGTTACCGCTGCTAACATAGCGAAAAATGTTACCCACCATTAGTTAAGATTCAGGTGACAGTACAAGCTTACCAATCTGAGTAGCCGGCCTTGCAATTATGCTCTTTTCCCTTCCCGGTAAGCTATCTTGAAGAGTTGAGTGAGATCAGCCATCGCATTTTTTGTTTCAGTAGCAGGCTAGCAACTAGTGATTGGTTTGCCTCTATTGCAGAACTAGCATCACTGCTAAACTCCTCCTTGATCTTAAATTCAGAATAAACCGAATCAATTCCCTAATTCATTATCGCATTCCAGATTCAAAACAAGAAACTTACCCACAGTACTCAAAGCCAACTACTGAATAACAAGAAACTAGCACAACTTATTCAATTGGGGAAATTTGAGGGTAATACTTGACTCAATCCCTAAGCTGAATAGTCTCCTACTCTCCCTTCATGTAAATCTCTTCATGTCTTCGAATTAGAAATACAATCAAATATAGAGTGCCATAGATACAGCATCCAAGGAATCAAGCCATCAAGGTTTCTAGTGACAGGCAAAAAATACTCATCAAACATTTCTACAGAAACAGCTAACCCAAAAATCTATGAGAAAAGGAGAGAAGGAACGTGAAATCTAGCTATACCTAATCAATACATGGATGGATGAATGAATCACGCGGCAGTGCAGCAGTGCCCACTGCCCTGCTCCACCGCCGCATGGCGCCAGTGCCCAACAGAGAGAGTAGACAACTAAAGACAAGTGAGACATTGACACGATTACAAGCACGCACAACTCAAAAGAGTCTCACGACCACAAAAAGAGAAACGTGTGAGCCTGGGCCAGTTGGTAATGGCTCGACGGGAGGCTGCCGAGGCACCAGTTTGGATTGAATAGGATAAATATGACATAATTACTAGTATGTATATCTATTATACTTCATACACACACACACACACACACACACACATATATATATATATATATATATATATATATATATATATATATATATATATATATATATATATATATATATATATATATATATTACTTATGACTTATTTTTGGTCCGCCCCTGCTCCTGCCATGCTCGACGCCAAGAGCAGGTCCCTACCGTATCCGATACCGGGCAGATCAACTGTGCAATTACTACGAGATTGGATCATATACCCTCCCTTTAGTTGGGAAAATTAAGGATGTACTCTCCACATCTCAATGATACGTGGGGTCATCATAAATCACTGATACGTGGGTCAAGAGGGTAAATCCTTAATTTCTATCTAAATGGAGGGTATATAATCAATTTTTTCTTACTACAAATGTAAATTAGGCTGAAAGAGAGCAGTTCTGCAGAACACAATTTTGAGGGCCGCAAATGCGAAAATCTCCTAACTCGTCCCCCGTGTGAGCACTAACCACGGCGCCGCGTGATGAGCTGCCTCCGTCGCGCCCCCCTCCTCCGCCTCCGCCGGGGCATTTCCTCGGCGGCGGAGCTACCTCCGCCTCGCCCGGCCGCCGGCCGCCGCGTGGTCGTCACGGGGCTCGGCGCCGTCACGCCGCTCGGCCGCGGCGTCGGGCCCACCTGGGACCGCCTCGTTGCCGGTGGCTGCGCGGTGCGCGCGCTCGCGGCCGAGGACCTCCGTCTCCCCGGGGATGCGTCCAGGAGGACACTGGAGCAGCTCCCCTCCAGGGTCGCCGCCGCCGTGCCGCGCGGGAAGGGCGAGGCCGAGTTCGACGAGGAGGCGTGGACTAAGGTTACTAACCGATGCTTCACTACGCCCTAACCATCCGATGCTTAGTTTCATTGGTTTCTTATTGTTAGTTTGTTACAATGAGAATGGATTAGTGCAATAGATTGCTCTTTGTGCTGAATTGGTGTACAAGCATTGGAGTATTGTGTTCAGGCTTTCAGGAAGCTGAATTGGAGCATGTTTAGGCAATATGTTTTGCAATTAGGACTTCAATTTTTACTCTAGTTTTACATCACAATTTCAAATTGTCGCATTTGTAGCAATGAACAATCAAACCACATGTGATGGCCCATATGCGCATTGGTAAATTGCATGATGGATATAATTGTTTCGAGCTTGGATTTCATATATAGTTGGCACAAGGGAAATGTGGATGTTTACATCTTACGATGCTAGACAAATTTTCCAGTAGTCAATGTCGCAAATCAGTATAGTGCAAAAACCGATTCTGTTAGTGTTACTGATGTAATGATCCTTATCTTCAGTGCCATCCAGAGTGCCACCGTCTTCACTGCCTCAGTGCTTACTTTCTTGAACCTATTTTTTTGACCTCCCTTCTATCAGATATTTGCGTTGCATGCTTTAAGAAGTTAGAGAAAAAAATCCCCTCCTAGCTCAAAAAAAAGTAGAGAAAAGTTGGGAATTGTCTGTTCGCTGTCTTCCACCACTGTTTCTCTCTTCTCCAATTGGGAACTCAGTATGTTCTGATGGAATGTTATTGAATGATTGTAAATATGTAATGGTGATTCTGCTGACTGTCTCATATGGTCAAACTTCGTTTCACATTTTGAACTTTTGATTGAATGTTCTTCTTTCCAGGACAATAAATCTATATCTGGATTTATAGCCTATGCTCTATGTGCAGCTGATGAGGCTTTAAGAGATGCAAAATGGTTGCCTTCAGAAGATGAGAAGAAGGAAAGAACGGTACCAATTGCCTTTGCTGGAATATCTTTTTCTTTGTATTTCTGAGTTACTGGATCTGATTAGATCTGTATCAGGGAGTCTCAATCGGTGGGGGGATTGGAAGCATCTCAGACATTTTAGATGCATCGCAGATGGTCATTGAAAATGTTAGTATCCCCACTAGCTTCAATTTTTATTGCTCTTTTTCTTTAGTATTGTCAGTCATAGTGTCAGCTATGGTAATTTCATATGATGCATGGAAGTAGTTAGATCATTTCTTTTCACTGCTATTGTGTTTCTATGTGCTGAACTTTCTACTTATCAATTCATCGTCCATTGAGAACGTATTCAGGAAATACAGTGCTAGATATTTGGTTGAGGCCAGAAGCAGGCCCGTACTTTCTACATTTTATCTCTTTGCTAACATTTTTACCTACAGTTCCATACATGGCTTGCAATATAACTGATAATATTCCAGTCATACCAGCACTGACATGTGAATTTATATTTTATTTGAACACAGCATATACGTCGCCTCAGCCCATACTTCATCCCCAAGATTTTGATCAACATGGCAGCAGGTCATGTCAGCATGAGATATGGTTTCCAGGTGAACTTTGTTATTGTCAAATGCCATAGTTAAGGCTTTTCATTCCATAATTCAATTATTGCATGGATGTTAATATGGATAGTTAATGCTTCAAACTTAGGGTCCGAACCATGCTGCTGTGACAGCTTGTGCGACAGGCGCTCACTCTATTGGTGATGCAACACGAATGATTCAATTTGGAGATGCAGATGTGATGGTGGCTGGTGGAACAGAGTCTAGTATTGATGCTTTGTCTATAGCTGGATTTTCTAGGCAAGTATGTTTGCGCTTGTTTTGTGTTGCTTATCTTCCAAAATACTGTGTTTGTTAGCTCTCTTTGGGCAAATTATAAGTTGCCTTGAATGCTTTACTAAGGTTATATGGTGCAACTGCTGAGTGAGGGTTGTAGGAAGCAATAGAACCCACATTTATGTCCACGAAACACCCATGGTTCATAATTATCGTAATCACAACTTTTTCTTGTTCGTTAATGCATTTGTTTATTTGTTTTCCCACTCTCACTAGTGTTGCCAACCTTATTTTATTTCATTGTAATGTTATTTGTTTTGCAGGTTAAGGGCATTGACTACAAAATACAACTCTCTTCCGCAATCAGCTTCAAGGCCGTTTGATTGTGGTAGAGATGGATTTGTGTATGTCATACTTGTATTACATTATATTTCTTCCCCTTTTTTTATTTTTCCCTTGGTGCCCATTTTTATCATTGTTTCAAAATAATCGATAGGATTGGTGAAGGCTGTGGCGTCATGGTGTTGGAGGTGAGTTTGGAGGGAAAAAACTTGTCTTTTACCTTGCTGTTTTGAAGTTGCTGGTTCAGTGTTGTTTAAAATCTATGATGCATGGACACAGATACGTCGACACGACACGACACCGACACGGGAATTCACCGTTTTCCCAAAAATACCGATACAACGACACGGCTATATATATATTTATAATAAATAAATAATATATATATATATATATATATATATATATATATATATATATATATATATATATATATATATATATATATATATTATTTTCTATGTTTCCACATGCTTATTAAACTGAAATAATGTAAATTGTAAACTTGTAATTTGTAAAGTGTATGCTCGGAATATGTACCTCATGAATTGTTTTGTTAATCCTAACGACAATTGTTGATGTGAATACCATTTCTAGAAATAAGAATTCCATTAACCTGGGAGATGATACCTCGGTGCTGGGGACGCCGGGGAGGTAGCAGCGGGGACATCGGTGGCGCGCGGGGAGGAAGCCAGTGGTGCGCGGGAGAAAGCCGGCGGCGCACGGGAGATGTAGTCGCGGCGAGACGCAGGAGATGTAGTCAGCGTGAGACACGGGAGATGTAGTCGGCGGCGAGATGCGGGAGCCGGCGGGCAGAGGAGATGCGAGTGAGGAGATGGAGGCGGTGGCGTGGTGTGGGAGTCGGCGGGAGCGGGCGGCGGCGAGGTGTAGGAGCCGGCGGCGGCGAGTTGCGGGAGCTGGCGGGAGCGGGCGGCGGCGCAAGCGGCCGATTCGGAGAAGCGCGACCGGCCGATGGGAATGCGGCGCTCGGGAGCCAGGAGGAATCAACGCTTATGGTTAGGGTTAGGCAACGACGCACGGTATGGGCCGGCCTGGGCTGACCGTGTCCTGGGCCATTCCTAGGCCGGCTGTGTCCAGGCCGTGTCCGACTCATATATTTACTGTGTCCGACACGTGTTGAGAATTTTAATAATTAAAATTAATTCCAAAATCGGCCGATACGTCGCCGACACGTGTCCAAGACGTGTCCGTGTCGTATCTGTGTCCGACACGTGTCGGACACGGATACGGTGGTTTTGACACGTGTCCGTGCTACAGAGTTTAAAATCAGTCATCTACTTCTTGGTGAAATTGACTGCACTTTATTAAAGGCTTTGGCCTGTCTGTTGGACAGGCTTGACTCGTATCTCCATTTGTTGATCCCTTCATGCTCTGATATTTGCTTTCTTTTCTATGGTCTATGCAATCTTTAGCCTGGAAAGTGGAAAAATTATCCTAGTGCATCTTATTTGCACTTAACATGTTAACCATTTACTCTTTTGTAGGCACTTGATCATGCAATGGATCGGGGTGCAAAAATTTATGCAGAAGTTCGAGGCTATGGAATGTCTGGTATCCTCCTATTCCACAAAGAGGTTTGTTTATTCTGTCATTAGTATGCACTGCATTACGGACCTCAGTTTCTGTCAGGTGATGCGCACCACATAACTCAGCCACAAAACGATGGTAGAGGTGCTATCTTAGCCATGAAGCGGGCTTTGGAGCAGGTGCAACATCATGTTGTTTTGTAAATTTTTGTGTTGCACGCTTTACACAGTTGACATATCTATTTTTAGGTGTTAAGGAATTATAAACTGCATCACGGTTATTTACTTGAAATTCTGATAGAATTCTTCCTCTTTTTTCTAGTCAGGGCTTCATGCAAATCAAATTGATTATTTGAATGCGCATGCAACATCAACTCTTATCGGTGAGTGCTCATAGCCAACCTGGCAAAACAACTGGAATTCTGGGTTGACGTGATTTCTGTTTGATCTTATTTTGGTATAACTCATAGTGCTGATTCTGTACCATCTGGAATTATGATGAAAATAATTGATGCTTTGGACTTGAACCACAATTAGGCGATGCTGTAGAGGCGAATGCAATCAAATCTGTCTTCGGTGACCATGCAGCATCTGGGGGTCTTGCATTATCCTCAACAAAGGTAGCGTCCCACTCTGTGCAACTAAATTATGGCAATTCCCTTGGTATCCCATATTATGACAGTGACACAAGTATCTTCAGGGAGCTATTGGTCATCTGCTAGGGGCAGCTGGATCAGTGGAAGCAATCTTCACCGTGTTAGCTATCCACCATGTATGTTATCTGCAGTCAGTGATCAGTAGTTTCAGTTTGGAAACTCACCTGTGCATAACGGCATCTACCGTTTTCAGGGAGTCGCGCCACCTACCCTCAACCTGGAGCAGCCAGACCCGCTGTTCGAAGGCGCATTCATGCCTTTGACTGCCTCAAAGAGGATGCCTATACGAGCGGCCATCTCGAATTCCTTCGGGTTTGGTGGAACCAACACATCGCTGCTGTTCTCGTGCCCGCCGTAGCGAAGCAGCACCGTGGTTTTTTTTTTCCCCTGAAGAGCTATACCAGAATATTCAGAGAATTTTCTGAGTAAACGCTGGAACTTGGAAGGCAGGCACCATCCGCATTGAGCAGAAGTTGAGGTGTCAGGCTTTGACCCTTGCAGTCTGTTCACTTGTTCTTGCGCTTGCTTGAGCTCCGGAGCATTGCGCAACTTCTTGGCGTCGACCGTTGAGACCCGTAAAATCTGCATCGTGGATTCGTGTCTGCAATTTATCCTAGATTCTTTTTTTTTTTTGAAAGAAACATATCTTGGAATTGTGTTGACTCTAGTGAACTTTTATTTCACTGGGTTTTGCTTGGCCATGTACCTGGTTTTGTAGGGAATTTTTTTTCCCTTTGTACCACATGTTGGGTCCGAATAACACTAGGGCCAGCCGTGTACACCTGCCTTTCACTTCCAACGACACACTGGGATTCCGCTTGCTGTTAAGTCGAACTGTACTGCTCTAAACGAAGTTGGCTAGGGCCAGACGGTGGCTAGTCCAATCGGTTTGGCATGTAAGATTGTCTAGATTGGTTTATTCATGGATCTCCTGGAATTTGTTCGTCCTAAACATGCTTGAGAGGCCCCCGATTTTGAGCGTGGATCAGCGGAGCGCTCGTCATCCGGATCGGATGTTGCCGGTTGGTCGGCACGTCGTGCGCCGTGCGGCGAGCATGAGAGACGGGAGGAGGTTTGGCCGTCGCTCTCACGTGCTAACTACTACCAAAACCAAACACCGCTGCTTCAACGGTGTCAGCACTGGACACGCCGCGGAAAACCCACCCCAGCTTTTCCTGCTAACAATCGAGCTTCACCCGCAGAGATTATTTTTTTTCCTACCATTCATTTTGGTTTTTAGTCCAACTTTTCAAGATACAGAAAACCCACCTCAGCTTTTTCTGCTAACAATTGAGTTTCACCCGAAGAGAGTATTTTTTTTTCATACCATTCATTTTGATTTTTAGTTTCGATTTCTCCGAAATTTAAAATAAGCATGATAATTTTTCTAAACAGCTTTCCTAACCTGTCGAGCGTATGCGCCGTCCGCTTCAGAATCTCCGTCGCCGTCTTGGGAAACGTAATAAAAGCTATGAACCACAGACAAGAGAAATGGAATTACATCTTCAAGTACACTGTGCTTGATGCGATTAGGAACTCCGGCTAGCCAGACAGCAGAACTACCAACGCATCTTGCATGTTGGGGGTAGCTCATGCGCTACTCTATTTTACTCTCCCTTTAGTCTTCACCTGATCAAGTTTGGCCTCTGCCATTGAACAGATCAGCTTGTTTCTAGTATTGTTAATATACAACCTGACGACCATGAGTTACGACTTTGTAGAACTGCGAGTCTGCGACATATTTGAAGGTTTTTCTTCTCTGAAATTTGGCTAGACAGACGAGAATTAAACTGCAGAGCGTAAGCAAGGAAGACGAAAGCTGACGGGTAGCAATATCACGCCTTCTAGACGGTGGTCTCTCCAACGCGAACCTTTGAGCAATTCCATTCTGCACGTATCCTCTACCGTATCTATTAACGGATTCTATAAGAATTCCAATGCTAGTTGTAATTGCTAACACGCTGGGATAGAGACCAGCCTAGACTAGGGCATATTCATATTTATTGTACGTAATGTCTTTTGACCGTAGTTAATAGCTTTTTAACTAAAAATAGATAATATTAGTTGAAATAAGTAATTTTTAGAAGAAATATACTAGTAACGAAGAGATACGTGAATAAGATAAGAGCGAGATAGGTGAGAAAACTGTTTTAAAAAATTAGATATTTGTATTAGGTGTCGTTCAGTTGGGCTGAAATAAACTAGCTTATGGCTAAAATTGCACTATAGCTGACTGAAATTACACTGTGTCACTGTAGCTGATAGTGACTTATTTGTCATAACTAAATTTTAAAAAATTAAAAAAAGAATAAACAGGTTAACCCATTATGAACAATGCAAATGAACACAGAGAAAAAAAGAACTGACAAAAAAAAAAAAAAAGCTAAAAACAGAAAAATATGAAATTACTAAATTGTATAAAATAAGTCAGAAAGTTAAGCGAGGTCTTAATTTTTAACTACTTCAGATAGAAATTAGAAACAAAAATTAATATAAAACCAGCGTGTTCGACCCGGCTTTTGTTTCAAAGAAAACCGAAAGCATACAGCTATCAAATCAAATCGTATGGGTATCTAACACATACATGTAGCCCATGCCGGTACGGCTGGCTCCGACATGTATTTATACGGACCCCTCCCCCTTCAGCTCTACACTATTGGAGTATTTGCTGCAGTCCTGAGGAGAGATACAAGAGAGAGGAGGGGGAGTCGGCAGCAATGGCGACGGAGGGGAAGCAGCCGCTGCGGTCGTTCGTGGAGGTGGCCCGGGACTCGCACTTCCCCATCCAGAACCTCCCCTTCGGGGTCATCCGGCGGAGGGGCTCGCCGGAGTCGCCGCCGCGCCCGGCGGTCGCCATCGGGGACTTCGCGCTCGACCTCGCCGCCGTCTCCGAAGCCGGCCTCTTCGACGGGCCCGTCCTCTCCGACTCCCCCTGCTTCCGCCAGGTACCT
This sequence comes from Dendrocalamus sinicus, assembly GCA_036346575.1. Lineage (NCBI taxonomy): Eukaryota > Viridiplantae > Streptophyta > Magnoliopsida > Poales > Poaceae > Dendrocalamus > Dendrocalamus sinicus. The sequence continues at coordinate 14,978,196 of CM070646.1, forward strand.
ACCCACCCACCTACCTCGCTGCCCTGAGATTACGGTTGATCTGATGATGAGGCATTGAGAGTTTAGGGTGAGCTTAGTTAATTGAGCTGGGCGAAAAGATTAAAGATTTGGGCAATTGCGGTTGATCTGATGATGAGGCATTGAGAGTTTAGAGTGAGCTTAGTTAATTGAACTGGGCAAAAAGATTAAAGATTTGGGCAATTGCGGCAGTAGTAGCTGGTAGGGAGGGTGTTTGGTGTTGGTGAGTGAGGTGAGCGATTTGGTGGTGCGGCTAATTAATTGCTGTGCGCGCAGGAAACGCTCAACATGTTCTTGGGGATGGGGCGGCCGGCGTGGAAGGAGGCGCGCGCCACGCTCCAGAGGATCCTCTCAGGTTTTCTTTTCTTTTCTTTGCTCGCTTCAAATCTCCAGCCGACGCTTCTACTCTGTTAATAATGCTCGATGATATGCACGGCGTCTGTGACGAATTTTGACGCTGCCTAGTAATGCTACTCGTAATGCTGTTGTTAATATTATGCTGCTCTAATGTATCATGATGCAAACAAGTACCAATTAAGTTCCAATAATCGGTAGGATTATGTCAAAAAATTGGCTGTTTGTTGATTATAATCATCTGATTTTCGATGGAACAGTTAATTGTAGAAAAGGAAATTGTAAAGATCTGGAAGGAAATTTCTACTTAATTTTTCTTTCCTTAATGCTTTTCAGCTGATGAGCCAGTATTGCGTGACAATGAGGCTTTGAGGAAGAAATGCCTTGTGCCAATGGTGAGCTTGATACATCAATCTTTCTTATTTTCTGGGAGAAACAAAAGGATTATTGAGGAAATTTTTAATGTCCTGTTTTGATCATGTAGAGTGATGTAGAGATGCTTCTACCAATCACGGTAGGAGACTACACGGACTTCTTTTGTTCTGTGCACCATGCAAGGAATTGTGGGTTCATCTTCCGTGGACCACAGACTCCAGTCAATCCAAATTGGTAATGTATTTCTTTGACCATCTCTTGTGTCGAAAAATCAATGTTATGATTACGTATGTCAATCAGTTGAGCTTATGTATAGATTGCATGTGAACTGTGCTTTTATACTGAATGAGTAATGAATTCAGTATGGGTCCTGGCCACTGCGAAGATTCTTGTTATGATCATATGGTTGCTCTTTGCTCTTTGGCTTATAAGACTGTCTATAGCATAAGCTGTTACTGGTGCTCAATTTTCATGGATTACAAATAGATAAATTTTCTTGAAGTTTTGTTGCATGTTCTTCTGATGTTGTTTACTTCACTTTTGTTTCAATACTACATAGATGTGGTATCAGTTATATCACTAACCTGTTTGTTCGCTTCACTCAGGTTTCATCTTCCAATAGGTTATCATGGACGGGCATCATCAATAATCATATCTGGAACGGACATTATTCGACCCAGGTACACATCCCAAAAATTTCAATAGTTAATCAAATGTTTATTTGAATGTCCTGAGAAAGTTTTATCATTATCTAAATATAATGCTTAAATTAAGTTGTGAGCATCAGCTACTTCCAGTTTCATATACCTTCTGAAGTGTCTATTTTGCTAATTTAGTGCTCCCATCCTCCTCCTTTTGTCATAATTCTCCCTGTTGTACACTTTTTTTCTGCATTCAAATTTTTTACCACATGCTATGAAATAATGTAATTTGATTGTATATGTGTGTAGTACATTTATGACTTCTTATTGTCACTTGATATGTTTATAATATTATATTTTAATGTTTTTTTAGAGGGCAAGGCCATCCTACAGGAAACTCTCAACCTTATTTCGGTCCTTCTCAGAAGCTTGATTTTGAACTTGAGATGGTTAGCTTCCTACAAACCTCTCAGCCTGTAATGCTTGATATTCTTGTAGCTATTATTGACATACTAACTTGACACATCTTTGCTAATTGAGCAGTTAAGTGGTTGTCACTGATATAGAATTATCATATTTATGACTATATTTAATTATTTACAGATAAATTGTGTTTTTTTAAGTGATGGTTTTCCTTGATTCACTATGTCATAATACTTGTTGCTCTCAGGCAGCCATTGTTGGACCAGGGAATGAATTGGGCAAACCTATTGATATTAATGACGCTGAAGAACATATATTTGGCCTAGTGGTTATGAATGATTGGAGTGGTAGGTATCTTTTTTAATTTTATTTGTGTTATATTAGTTGCATACTGTGGCTGTACTGACTTTTGTATAATATTACAGCCAGAGATATCCAAGCCTGGGAGACTATACCTCTTGGACCTTTCCTTGGGAAAAGCTTCAGTAGGACACCTGATACCATTCATAGAGTGTTTTTTTTAACATAAGCTTTAAACCATGCTTTGTAGAAAAGTTAAAAGTCCTGCACATATCTTGCTTATTTTTGAGAAATGTTCATAATCAATTCAAGGATGCTTCTGTAATTTTCAATTTTGAGTTTCGTATTTCAACTGTGGCCTGTAGAAGTGCTAAGTGACATCAATTTTGAGTTTCATATTTTGTAGAAGTGCTAAGTGACATCTGCTATAATTTCTGCAATGCATTGTGAGGAACTATACTTTTTTCCCCTATATAACAGGTTTCCTTTCCATTTTGTCAATTTTAATCTGTCTAGGTACAACAGTATCACCTTGGATTGTGACTCTGGATGCCCTAAAGCCTTTTGCTTGTGAGGCTCCTAAGCAGGTAAGCAGTTAGTTTGTCTTTATATAGTTATCAGTATTGTTTCTTTTGCTAATCAGCATTTTATTGTTCTGCGGAGAACTAATTTGCTTTATGTTACAGGAACCTGAGCCTTTGCCTTACTTAGCTGAAAAGAATCACATAAACTACGACATTCCTCTTGAAGTAGGATTTTGTCACTGTTGTTGCTTTGGCTTTTTTCTCTTAGTATTTTTTTTATTAAAATCAATCTGATTATTGCATTTTCTTTTCTGTGCAAGGTTTGGATTAAGCCCAAAGAGCAAAGTGATCCATCAATTGTCGCAAAGAGTAATTTCAAGCATTTGTAAGAACCCTGATTATACGCCTTTTCAGTAGCAGTCGCCTTTTTACTTTTTAATTGAATGAATCATTTCATTTATGGCTTGCATATATTCACTCTCTTGTTCTTGAGTAGTTATGGAAATATATTCATATGGTTTCCCTTGGTTTTGATACCGATTCTCATTGCATTTGGTAGTGTCTTGGTGTAATGCAATACCGCCTGTTTTTTCAGTTATGAAATTCCTTTTTTACCTCAGTGTGTAACCTGTGCACATTTATGTAAACAATTTCTACAGGTATTGGACTTTGACGCAGCAACTAGCGCACCACACTGTTAATGGATGTAATCTAAGACCAGGGGATATGTTTGCAACTGGCACACTCAGTGGACCTGTATGGAGTAACAATTACAAATATCATTGTAAACATGCCAATTTGAAAATTCTAGTCTATATTTATATATTTAATATATGGCCTTCTTTCAGGAACCAGACTCGTTGGGATGTTTACTAGAGCTAACATGGAACGGGCTGAAGGAGATATCAGTTGGAAATTCAACCCGCAAGTTCCTTGAAGATGGGGATGAAGTCATCTTGACAGCTTGTTGCAAGGTACAGTAAACTCATCTTTTCATCAAATCTAGCTCTCGTTGAAGATGTTATGCTATATCTTGGTGCCATCTACTGGTTTGCAGGGTGAAGACTACAACGTTGGATTCGGAACCTGCACTGGGAAGATTCTGCCATCACTTCCATGAGCTTCCATGAGCCAAAGATGGAGGATGATCCACATGTCTTGAATTCTTCAGTGTGAAAAATCTTAAAAGAAAGTATGCATTGTATCTTTAAGGGCTTAGTGATGGTATATAATAAGGCATGTGTTTCCTTGAACTTTAGAAGAGGGAAATATTGTTCTCCCGTGACAATAAATATTATTTGAAGTCATATTGTTTTGATAGTGCCGCGATCAATGGACTGCATCTCCAAAAATTCTGTTCTACTACGTACCCTCTGCCACGAGGATTATGTGGTGTGCAAATCGTGGTACAGAAATTTTTGCATGAATACCACTTGCTGATCCAATCATCTATGGACAAGGTCCGAGAATTCAGATCTTCTCATGGGGTAGCTAGAGGAAAGGTGTTCTTGCCTCCCCGTTCCTTCTTTTCAATCGCGCTGTTTTTTCGTTTATTTATCAATCTCTTGGTATGTACCATCGATCGTGGGATCAGACGGTCCAAAACACGTGCAGTTGCTGCTGCAGTGCTAATTAACCAACTTCTCTGCAGCCGAAATTAGTTTGAAGTATTAATTGTTAGATTTCTTGTGAGCACCTCAGGCTCAGGTGAGGCGTTAAGTTGATCACCTCACCAAGAACATCTCATGCTGTATAGACTGCAAAATGATTCTGGTGAGTGGTAGATATCTACCTGATAAGAACATGCATGCATGGGCAATTAAATCAAAACATATACAAACACACACGAATTAATTAGAAGCAAAAGCAAACTAATTTATATTTTGTCAGGTGTTCGAAAAAAACCTTTATATATTGTCTCGTGCGTACATCAATCAATTAATCCCAGTGTTTAGTCCAAACCAAACAAATGACAGGGAAGAAGAGGGGGAAGGATGGAACAAAAAAAAAAAGAACTCGAGGGAGAAACGAAACGAATGGACGGATGGTACAGAGAGAAACGAAATGAAACGAGAGAATCCGGAATAATCCCGTTTGATCTAGATGCAGGCGAGCGCCTTGACGACACCGCTGGTCTTGCCGTGGGCGTTGTGGCAGACGGCCATGGTGGTGTTGTCGGCGCCGGCGTACTTGACGTCGACGTTGATCAGCTGCACGCCCTGGCAGGGCAAGTTGTTGGCGCAGTTGAGCGTGACGGCCTCGGGCGTGGCGGACGTGCCCCTGATGTTCTTGAAGACGACGTCGTAGACGGTGACCTTGGATTTGCCGGACTTGGTGCAAATGTTGTTGGGGCAGTACTTCTGGTCGATGATGATGGGGTAGGAGACGTTGTCCATGGTGACGCCGTCGTAGACGAACTTGCAGGCCTTGAGCGCCGACGTGGAGTCCTCGTAGGACTTGATGCGGAGGCCGTTGGTAGTGCCCTTGAGGGTGCAGTTGGTGACGGTGACGTCCTCGACGTCCTTCTCGTCCTTGTACCGGCCTAGGCTGCCGATGCTGATGCCGTGGCCGGGGCCGCAGCGCACGCCGTGCACCTTGATGGTCTTGCTGCCGGGGCCGATGGAGATGCAGTCGTCGCCGGTGCCGATGGTGGTGGCCTTGATGGTGACGTTGGTGGAGTCGCCGATGTGGATGCCGTCCGTGTTGGGGCTGTTCCCCGGGGCGGAGATGTTCACCTTCTCCACCAGCACGTTCTTGCACTGGTAGATGTTCAAGTGGAAGAACTTGCTGTTGAGCAGCGTCACCCCCCGGATCGTCGCGTTCGTCACATAGTCCAGCACCAGGCTCTGCAAATCCATCCGCCAAGGGAGGTCGATCGATTCATGCGTCGCTCATCGATATCGACAATGTAGATCAATGGAGGAGGAGGATGTTACTGTACGGGCGCACGTTGGGTAGGATCTTGCAGTTGTAGGACTTGTGGCACTGGTTGTTCTTCCAGACTAGGGCGCCCTGGCCGTCGATCTTGCCGTGGCCGTTGATGGCGAAGTTGTCGACGCGCAGGATCTCGATCCAGTTCTTCTTGTAGGCGCCGAGGTCACCGGTGCCGAGGAGGTTGCCGTCGAGGCGGATGATGATGGAGCTGGTGCAGGGGCCCTCCAGCTTCAGCGCGCCGGTGAGGTAGTCGCCCTCGGGGATCACGATCTTCTGCGTCCCCGTCGCCGCGCACGCGTTCTTCCACGCCTGCATGATCGCCTTGGTGCTGTCGCTCTTGCCGTCGCCGCGCGCCCCCAGCTTCGTGATGTCCAGGGGGCCCGCCGGGGTCGACGGCGCCGCCGTCGAAGGTTGCGACGTCGCGCTCGCCGCGCCGAGCAGCAGCGCCGCCGCCGCGACGCACGCCACGATCAGGGCATTGCGGCTGTTTCCTGCTGCCATTTCGTTTTCTTCCTTGGCCGATGGTGAGGTGGTGGCGGGGAGGCGCGCGGGTGAGGTTTATATACGGCGGAGGCGGGAGGGTGGGTTGCTATGTTAAGGCGGGAAACGCATGCATGGCGCGCCCGACGAGTGGTGCTGTCCGCTAGCTGCTGCTTCTTTTTCCTTTTAGCTCTGCGGGTGGGTCCTCGTTGCATTCTGACCGATTCGAGCCACAAGTTCATTTTGTGATCGAGCTAGGGACCTACTAATAATTGAAGAAAAAGAGAGTTTTAAATCTTTAATTAAGGGGCAGTTGCCTAAATTTTTTTCTAAAAAATATCAGTCGTTTTTTCAGTTTTAAATTTCTTATTAAGGGGCAGCTGCATAATTTTTTTAAAAAAAACTCAATCATTCTTTCAACCTTTAGATCAAAATCCAACCATTCTCGTCTCTCCTCACCTCATATATATAATCCCTCAAACCCTAACGCACATCATAGGCCCTACCCCAGTCGTTGCTACCGCCAACCCCCACATTGCCTCCCACTGCCTCACCGGTGCCGCCCCTAGTGTTCCCTTCCTGCCACCCAACGCGGCTGTCGGTGTCGCCTTGTAGCCACCTTTACCTTCTTCCTTATCTCTCTTCTTGCCATCGCTAGATCTGACACCCCTAACGCCTCTCACCGCCGGATTCATCGACCAAGTTGAGGAACTGCCTACCACCACGGCCCACTACCCCCTCCTCTCTCTAAAGCTCTGGGCTCCGGTGAACCCTAATTGTAACTCACCACCTCTAGTGAAGATGACGTTGTCAACATCGGTTGGAGAAGAAGACCTTCCAAGCATGAATTTCGATAAGTAGGTGAGAAAATCGACTGAGATCTAATGAAATTTCAATTGCCTAAGAATTAGCAATCCTGTTTAATTATTCTATTAACAAACATAGAGAGCATATTGTATTGGATTTGCTGGTAATTAGTTCAACTAGTCCATCCATGTCTGCATGTAAGTTTACTTACATCAACAACTAATAACATCGGTGGCTACCGAAAAATACTACAGATTTGATATCTGTTTAGATATAGCTTCATTTCACCTCATCACATGTATTCATCAGTGAATAACGAACATTTTAGAATCCTGAATTATTAAATAATAATCATCGGTCAGAAAAGGCACCGTCCCAAAAGAGAAGGGGGAAAAACATTACGGGACACCACTTCTGTACACGAATCAATCAGGAGGGCCACTGCAAACAGGGTGTTTGCAATAATCCATAGCTTTTGGCTTTGGTGCGTACCAGCAACAGTCGTAGCCTACCAACGTTGGAGGCGACAAGCTCCGTTACCATGGCGAGACTGAGGGGTCGGCCACCTCTTTCACACCAGATTCAACCCATCCCTGGGTCCTGGCCTCAGGCGCAATAATGGCTTCTTGTAGAGCTGGAGCAGCAACGATGAGCAGACGACGCTTACCGACGAGGCCGCCATGCAGGCCCCAGCAAGCCAGGGGGCAGCCGAATGCCCGTGAACGGGAACAGGACGCCAGCCGCGATCGGCATGCGATTGTCATAAATGGATTTGTCATCAATCACTAAAAAGGAGGAAATTGAAAGATCAAACTTCGATTAAATTGATTTTGGTGTTAATGACAAATATCATAATGAGTTGTTTGGTGATATTAACAAATACTTTTATAATGTGTTGGTGATAATGACAAATGTATATATGAAACTAATATGATTGTTCAAGTATATTACAGCTTAGTCTCATTTGGATAGAAAGGTGAAATCAAGATGTATGCATTCAAAATCACTTTCTCATATACTAATGCATTCCTTATATCCAAAATATAGATTGAACTCCTCGATTAGTCCAAAATAAATATGTGCATATGTCTTCATTATATACACTTGTATGCACACATTTAGGGGAAACTATCTCTATATTTTGGAGTTTCATAAGTATTGATCCATGCTTCTTCTAATATACATATTTAGGATCTTTACATTGAAATACATTCTTGAGTATATATAGCTTGTATAGTTCATATATACTCATGTGCAATCGGGTTGTCATCTAACTTCTCCATTATATGTTAATGGTTGAATGATTAATGACAACCGGGTAAGTAAGTTTTGTCTAAAGCTTATCTTAGAGTATACAATTGTTATGTACAAATTGTATACTCGTAAATCAATTTTATATCTCATTATTTGTTGAGATTGTCATGAATTACCAAAAAGGGAAGATTCGAATCTAGTCCCTCCATTATGTGTTAATGGTAAAGTTTGGTAATTGATGACAATTATTTTGTGGACTAACGTTTTCCATGAGTTAGATGAATATATTAGGTTTCACAAATGAGGATAACTTCGTATGTTGAAGATCATCAAGTCAAGATTGAGAAGAAGATTGCTTCATAAGTTGAAGACTATCAAGAAAAAGATGGCTTCATGTATTGAAGGCGTCAAGAATAAAATGCATCATGAGTTGATACATATCCAAGATGATCATGTGTTGATCAAGTCAAGTGAAAACCATCATGTATTAATGGAGTTGAAGAAAAAGATGCATCATGAGTTGATGCATATCAAGACGATGACTCAAGGCAAATGTATGACTAGTTAGGGCTTGCATTTGCGAATGTATTTTGCAAATGATTAAAGCTCATGTGTTGAATTATAGTAACATGGGACTATGCATGCAAATGTGTTTTGCAAGTGCTTCAAGTCCATGTTTCCATTCCTTGAGATATGAGGCTTATATTTGCGAATGTGTTTTGCAAATAGTTATAGCTCATATTTAATCTTTGTGTCATGATTTCAAAAATGTGCGAATGTGTTTTGCAAGTTGTTGGAAATCATGTTGTGGTCCTTGTGTGCATGATATCGTAGTTTGCAAATGTATTTTGCAAAGACTGTTGAGATATCTGCACTTCTCTAGAAAATTGGAACTACCGCTGTGTGCGTAGCGATACTACCGTAAGTCGGAAGTACCGACTCTGTGTGAGCGGTACTACCGCACATCGGAAGTACCGGCATGTGTTGCGCGGTACTATCGGATGTGAGTGGTCCGAGCGGCTCTATGTGAGCAGCTCGTCCGTCCGTCGGAAGTACCGGCTCTGTGTGAGCGGTATTACCGATCGTCGAAAGTACCGCCTCTGTGTGAACAGTATTACCGGCCGTCAGAAGTACCGGCTCTGTGTGAGCGGTACTATCAGGCTTTGGAAAGCTCCAGATGTTCCTGCAGACAGACCTGACCTTGCTCGGTGGTTTGACCGACCTGCTGCCAGCGGTCTGACCGGCCTAAGAACGGCAGTCTAACTAGCTTGAAGGGTGCGGTCTGACCGGCTTGGTAAGATCGGTTTGACCGACCAGCGGAAGTTTCGCTCCTTCGCGCAGAACGTTTTTTCCAGAGTGTCTCGGTTGTTTTTCTGAGAAGCGATATAACCGGACTCGGCGGTCTGACCGGACCCTGTGTGGGCGGTCTGACCGGTTTTCTAGGCCAATAGCTATTTTTCTGACCGTTGGCGAGGCAAGCGGAAGTACCGGCCTCTGGCTGGCGTTACTTCCGTTTTTCCCTGTGTTTTCATAGATTTGGCTCCAACGGCTAATTTTTGGATGTGGGGTATAAATACCCCCTTGGCCGGTTGGAGAATGGGTTGCTTCATTCATTCCTGTGTTCTTGAGTTAGAGTGAGGCTCTCCACTCAATTGTGCATGTGTTGCACTTTGTGAGAAGGGAGAGAGGATTTAGAGTGCATGTGTTGCATCTAGAAGTGGATTTTGTGTCCAAGTGAGCTTGTGCATTCGTTGCACATGGTGAGAGTCAAGTGAATGATTTGACTTGTTACTATTGGAGTTTGCCGACTTCTAAACGGCGTTGGAGGCGTCGTGCGCGGTGATCTTCTCAAAGAAGGTTGTGAGAAGACTCGGCGAAGTTGTGAAGATTGGAGCTCACCTGCCCGGAGCAGAAAAGAGCTACTACTAGTGAAATTGAGGTGGAAGGTTTAATTCGTGGAGTCGGTCTGATTAGTTCGGGCTTACCTCAACGTGGACTAGGGGAGACCGACAAGTCTTCGAACATTACGGTAAAAAGAGACCGTGTCATTTGTGGTTTGCTTTTTTGTGCTCAATTTACTTTCAAGCAATTTACTTACATAGAATTAATTTGATTGCTTGTATACCAAGGATTGCAAACTTTGACCTATGCTAGAATTGTTGATGCACTTAAGCGAATTTATTTGTTCTTGACGCTATTGAGCTAAACCAAATTGATTTAAGTTTCCGCATTGCGTACTTGGTTTAAGCAAATAGATAAGGTCTTAAATTAATATCAATAACTTGATGAGAATTTTTAGACCGCCTATTTACCCCCCTCTAGTCGGCCTTCTCGATCTTACACGGGGTTATCCTCTCCCCGCGGGGCCCCAGTAAAAATAAAAATAAATATTTTGATAATAGATTTTAATTTTTTTAATATAAAAAATTGTATTCTTTTCTTATATATTTAGACTAAAACTTAAATTTATATGTTAGAATATATATTTTTAAGCTATATTTTTAAAAAATATGCTTAAGTAATTATAAATTAATAAATAAAGTCTAACTATTATTTTTTTTAAAAAATAAATTTAGTTTTTTTAATCCCCGCTAGGACTGGGGACGCAGGGCATCTCCCCCCGGGAAGCTTAGCAGGGCGGGGGCTAGCTAGCGGGGGGCGAGGCGGAGCCATGGAGGCTTCCCCCATGATCCCTCGCCCCGTTGCCATCTCTAATTCATTTTCTGATACAATATATAGTTTTCGGGCGTTAAAAAGTGCTGTGACTTTTACTGTTGCCAATGACACTATAGCAGTTATTAGCTTTTTCTAAGTTATTCTATTAAAAATAAATAAAAATAAAAACACTTTTATATCTTTATACATAATGTAAAGAAAAGGAAGAAGAAAAAAAACCACGTTAAAAAATTAATATGTTTCAACAGCTTTTTAGCTTTAGAAGCCATAAACTGTTAGGCACGGTGCCTAAGGCCCCGTTTGGCACAGCTCAGCTTCACTAGTGAAGCTGTTTTTTTTGTTTCAGCTTCACGAGCAGCTTCACTGATGAAGCTAAATCTGTTTTGGAAAATTGTTTGGCAAAACAGTTTCACCAACAGCTTCATGCATGGCTGAGAGAGGGCAATTGTCCAAGATGCCCCTGTCTACCTGTCTTGTTCTAACATTTGGAATTGTATGTTTGTATATAATCATATGAATTAAAAAATAATATATTTGAATGAGTATGAATTAAAACATTAAAATGAAAAATAATAAAAAATTAAAATCATTAAGAAGCAATATTAGTGCCTTGTTTATGTTTCGTGAACAGGAGAGGTGAACGGGATGGACTAGTGGCAAATGCGTGTAATTTTGGTGAACCAGATGGGCAGTGGGTTCCTAGGACTGCGGGCCTGAGGGAGAGAGCTGTGAAAAGCTACTTTTTTCCAGCTTCACCTCTCCCCATTCCTTTGTGAGAGCATAAAAAAAGGAGCTTCACCCATGAAGCTGTTTGCAAAAAGGGTGTTTGGCAAAAAACAGCTCACAACAGCTCATGAAGCTGTTGGTGAAGCTGTGCCAAACAAGGCCTAAGAATGTGTTTGGCTACGTCTTTTATTTGGGAATGACGCATGCTATCCCTAGGCTAATACCAGTGGCATGACCATTCACCGCGCGCCACGTTGAAATCTTGAAATTAGTAGATCTCCCTGAGGGTATATGTGCAAATTATTAGATCAGAGTTGCGAGACAAGCTCGCCACGCCGCTTGCAGTAATGAGACTCCGTTATTTTTAGCTAAGGCTTATGATTTTTTACTGTGATTTATGGTTTTTAAACTGTTTGTATAAGAGATTATAGAGTAACAAAAACTTAAGTGCAGTTTTTATCGATATAAATGAAGTCGGTACAGTACGTTCTACAATTAACTAGTAGACTCTATTTTGAAAAACACTCTGTTTAAAACCTAGTTACTATAGAAAAATCAAAATCAAAAAGTCAAAAACTGTAAAGCCATGTAGGCGATTACATCCGTAGACCTAGGTCCACGGGTAGCTTTTTTAAGGCACCATTTTCTCCGAGGAAGAGACCGAGAACTTTGTTGATTATTACTCTTAACCAGCAATGCATTACTGCACAAGTTAAGAGCTTGACGTTTCGCTCGTTGTGCAAAGAGACCGAACATGCCCAACATTCTAAAATCCCTTTTCACGCTCTAGAACACGCAACTCATTGGTGAATTGCTTGGCTTTCCGAATCTACCCTACTCTATAAGAGCAGGTACAATAAGACTTAGGGCATCTCCAATGAGTCTATAGCAGCTATCTACAAGAGAGTCCATATCATCAACTGTCCTACGTGGAAGATATTAAATGAAGAAAGAGAACGCAGCTCTCTACAGCTCTAGAGATAGTCTATAGCGCCAAACGAGGCAGCCTCCATAAATTCTGTGTGTGCATGTAAGCATCAAATAGCTATCCTTATAGATAGTTCTTTAGAATGCTAACTTTAGTGTGTACTATATAGATGATGTGGAAGTCTTATAGTTAGTTGCTAGCTATAACTATTGGAGATGCGTAGTCAGCAGGCTATAGCAAATATAATATCAACTAAATCTTACGTGGCAGAGAGAGAAAGGAAGAGAGAGAAGGAAGCTGGCTACTAAATTACAGCTAGCTATAGCACGTAAAAAAATGCATTTCACTCTCTTACACGTGGGGCCAAATAGTTATTGTAATAGCTACCTTATTGTATGAACTATTTTTTTGAAGGCTATAGATGAAATGGACAAGTATTATAGCCACTAGTTGGCTATACTATTGTACTTGCTCTAATACACCAAAATTTTCTTTACTAAATCCACCCCCTCAACCACCCCCACAGTCATGCCTAATCTAAGTCCACCCAGATTTGTGTACCAAAGGGTTCCAACTTCATAAAATGAATGGTCTGAATCTCTCCTCAAGCTTTCTTCTCTTACTCATTGAAAATCCTAAGGCCAAAATCATTTGGATCATGCACATCATTGAACCTGGAACCATCCTGACGCCCACGCAAACGCCCCCGACTACCTCGCTCCTGCCTCCCCCAACTGAACCTATGCGCTCCTCGGCTCCTCCCCTCTGATTTCTCCGCTGCCTTCCCCGCGTCTCCGCTCCCACCGCTCCCCGCACCTCCGCTCCCCCCATCCTCCCCGATCTCCGCTCCCGCCGCTCCCCCGCGCCTCCTCTCCCTCCCCTATTCCCCCATGAGGGGCAGATGACGCCCTCCCCGTCGTCGGCTTCCACCCTCCTCCACCTCCTCGCCCGCCCCCTGCGTCCATTGTGAGGCAATGGCGGCTGTTGAGAATGGCGCGGGCGGCGACACCAGGGCGGCGTTCGCGCAGATCTACAAGACGCTCAAGGAGGAGCTGCTCAAGGACCCCGCCTTCGAGTTCACCGACGAGTCGCACCAGTGGATCGACCGCGTAATGCTCCCTTCCTCTCTTTCCTCCTCTGTCGTTGCCTTTCCTTTTGTGTTGGTGCTTCCCGGTTTGATCCTATTGGACTCGATACATACATGTTCTTGCCTCTTTTTTTTTTGTTCTTTGGGGGTTTATTAGATTTGAGTCTGGATCGGTGGGCTCTCCCGGTCCGTGGAAGATCGGGTTCTTGATGGGTGGGAGTGCAATTAATTTGGTTTAGTACGGGGGATTGCTGGTAAAGGCTGAATCATAAGTTTGCAATCGACAAATGGGATTGTCCAAGGCTGTTTCTGAGTCAATCGGAAAATAATGCCTAGAAGTAGTTATCAAAATTCGTGAAGGCAAAAATGTCATATTTCGGGTTAAGTGAAATTCTTGGACATGGGTTACATTTAAAACAGAGCAAAGTGTAAGACCATGTGGCTAGGTCTAGAACTTTTATGATGATGAATAATTGACAACATTGCTTAATATTGTTATTTGAGGCGTATGCGTGTGTGCGTGGACTAATATCGGTCAAGTTGGTGAGAACTTGTGCCGGGTAAAATATTCTTTGGTCTTTGCATGTGCAGGTTGGGCGTGGAGACGGTCATGGTCGGTGACGAGGAAGACCGGGACTAGGAGGGGGAAATCTGAGGTCCGGGCGGTCGAGGATGTCACGAGGTGGTCGGGCTTACGCTGGATCACATGGAGATCAAAGGTGGATGATGCGTGGAGAAGATACAGGAGGTGCGGTCCTGGAGGTTTCGACGTGCGATTAGTTGAAAAAATCGGAAGTGTGAAAACCCGTGTTAGGAAGGGTTTCGGGTCCCTTAAAAATTAGTGGGCCAAAAGTCTAGTTGAGATAAAAAAAAATTAGGCCTAGTTATTAGGATTAAAGCTGATATTTATTTTTAGTTCGGAGATCTTGTTGTTTTGGAATCGCAGATCGAGTATGTAACAAATACGGATTCCATCTGGTAATATAAGGCGGGGGCTGGCCGAGACATCGGTACAGCTTTTTGGACCAAATCGTGTACCTTGTTTTTTTGGCACACATGCGCTGCTGTCATCGGATTTGTGCATGACGTGGGTCTGGCCGAGGAGCAACATCTTCGAAGCAGGAACCGAGTACAGAGGTGCCACGCCGAGAAAAGAAAAGACGTCCCAGAGATTCACCTGATCTCATGCTGGAGAGAGAGAGACATATTCAAGCCTGATCAATAAAAGCAATCGTCACATCCAGAAACATGCATGCGTGAGTTAGGTCTCTTTTTCTTATTTGCTTTAATTACTTGTTGAGTCCATCTTTTGTCTTTTTGGTTGAGTCACGACACACACAGGCGATGCATCAGAGCAAGTACATTAGTATAGCCAACTAGTGGCTATAACACTTGTCTATTTCATTTATAGTCTTCAAAAAAATAGTTCATACAATAAGGTAGCTATTACAATAACTATTTAGCCCCATGTGTAAGAGAGTGATATACATATTTTTACGTGCTATAGCTAGCTGTAATTTAGTAGCCACTTCATTCTCTCTCTTCCTTTCTCTCTCGCCACGTAAGATTTGGTTAATATTATATTTACTATAGCTCACTGACTAAGCTTTATTGTACCTGCTCTCAAGCACTTATCCATTAGATCATTTATCGCGTGAGCCTTCCTACTGCATGCCTACTTGAGATTTTTGCTTAGTTATTTTTGGGGTTAGACTTTTAAGTTTTTGTTTCAAGCATTCATACATATATCGATCCATCCGTGAGTCATTAAGCCACCCCATGCATATATACATATATTGATTTTGGTTTGGCTAGGTTCTTGCGTGTCTTGGCTCTACAGTAACTAGATATATATATATTTCCTTTTTTTTCTTCTATTATTAACAGGTTTAAAATAAAATTAAACAAAAAAATAGTTAAAAAAAGGATTCCACTGTGCACTGCAATCATTCACCCACTCTGATTGCCATCGACGATCCTACAAGACTTTGCTTATGATTATTAACTTCTGTGAGTGGAAATCCGTCTGCCTGCTATTAATGGATAGGTAATAAGTTGGATCTTGGACGGTTGGCAAAGCTATCTGCTATTATTTCCCTTTTTTTTACAGTTTTTTTATGTGAATGCTTCATAAGATAGTTGATAGATTGGATGTGCAGTAATGATATTATTAGTTCAATTGCTGCTATTGGGAACGTTGCATTGCCAATTTAACTTGTTGATCCTCTTTGGAGCAGATGGTTGACTACAATGTACTGGGAGGTGAGGGGATGAATTTGACTTGTAGTGTTTCTTTTAAGTATACGAAAAGATACCAAGTTTTATGATTTATTATTGTTGCTGATGATAGGAAAATGTAATCGTGGGCTCTCTGTGGTCGATAGCTATAAGCAGTTGAAAGGTGCCGATATTCTGGGTGAGGAGGAGATGTTTCTTGCCTGCACTCTTGGTTGGTGCATTGAATGGGTAATGTTTTCTCCCCAGTGTTGTTCTGAAGAATGGCTGTAAAGCAACCAAAATTGGTCCTCTAAGCTTGCTGTTGTCGGTGCACTTCTTTCTTGTGCTTGATGATATCATGGATGACTCCCACACTCGACGTGGCCAGCCTTGCTGGTTTAGGGTGCCCCAGCACTTGAAAATTTGGTTGTTTATTTCACCCGCTACAAATTGGAGAGCAGTTGACTCGTGGGCTAGGTAATATTTTTTTCCTTCTCTTATGAACTAACGATGTGTTTAAGAAATGTTTTCCATGTAAATGCACTACCTTTTGTGCTAAGTCGCCTTCCATGCAAACATGTATTGGTGACCTGATAGACTGAATGAAACTAAGCAGTATAACAGATGGATAATATACAGAGTTACAGACTGTAAACATGTATTGGTGACCTAATACACAGTGTTGTTCTTTCGCTACTATTAGTAAGCTCAGGCAAGTGTGCGTGACTCTGTTCGGGTAGTTGCACGTGGCTTCGGCGGTGAGGTTTTGAGTTGGACAAGATCATGGATGGGGGTTTGGAGAGTTCAGAACTCTCAGTTAGTAGCAGTGTTTGATTGGGCTATTAAGTTAAGCTCAGTTTGGTATGCACATTGACTTGTTTGAATCTTTCAGCTCTTTTTATACCTTATGATCTCAATAACTGATCACGGTAGGGTGGAAGTTTATATTCTGGTGAATTGAGCTGAAGCTTGAGTTTGTGAGAGCGACTAATATATGGCTCTTTAATTAGCAATTGAGTACCCATACGTTTTTCTAATCCTCCTAAATGTCCTCTTTGTTGAATCCTTACCTGTCCATTTTGTGATGCTTCTCATTATAAAGGCAATTAGATATTGATGAAACACCTGCATCATCACATAAGCTGAAAAAAAAATCTTCTTGCTTCCAGTTCTCAGAAATAATACCCTCAGCAGATGAGGGTGGCTCGAACATAGAACCGAAGTCAACTTCTTCAACAAAGCTGACCTTTCCTCCAGCTTCAGTTGTGAAACGGTTGGTTGCTGCCATTGAGTAAGTTTGTGTTCCAAGCATAGTTATTGTTGTCCAGGCTTCCAGTTAGATCAGTTTTTAGCAATATATACTATTCTAAAGCAAAAGACAGGTCTGCCCAAAATGGCAAAGTCATCTCATAATTCAACAATTTTGAGAATTCCATCTGTCCACCTTATTTCTAGAGTGCAAAAGCTGCAACTAAAGATGCATCATATTGCATTTTACACTTTGAAAAACTCCCTGTTTATGTGAATTACATCAGGAGATACAAGTCATAAATTGCTGCATTGCTAGGAAAAAGCGAAGAATAGCAGCTAAGGAGTCACTAGATTCCTTGCTAAAATCTCAGAGGAATCGCCCCAGAATATCTGTAGGACCGAAATGGCGACAGAGGGGGGGTGAATGTCGATCTCTTAAAATTCCCCCGAGAAAACGTACACAGATTTTTCAACAAGAACCAAAACAAAGCACCTCACAGAAAATTAAAAATAATTTTGCTGAGATTTGGAACGCATGCGACACTGAAAAATTCACCATAAATCAGAGACCAGCCAGTAAAAATTTCAACTGAAAATATCGCTGTTTGATCTGCATGCAAAATTGAGGAAGATCAGCAAAAGAAAGAAATTTCCATGTACATTTCCTCCTGCTTGCCGCAAGCATTGATTCCAGAAGTTTGGCTGCTTGCTGAAAAGGAATCTCCTCAAGCAATACTAAGAGAATAAATTAGAGAGGAAAGAAGATCGGCAGCAGACTTGAAACCGAACAGGAACCAATTAAATATCACACCAAAAGCAACAGGAAGGCATTCGGTTGATTTCAGAGAGATAGCAATCAATGCAGATATTTTGAGCACTAATGGACAGCAAATCTGAGAACTAGTTTCTGCTACTAAAAGACCTGAAGAACCGAAAAAATCAAGAGCTACAGAAGAACTGAAAACTCAATCCATCGATTGCTTGCTCAGAAAGTGCAGAAATTGAAGGAGATGAGTATTACTTTACTCCAACAATCAGAGACATCACTAAGACACACAAGATGAACTGCTAAGAACTGAAACTCCTGTATTTTTCAGACAACAAACAGAGGATTGCCGAAAATAATGAAATTGAGAAAGGGCTTCCATCCTTTCTAAACCAAAGCACCAGAAGGCTATCCCAAATATTTCAAAGGCATTAACTAACCAGGGAGACAACCAAATCACAAGAAATTCAGACTTATGCCCTAATCGAGTACTTACTGAGTCAACCTCAAAATCTAAATTTCTCTCCATTTGATGATCCTTTGGCTTTGAGACCTTGTAAATATATTAGCAATACCCAAAGGTCTCTCCAGACTCAATTTCATGCCATCACAAAGAAGGGAATCAAGAATCGCACTTCAACCCTAGAAATGACTGAACCTTCAAGAGGGAGCACACAAAATCAAATTACTCCATGATCTCAAATCCTTTGCTAATGGGACTTTGCAGATATGTTAGCAATAGCATAAGGATTGCACAGACCAAAAATCAAGCCTTCTCTCCAAGGGAAAAGGAATTCCACCAAAACCCTAGAATGGAAGAAGCTGAGCAGAGGAGGCCAAATATGAGATTTGAGGATTAAATGAAGGATTGCTCATGAGAACTTGATCAAATGATCTTGTTGCACTATCCCATCATGGAGCAACCCATTTTGGCTAATCCCAGCAAGCAAGAACTCGAAAATCAAAATCTCAAGAAATCCACCAAAAGAGCATCGAAGGAAGAACAGAGAGCATGGGAATAAAAACTTCAGATTTTCATTTCTTGAATCATAGCGAATACAAAGTAGTCCCGATACGCATGGACATTAGAACAGATGTTTGATTACAAGTCTCTCAATCACTCAATCCTCTCTCTCTCTCCCAATACCTCAACCATGAATGCTTGAAGGAGGAGCTCTCACATAGAACACATCGTAGAAGGACACAGAGCCCACGGACACGAGAGGAGCACTCTCGAATTCAACACCAACTCTCCACCAACTAAAGCCTAAAGCCTAAAGCAACCACTAAAGACTCTTTTGACTCTAGCAAACCCTAATTCCACCTCAAGTGCTCAAGGAGGGCATGCAGCCCCTCCTCTCCTTTTATAGCGCCTGGCTAACGGGTCTCGCCCGTTCGCCCGCTATATCCAACGAACGCTCCCGCTTGTGCAGCCTTGCGAATTTCCGATTCGCCTCCCGCACCTTCCGGGAAGCTTCCGACGCTCCTTGCCTCGCACGCCTCGCAACCACCTCGAGTCCACATCGTCTTCGACACAACCCGACCGTTCTGACCTCAGCGCCACCTGCGCCTAGTCCGGTCCACCGTGTCTCGCCACGACTCCGCCTCGACGTCCTGCAGCCGCACAGACAAGAAACACGTCAAATAGCACCGTTCGACACATGAAAGCGTGAATACCATCACACTTACCATATATGAAGTCCAAACACAGCCGAAACATCGAAATATGCAGCCTAAACCCATACGACCAGGAATGACCAAGTCCGACCGAGTCCAACGCACCACGCAACGACTCGACTCCGAACCACTCAAACCAAACTCGACTAACATAACCAATGTCAATTACTCATCATGCACATGTGGTCACATCCACATGGTTCATCAATCTCCCCCTTGATGAGTATATTGACAAACCCCGAAAAAGCAATAAGTTGAGTTTGAGTTTGATGAATCCAACATGGTCCAAAGAAGGGAATGAAGCTAATGACCATGTCGACAGAAAGATCACTAGAGCAGCAACTGAAAGAGCAAATTGTTCTCCAAAGCTCTAAAATGATCCCAACTTGCTTTTTCTACTCTATTCTCCCCCTTTTGGCAATAAACACATCAAGAATGCAAAGGCGAGAATATGACATGTCAATGGATGAAATGGCTGAAGTTTGATTATTCTAAGCATTTAGAGCCATGAGAATTATCCAATATGACCAACAAGTTCTACACCAAGCCATAACTGAATAAACGCTATCTAGATTATGACAACATATATATAAGCCAGCTAGAGCACATAGATGACAATCTGAAAATGAAGTGCATTATGTGAGCAAGTCAAGTCATCAATGAGAAAAGTCTAGCTAGAGACATCCAAGGATAATGCAGGCCATGTCAATAAGCTAAGCGTAACTATGAAGCTCAAATTGAGACCAAATAGAGTGCTACAAGTCCGAGAATGAAACATTTGTTGAAGTACTTGGTTCTTGATGTAGCTTAAGCAAAATTGAGCACAAATGACATATTTTCTTTTGAAACGAAGGTTGTTGACAACCAGATTTTTGTTTTGTCATGTGCTAGACCTCAAGCCTTATGCGACTACTCCAAGCGATAAGCTTAAGAAGATAGTCTAGGTCATCCAAAATTTCCCCTAAGTTCATGCCAAGTGCAATGGCAAGCCGTCTCATAGGAAAGAATTGGTGAGATCAGTTTTTCGCACAAAGAGATCTTTTGCATTTTAACATGTAGTACTAACTTATGCATCATCAAAAGACTACAATAGCTCAATCTAAGGCTCAATAGAGATTCAACGCTCAACTTAGCCTATTTGACATGACATGAATCATAAAAGGATAGCTCAAGAAAGACTAAACTCAAATGCTAGCATGACAAGTTTAATTTAAGTTGATCAATTTTACTTAACTTATCATGGCAAACACTAGTCTACACATATGAAGTCACGATAAATTTAGCAAGCTAAGCACAAGTCATGGCGGTGTAAAGCATCAAGCATGTCATAATAGGATAATAATCAAGGCTCAATGCAGATTGATTATAATACTAGAATGCTGAAAATGCACGAAAGACCAGTTCCCCTCAACATTAGATACAACTTTTAGTTCAAGTTGAGTTAAGTCAATATTAAGCTCGAAGCTCCCAAAAAACTCCCCGAACCAAAGCATTAAATTCGAGAAGGCAAAGAAAAGCAACAAGCAAGCGGTCCTTAAAGCATAGATAAGATATAGAGACAACTATGGCTCAGACAGACTCTCATCTACCCCATATGACTCCAGGACTATTAGCTAACCGTAAACCACACACTAAAGAGCAAACACGCACTGTCTGCAGGGTGGCCCAACCTCGCTAGAACCTACAAGAAGTGAGTGAGCTCAACCTAGTGAGATAAGAAACAGCTAATATGCAGCATCCTGGAAGCACAAGATAAGAGTAAGAAGTCTAAGCAACTTGGCATGAGAACCACTCTAATCTATGCTGGAAGGACTAAACCCAAATGCACCCGAATGCAATGCAATGTAAATGAGACAGAAGCATAATCAATATAGTAAAGCAAGAAAGCCCAAAACTCCCCTCACTACAGTCCATAAGGACAAACCACCCCAAGCTCTCCCGCAGAGCTGAAAACCTCGAACTATCCAATGGCTTGGTGAAGATGTCACCAGCTGGTGGTCACTCTCACAAAGCGGAGCACTATATCGCCCTTCTCTACATGGTCTCTAAGGAAATGGAAGCGAATGTCAATGTGCTTGGTCCGGAGTGCCTGCTGGGTTCTTAGCAATGTTAATCGCGAAGTGTTATCACAAAAGAGTGGAACATCATCGATAACTAACCCAAAGTCTCGCAGGTCGAGACCATCCAGCACACTGGCTGCAAAGAATCGGCGGCAGCTACGTACTCGACCTCTGCGGTGGGTGCAACACCGGATTGCTTCCTTGAAGACCAGAAACAAGAGAAGTGCCAATAAATTGGCGGTGCGAAGTGCTCTTCCTATCTATCCTGACACGACAAAGTGCGCATCCAGAAAGCTCTCAAGGAAAGACGGGATGATGAAGAGTACCGATACCATAGTCAATGGTAGCTCGCATGTACCGAAGATGCGCTTCACCGCTTTGGCGGTGAGAAACGCGAGAGAAGCTTGAAGCGAGCGCGCATGGACACGCGAGAAAAATGTATGTCCGGTCTCGAGGCGTTGAGGTACAAGAGGAGCCAATCATGCTGCGATACTCTTTTCGATCAATCGGCTCGCCATCCTCATCCAGGTCAAGATAGGTGTAGAAGCCATGGGAGTCGACACAGAGCTTACCATCACTCATGTCGGCGTCTCGGGAGGTCACGAGTGTACTTGCCTTGATGCAAGAAAGTACCCTCCGAGTGCGCTTGATTTGGAAGCCAAGAAAGAATGTCAACTTACCCATCATGCTCATCTCAAACTCGGTGCTCATGACATCCGAGAACTGTGAAACTAGAGCATGGGAAGAGCCGCCAAAGATGATGTCATCGACATAGATTTGGACGAGCAGAAGGTCATTGCCATGACGGCGGATGAACAAGGTCTTGTCTACTTTACCCATGTCAAACCCATGACTCAACAAGTAGGACTTAAGCCTCTCATACCAAGCTCTGGGGGCCTGCTTAAGTCCATACAACGCTTTGGAAAGCTTGAAGACATGGTGCGGGTATTTGGGGTTCTCAAACACGGAGGTCATCGGCGTAAACTTCTTTCTCAATGACTCCATTAAGGAAGGCACTCTTGACGTCCATCGGTAGAGCTTGAAACCCTTAGAAGCTGCAAAGGCAAGCGAGATTCTAATGGCCTCAAGTCGAGCTACAGGGCAAAGGTCTCCTCGAAGTCTAGACCCTCAACACAGGAAAACCCCGAGCTACCGGTCTAGCCTTGTTTGAATAACCACTCCATCCTCGCTCGCTTGTTCTTGAACACCCACTTAGTCCCAATAATATTGTGACCTCGCGGGGCTCGACAAGCGACCAAACCTTGTTCCTCTCAAAATTTTCTAGCTCCTCATGCATGGCATTAACCCAAGACTCATCGGAAAGAGCATGAGAAACATCTTTGGGCTCAAAGGAGGCAATGAAAGCAGAATGGAGACAGAGTGAGATAAGCTGATTTTGAGCGGGTAACACGCTCGAACAAGTCTCCAATCATCCGCTCGAAGGATGCCTTTTCGGATATGTCGGGAGGTCTAGGATGAGATGAAGAAGTGGCCTCTACCTCGTGGTGACGAGATAGGAGCAGAGCCACTAGCTCCAGAGGAAGCGAAGGCATGGGTGATCACCGGAGGTGCGGTAGAAGATGGCACCTCAAGGGGTGGATAAGGACTGGATCGGGTAGACAACCCTCATCTCCATCGTCCTCGTCATCCACGAAGATGGTCTCGGACTGCTCTAAAGAACACGAGATATCGGGCCTAGTCCCGGTGGCCTCGTCAAAGGTCACCTCACGAGTTTCTACCATTTTGCTAGACTCGCAGCCTGACCTATAAGCCCGCGAAGAAGGCGAGTAACCTAGAAAGATCCCATCACAAGAACGTGACTCGAACTTATCTAGGTTCCGGACTTGAATAAAGCACTTGCAACCAAACACACGAAAATGAGAGACGCTGGGCTTTCGCCCGTATCTCAACTCATAAGAAGTGCGGTGCAAGTGTGCCCGAAGAAAAACTCGATTCGAAACATGGCACGCGGTCGCAATAGCCTCAGCCCAAAACTTCCTAGGTGTAGAGTACTCATCGAGCATCGTCCCGGCCATCTCGACCAAGGTGCGGTTCTTCCTCTCCACGACGCCATTCTGCATTGTGGGCGTGCGGAGAAGAGAAGCGGTGCTCTACACTGTCTCACCACAGAAACTCTCAAAGTAGAAATTCTTGAACTCCGTGCCATTGTCACTGCGGATCGCTCGTAAGGCACCTGGGAGCTCAACAGAAAGCCTACTGAAAAGACCTCGGAAATATGAAAACGTCTCATCCTTCGAGGCTAAGAAAAACACTCAAGAATACTCGAGAAGTCATCGACCACAACAAGAACATACCACTTCCTCCTGTTGATTGCACTCGAGTGGTCCCATTGTATCCATGTGGAGCAATTGTCGGTGCATCGGTCATAGTAATCGTGGATGGGAGGGTGAGAAGCGGCAACCATCTTGCCGTCGTGCGACGGAGCGCAAACAAGATCTTTGACCAATTTGAGTTTGGCAAACCACGAATGAGATCGTTGCCGCTAACTCGGTCAAATGGTCAAATCCGATATGACCAAGTCTCCTATGCGAG
The DNA here is from genome assembly GCA_036346575.1 of Dendrocalamus sinicus. Classification (NCBI taxonomy): domain Eukaryota; kingdom Viridiplantae; phylum Streptophyta; class Magnoliopsida; order Poales; family Poaceae; genus Dendrocalamus; species Dendrocalamus sinicus. The sequence goes on from CM070646.1 coordinate 15,002,247, forward strand.
AAAGTCGGATCGCGGGACTCAAAAGCAACCAAACACCGGAGAGGATCACGGAAGACTCGGAAAAATCAGCACGAAAGATCCTCCCATAACGTGAAATCCCGCAAACCAGACTACCCAAAGAGTCAAGAATTTTGCAAGCATTTTTCTTAAAGCTCACCTCGAAATCGTCATCGATAAGTCGAGAACCTGAAAGCAAATTGTCGCTGACTTACTAACCAAGGCTACATCTTTCAAAATGAAAGAATCATTAATGCGCCGCAGTACCTTTGGCGATGACGCGCCCAGATGAAGCATCTCCAAAGGTGATCGTCTCATCACCTGGAGGACGGGCTAGGGAGGAGAACCAACGGGAGTCTCCGGTCATATGACGAGAACAACCGGAGTCTACAAGCCAAACCTTCTCCTTCCCTACCCGCGAACTGAGTCAAACAGAGTAAAGTCTCGATCTTGGGGTAAATCGGGAGTGATTTTGGCACCCAATCTTGAGCAAAGACGTCGAAGCGGATGAAGTCGTCAAGCACGACTGACCTCTATCTACCCTACGCTCTCTGTGACTCAAAGAAGCAGAAGGTCTGTGAGTAGACCTGAAGCTGTTGCGGGGTCCGACTGCTACGGAAGAGCGAGTCGGAACACCGGCAACACGCTGATCACGCCGTGGTAACTGTCTCGACGGGAGACGAGATGTACCCTCGGGACGGCGGAAGTCATGACCGAGCAGCATGAGGCGAAACCGAGAAAACTTCGGAAAACCAAGTCCTCGATGCTGCCCAAACCCATCAGAAGCATCTGAAGCAAACCTAGACCTCGTGTTGGTCTTAGATGCACTCAAAGTCTGGGGCTGACCCTGAGTACGCCTAAGAGCTGCAACACGGTCTCTCTGCGCGATCCTGGCGCGCCTGAAGCATCGATCGATCAAATGTCCATCCTTCTGACAGAAGGTGCAGTGGTACCTCACCTTCGAAGAGGTGGAAGTAGCACGCGAGGGCTTCGGCTTCTGAGAAGCCGAGGTAGCAGGTGAACTCACCTTGCTGTCAGAGATCCCTTGGACAAAGCCCGCTGATTTGAATTTGACTTCATCAGACCTGGGCTCGACCTCGATCACACCTCCTACTATGGGTCTGAGAATAGCAGGTGGATGCTTCCTCATGTCCTCATAGAAATCATATCCTAGACCACGATTAAATCTGCAGATCTTAGATTGGTCTAGAATAAGATTGAGCTTCTTCTTGCCACCTACAAATCTCTCGAGAGTGTTCATAAGATACCGACACTCACGAAGAGAGAGGCACAAGGCAGCGAGGAGAAGAGGAACAGCAGGGGTAAGGGAGCGGATGAAGAACCAATAGCAGAGGAGCGAATGGCTTGTGCACGCACAGCCGACTCAGAATGGACAGTCCTACTGCTAGCAGGTTGGTTTGCGTTGCTAGGCGTCTCTACCTTACCCTGGGGCTTCTCCCCCTCCTCAGCAATCACATCACAACAAGATTGTGGCTTCTCTAGTAAGTCCTTAGTTAGCTTCACATTTTTCATCCAAAGCAATCAAGTCAATTTTTAGTTGTTCACAATTTTGGCATGGTGAGCTAACAGGTCCTTAGAAGCATAATTAGCCGATTTCTTATTGTGATCAATCATTTCTTGAAACCGCTGGAAAGCAGATTCAAGTTCAGCAGTTAATCTAGGACAATTTGAGCATGAAGGAACTGGCTCACACAACCAATCATACAACTCAGATATTTTGTCATCTGCCCGTTTTAGGTTCATCTTCAAGTTATTGCAATTTTCACAAGACTCGGGCAGATCAAGCAACATGGTATAAAGACCTCTGAAAGCATTGTCCTTATCCTCACATGAGGTGCAAGCACTAGTCTCAACAGGAGCAGATGAAATAGGAGTAATCCTACTCATCTCTAGTTCAGCCAACAGACTAATGTTCTCCACCTTATGATATCAAGCTCAGAGGACAAACTATCATGCGAAGTCCTTAATTTTTCCATATCAACCAGCAGAGCAGAGCATGTATCACAATCACTAGGAGGATCAGATGTAATAGCAATAATCTCTAGTGACAGTCTATCTATTTCCTTCTCTAACTCGGCACACCTAGCCTTAGCTCTAGCATAAAACCACCTAGCTTAAGAAAAGCATGATTAAGCTGGTCATACGAAGGAGTACCTCATCCGAGTCGGAGTACATTTCATTGTCGCCGAGTTCGCCCTCGAGGCCATGAAGCACATGCCGGAGAAGTCGTCGCCGCCATCCTTGGGCTCTTGGTCACCGGTCCGTCGTCGTCGCTCCATCCCTCCACCTCGCCGAGGTCGAGGTCGTCAGCGGTGAGGACGCGGTGGAAGAGCTTCTTGGCCTTCCGGTTGCGGAACTTCTTCTTTCCCGTGCGTCGAGTGGAGGCTTCTTGTTGCGGTTCTTGTCGGTGTAGTCGATCTTGCCCGAACCGCCGTAGTCGTTCTTGCCCTTCTCCAGCTTGGGACAGTTCGCTCGAATGTGGTTGGGGCCACCACACTCGAAGCAGATGACTGGTCCGCCTCTCTTTCTGTCCCTCCTCCTCTTGTAAGCATGGGAGAACTTCCGAGCTAGGAGGGCCAGCTGTTCATCCTCTAGCTGCTCTAACTGATCATCAGTTACGTCACATAGAGCAGCTAGGGAGAACCCACAAAGCGAATCGGCGGAAAAACGAGCCCGGCGGGATCGGTGACCAAAGCCATCGATCGTGACTTCGACCGACGAGACAACGTCAATCTCGTGAGTCTTGAGGCGCGAGTCTGGTAGCGTCAAGAGTCGGTCGAGAAGTGCGTCGTGTCTTTGATGGTGGTCACCTTCATCTCCCACACGCGCAGATCGAGTGCCGCGAGCATCTGACGAGCGTTGTCCGAGTCGGGGTATGTGAGACCGACCGCTCGGAGGTTGCTCAAAATTTTGTGAAATCGCGAAAAGCACTCGTCCAGGGACTCACCAGCAAGCATCTCGAATTTGTTGTATTCGCGCTTGAACTGGTCCTGTCGAACCGTCTTGATCTCGGGTGGTGCCCTCATGGTATCGTCGAGGTCACCCGGATGTCGTAGGCGGACGACAGGTGAGATATACGGTCAAACTCGCTACGACTCAACCCCTGGATGATGATGTTCCTTGCCTTTGCATTCGCCTCAACATCAGCCATATTCCCGGCATTGATGTTCTCATCGGCAGGAACAACAAATCGTACCTTGACCTTCCGCCAGATGGCATACCCCTGGGCCTGGATGTATGTCTCCATTCGGCTCTTCCAGAAGGGGTAATCGATGCCATCGAACACGGGCGGCTTGGTCGAGTACTTGTCCGTCGCCATGGCTCTTGAGACCGGTTAAGATCTATGAATTAGAGCTAACCGGCTCTGATACCAATTGTAGGACCGAAATGGCGACAGAGGGGGGGTGAATGTCGATCTCTTAAAATTCCCCCAAGAAAACGTACACAGATTTTTCAACAAGAACCAAAACAAAGCACCTCACAGAAAATTAAAAATAATTTTGCTGAGATTTGGAACGCATGCGACACTGAAAAATTCACCATAAATCAGAGACCAGCCAGTAAAAATTTCAACTAAAAATATCGCTGTTTGATCTGCATGCAAAATTGAGGAAGATCAGCAAAAGAAAGAACTATCTATAAGGATAACCAGCAATGCATTACTGCACAAGTTAAGAGCTTGACGTTTCGCTCGTTGTGCAAAGAGACCGAACATGCCCAACATTCTAAAATCCCTTTTCACGCTCTAGAACACGCAACTCATTGGTGAATTGCTTGGCTTTCCGAATCTACCCTACTCTATAAGAGCAGGTACAATAAGACTTAGGGCATCTCCAATGAGTCTATAGCAGCTATCTACAAGAGAGTCCATATCATCAACTGTCCTCGTGGAAGATATTAAATGAAGAAAGAGAACGCAGCTCTCTGACTCTAGAGATAGTCTATAGCGCCAAGCGAGGCAGCCTCCATAAATTACGTGTGTGCATGTAAGCATCAAATAGCTATCCTTATAGATAGTTCTTTAGAATGCTAACTTTAGTGTGTACTATATAGATGATGTGGAAGTCTTATAGTTAGTTGCTAGCTATAACTATTGGAGATGCGTAGTCAGCAGGCTATAGCAAATATAATATCAACTAAATCTTACGTGGCAGAGAGAGAAAGGAAGAGAGAGAAGGAAGCTGGCTACTAAATTACAGCTAGCTATAGCACGTAAAAAAATGCATTTCACTCTCTTACACGTGGGGCCAAATAGTTATTGTAATAGCTACCTTATTGTATGAACTATTTTTTTGAAGGCTATAGATGAAATGGACAAGTATTATAGCCACTAGTTGGCTATACTATTGTACTTGCTCTAATACACCAAAATTTTCTTTACTAAATCCACCCCCTCAACCACCCCCACAGTCATGCCTAATCTAAGTCCACCCAGATTTGTGTACCAAAGGGTTCCAACTTCATAAAATGAATGGTCTGAATCTCTCCTCAAGCTTTCTTCTCTTACTCATTGAAAATCCTAAGGCCAAAATCATTTGGATCATGCACATCATTGAACACGAACCATCCGACGCCCACGCAAACGCCCCGACTACCTCGCTCCTGCCTCCCCAATCGAACCTATCGCTCCTCGGCTCCTCCCCTCGATTTCTCCATTGCCTTCCCGCGTCTCCGCTCCCACCGCTCCCGCACCTCCGCTCCCCATCCTCCCGATCTCGCTCCCGCCGCTCCCCGCGCCTCCTCTCCTCCCTATTCCCCCATGAGGCGGATGGCGCCCTCCCGTCGTCGGCTTCCACCTCCTCCACCTCCCTGGCCCGCCCCTGCGTCCATTGTGAGGCAATGGCGGCTGTTGAGAATGGCGCGGGCGGCGACACCAGGGCGGCGTTCGCGCAGATCTACAAGACGCTCAAGGAGGAGCTGCTCAAGGACCCCGCCTTCGAGTTCACCGACGAGTCGCACCAGTGGATCGACCGCGTAATGCTCCCTTCCTCTCTTTCCTCCTCTGTCGTTGCCTTTCCTTTTGTGTTGGTGCTTCCCGGTTTGATCCTATTGGACTCGATACATACATGTTCTTGCCTCTTTTTTTTTTGTTCTTTGGGGGTTTATTAGATTTGAGTCTGGATCGGTGGGCTCTCCCGGTCCGTGGAAGATCGGGTTCTTGATGGGTGGGAGTGCAATTAATTTGGTTTAGTACGGGGGATTGCTGGTAAAGGCTGAATCATAAGTTTGCAATCGACAAATGGGATTGTCCAAGGCTGTTTCTGAGTCAATCGGAAAATAATGCCTAGAAGTAGTTATCAAAATTCGTGAAGGCAAAAATGTCATATTTCGGGTTAAGTGAAATTCTTGGACATGGGTTACATTTAAAACAGAGCAAAGTGTAAGACCATGTGGCTAGGTCTAGAACTTTTATGATGATGAATAATTGACAACATTGCTTAATATTGTTATTTGAGGCGTATGCGTGTGTGCGTGGACTAATATCGGTCAAGTTGGTGAGAACTTGTGCCGGGTAAAATATTCTTTGGTCTTTGCATGTGCAGGTTGGGCGTGGAGACGGTCATGGTCGGTGACGAGGAAGGCCGGGACTAGGAGGGGAAATCGAGGTCCGGCGGTCGAGGATGTCACGAGGTGGTCGGGCTTCGTTGGATCACATGGAGATCAAAGGTGGATGATGCGTGGAGAAGATACGGAGGTGCGGTCTGGAGGTTTCGACGTGCGATTAGTTGAAAAATCGGAAGTGTGAAAACCCGTGTTAGGAAGGGTTTGGGTCCCTTAAAATTAGTGGGCCAAAAGTCTAGTTGAGATAAAAAAATTAGGCCTAGTTATTAGGATTAAAGCTGATATTTATTTTTAGTTCGGAGATCTTGTTGTTTTGGAATCGCAGATCAGTATGTAACAAATACGGATTCCATCTGGTAATATAAGGCGGGGCTGGCCGAGACATCGGTACAGCTTTTGGACCAAATCGTGTACCTTGTTTTTGGCACACATGCGCTGCTGTCATCGGATTTGTGCATGACGTGGGTCTGGCCGAGGAGCAACATCTTCGAAGCAGGAACCGAGTACAGAGGTGCCACGCCGAGAAAGAAAAGACGTCCCAGAGATTCACCTGATCTCATGCTGAGAGAGAGACATATTCAAGCCTGATCAATAAAAGCAATCGTCACATCCAGAAACATGCATGCGTGAGTTAGGTCTCTTTTTCTTATTTGCTTTAATTACTTGTTGAGTCCATCTTTTGTCTTTTTGGTTGAGTCACGACACACACAGGCGATGCATCAGAGCAAGTACATTAGTATAGCCAACTAGTGGCTATAACACTTGTCTATTTCATTTATAGTCTTCAAAAAAATAGTTCATACAATAAGGTAGCTATTACAATAACTATTTAGCCCCATGTGTAAGAGAGTGATATACATATTTTTACGTGCTATAGCTAGCTGTAATTTAGTAGCCAGCTTCATTCTCTCTCTTCCTTTCTCTCTCTGCCACGTAAGATTTGGTTAATATTATATTTACTATAGCCTGCTGACTAAGCTTTATTGTACCTGCTCTCAAGCACTTATCCATTAGATCATTTATCGCGTGAGCCTTCCTACTGCATGCCTACTTGAGATTTTTGCTTAGTTATTTTTGGGGTTAGACTTTTAAGTTTTTGTTTCAAGCATTCATACATATATCGATCCATCCGTGAGTCATTAAGCCACCCCATGCATATATACATATATTGATTTTGGTTTGGCTAGGTTCTTGCGTGTCTTGGCTCTACAGTAACTAGATATATATATATTTCCTTTTTTTTCTTCTATTATTAACAGGTTTAAAATAAAATTAAACAAAAAAAATAGTTAAAAAAAAAGGATTCCACTGTGCACTGCAATCATTCACCCACTCTGATTGCCATCGACGATCCTACAAGACTTTGCTTATGATTATTAACTTCTGTGAGTGGAAATCCGTCTGCCTGCTATTAATGGATAGGTAATAAGTTGGATCTTGGACGGTTGGCAAAGCTATCTGCTATTATTTCCCTTTTTTTTACAGTTTTTTTATGTGAATGCTTCATAAGATAGTTGATAGATTGGATGTGCAGTAATGATATTATTAGTTCAATTGCTGCTATTGGGAACGTTGCATTGCCAATTTAACTTGTTGATCCTCTTTGGAGCAGATGGTTGACTACAATGTACTGGGAGGTGAGGGGATGAATTTGACTTGTAGTGTTTCTTTTAAGTATACGAAAAGATACCAAGTTTTATGATTTATTATTGTTGCTGATGATAGGAAAATGTAATCGTGGGCTCTCTGTGGTCGATAGCTATAAGCAGTTGAAAGGTGCCGATATTCTGGGTGAGGAGGAGATGTTTCTTGCCTGCACTCTTGGTTGGTGCATTGAATGGGTAATGTTTTCTCCCCAGTGTTGTTCTGAAGAATGGCTGTAAAGCAACCAAAATTGGTCCTCTAAGCTTGCTGTTGTCGGTGCACTTCTTTCTTGTGCTTGATGATATCATGGATGACTCCCACACTCGACGTGGCCAGCCTTGCTGGTTTAGGGTGCCCCAGCACTTGAAAATTTGGTTGTTTATTTCACCCGCTACAAATTGGAGAGCAGTTGACTCGTGGGCTAGGTAATATTTTTTTCCTTCTCTTATGAACTAACGATGTGTTTAAGAAATGTTTTCCATGTAAATGCACTACCTTTTGTGCTAAGTCGCCTTCCATGCAAACATGTATTGGTGACCTGATAGACTGAATGAAACTAAGCAGTATAACAGATGGATAATATACAGAGTTACAGACTGTAAACATGTATTGGTGACCTAATACACAGTGTTGTTCTTTCGCTACTATTAGTAAGCTCAGGCAAGTGTGCGTGACTCTGTTCGGGTAGTTGCACGTGGCTTCGGCGGTGAGGTTTTGAGTTGGACAAGATCATGGATGGGGGTTTGGAGAGTTCAGAACTCTCAGTTAGTAGCAGTGTTTGATTGGGCTATTAAGTTAAGCTCAGTTTGGTATGCACATTGACTTGTTTGAATCTTTCAGCTCTTTTTATACCTTATGATCTCAATAACTGATCACGGTAGGGTGGAAGTTTATATTCTGGTGAATTGAGCTGAAGCTTGAGTTTGTGAGAGCGACTAATATATGGCTCTTTAATTAGCAATTGAGTACCCATACGTTTTTTCTAATCCTCCTAAATGTCCTCTTTGTTGAATCCTTACCTGTCCATTTTGTGATGCTTCTCATTATAAAGGCAATTAGATATTGATGAAACACCTGCATCATCACATAAGCTGAAAAAAAAATCTTCTTGCTTCCAGTTCTCAGAAATAATACCCTCAGCAGATGAGGGTGGCTCGAACATAGAACCGAAGTCAACTTCTTCAACAAAGCTGACCTTTCCTCCAGCTTCAGTTGTGAAACGGTTGGTTGCTGCCATTGAGTAAGTTTGTGTTCCAAGCATAGTTATTGTTGTCCAGGCTTCCAGTTAGATCAGTTTTTAGCAATATATACTATTCTAAAGCAAAAGACAGGTCTGCCCAAAATGGCAAAGTCATCTCATAATTCAACAATTTTGAGAATTCCATCTGTCCACCTTATTTCTAGAGTGCAAAAGCTGCAACTAAAGATGCATCATATTGCATTTTACACTTTGAAAAACTCCCTGTTTATGTGAATTACATCAGGAGATACAAGTCATAAATTGCTGCATTGCTAGGAAAAAGCGAAGAATAGCAGCTAAGGAGTCACTAGATTCCTTGCTAAAATCTCAGAGGAATCGCCCAGAATATCTGTAGGACCGAAATGGCGACAGAGGGGGGGTGAATGTCGATCTCTTAAAATTCCCCCGAGAAAACGTACACAGATTTTTCAACAAGAACCAAAACAAAGCACCTCACAGAAAATTAAAAATAATTTTGCTGAGATTTGGAACGCATGCGACACTGAAAAATTCACCATAAATCAGAGACCAGCCAGTAAAAATTTCAACTGAAAATATCGCTGTTTGATCTGCATGCAAAATTGAGGAAGATCAGCAAAAGAAAGAAATTTCCATGTACATTTCCTCCTGCTTGCCGCAAGCATTGATTCCAGAAGTTTGGCTGCTTGCTGAAAAGGAATCTCCTCAAGCAATACTAAGAGAATAAATTAGAGAGGAAAGAAGATCGGCAGCAGACTTGAAACCGAACAGGAACCAATTAAATATCACACCAAAAGCAACAGGAAGGCATTCGGTTGATTTCAGAGAGATAGCAATCAATGCAGATATTTTGAGCACTAATGGACAGCAAATCTGAGAACTAGTTTCTGCTACTAAAAGACCTGAAGAACCGAAAAAATCAAGAGCTACAGAAGAACTGAAAACTCAATCCATCGACTGCTTGCCTGGCAGAAAGTGCAGAAATTGAAGGAGATGAGTATTACTTTACTCCAACAATCAGAGACATCACTAAGACACACAAGATGAACTGCTAAGAACTGAAACTCCTGTATTTTTCAGACAACAAACAGAGGATTGCCGAAAATAATGAAATTGAGAAAGGGCTTCCATCCTTTCTAAACCAAAGCACCAGAAGGCTATCCCAAATATTTCAAAGGCATTAACTAACCAGGGAGACAACCAAATCACAAGAAATTCAGACTTATGCCCTAATCTGAGTACTTACTGAGTCAACCTCAAAAATCTAAATTTCTCTCCATTTGATGATCCTTTGGCTTTGAGACCTTGTAAATATATTAGCAATACCCAAAGGTCTCTCCAGACTCAATTTCATGCCATCACAGCAAGGGAATCAGCAACTGCACTTCAACCCTAGAAATGACTGAACCTTCAAGAGGGAGCACACAAAATCAAATTACTCCATGATCTCAAATCCTTTGCTAATGGGACTTTGCAGATATGTTAGCAATAGCATAAGGATTGCACAGACCAAAAATCAAGCCTTCTCTCCAAGGGAAAAAGGAATTCCACCAAAACCCTAGAACTGGAAGAACTGAACAGAGGAGGCCAAATATGAGATTTGAGGATTAAATGAAGGATTGCTCATGAGAACTTGATCAAATGATCTTGTTGCACTATCCCATCATGGAGCAACCCATTTTGGCTAATCCCAGCAAGCAAGAACTCGAAAATCAAAATCTCAAGAAATCCACCAAAAGAGCATCGAAGGAAGAACAGAGAGCATGGGAATAAAAACTTCAGATTTTCATTTCTTGAATCATAGCGAATACAGGCGAGTCCCGATACGCATGGACATTAGAACAGGATGTTTGATTACAAGTCTCTCAATCACTCAATCCTCTCCTCTCTCTCCCAATACCTCAACCATGAATGCTTGAAGGAGGAGCTCTCACATAGAACACATCGTAGAAGGACACAGAGCCCCCGGACACGGAGGAGCACTCTCAATTCAACACCAACTCTCCACCAACTAAAGCCTAAAGCCTAAAGCAACCACTAAAGACTCTTTTGACTCTAGCAAACCCTAATTCCACCTCAAGTGCTCAAGGAGGGCATGCAGCCCTCCTCTCCTTTTATAGCGCTTGGCTAACGGGTCTCGCCCGTACGCCCGCTATATCCAACGAACTGCTCCCGCTTGTGCACCTTGCGAATTTCCGATTCGCCTCCCGCACCTTCCGGAAGCTTCCGATGCTCCTTGCCTCGCACGCCTCGCAACCACCTCGAGTCCACATCGTCTTCGACACAACCCGACCGTTCGACCTCAGCGCCACCTGCGCCTAGTCCGGTCCACCGTGTCTCGCCACGACTCGCCTCGGCGTCCTGCACCGCATGGACAAGAAACACGTCAAATAGCACCGTTCGACACATGAAAGCGTGAATACCATCACACTTACCATATATGAAGTCCAAACCTGTCGAAACATCGAAATATGCAGCCTAAACCCATACGACCAGGAATGACCAAGTCCGACCGAGTCCAACGCACCACGCAACGACTCGACTCCGAACCACTCAAACCAAACTCGACTAACATAACCAATGTCAATTACTCATCATGCACATGTGGTCACATCCACATGGTTCATCAATATCATTACAGAGGTGAAATCTCGGTAAAGTCGGACATATTCAGTTTGGGTGTTCTTATTCTCGAGATAGTGACAGGATTGAAAAAGGACCCCAACAGTCAAGATATTTCTTCTAAACTTCTTATTGATAATGTAAGTAATATGTATTTAGCAATTTGAACATCAAGAATTTATTTTTATAGAGAAACATTATGTTTCATTGTACTTCGTAATTTTACCCAAGCTATATTTTCCAAATCCATAGGTACACAAAACTTGGACAAAAGAGATGCATATATCATCGAAGTATCCATCACTCGAAGCAGATTATCACCTACAGGTAACAAGATGCATTGAAATTGGGCTAAACTGTGTAGAGACTGATCCGAAGAAAAGGCCGTCCGCAGGGGAGATAATTTATAAACTCAACGGTGTTGGGAAAGGTTAAGTAACCTGTTCCTTCTACCTTAACTTGTTAAATAGTTTTCTTGTTCAGTTAAGGAATTGATCTAGAAGGTATAGCAAACTGTAGTAATAAAGATATTTCTAGCATACTCTAAGAAAATAAATTATGCTTGTTCTTATTCAAGAGGAATTCTGTCCAATCAGAATTCAAAGATGAAGCCAGCATACATAAACACATGGAGAACAAGCCACAACCCATAAGTACACTACCAGCAGAACCAACATTACAATTTTTTGAAAGCATCACGAGGAATTTCTCCGTTGAGCGGGAAATTGGCAGGGGTTCGTTTGGGGTAGTTTATAAGGTGTGTTCAACTTTTCGTTCTCTTTTTTCTATAAAAAAGATAACACAAGTAATCCACGTATGTGTTCAAACTAATGTAGAGGTTATACAGGGAGTGCTTGAAAATGCGGAAGTGGTTGCTGTAAAGAAGCTTTTGGAAATTCCAGGAATTATTCAAGATAAACAATTTAGAATGAGGTTGGCAATATTATTGCTGTCAATCACAGAAATATAGTAAAGTTAATTGATTATTGTTGTGAAATACGGCGGAAAGTGGTGGAGTCCAATGGAAGACACATTTTTATGGACGTGGCAGAAAAGTTACTCTGCTACGAGTATTTGCCTAGAGGAAGCCTTGACAAGTATCTTTATGGTACTCTCTCTCTCTCTCACCCCATATATGATTTGAATGTAACTCATGCTGTATTTATTCGACTTTGCCGTCAATGCAGTGCAACATAATATGTGACCATGCTACCCATATATCAAGAGTGGATATCCAAAATTTTCTAAAGATGATGGATCCAAAAACATATATTCAAAACTAACATTCCTAGCACTATTAACATACAGAGATATGCAACATTATAAATTCTTGTTTCCAAGTGGCTTTTTTTTTTGGTTTATTTCTACAGATGAATCTTGTGAACTTAGTTGGAACATGCGCTTCAAAATAATTGAGGGGATCTGTCAAGGTTTACGATTCTTACATGAGTTGCCAAGAGTCATTATTCATATGGATCTTAAACCTGGCAATATATTGTTGGATGAAAACATGATACCAAAAATTGCGGATTTTGGTCTGTCAAGACTCTTTGGCCAAGAACAAACACGGACTCTCACATTACATGTTGTGGGATCAAGGTAAGCTCGATGCAAACAAGAAATCCATGATCTGTTTCTTCATGATCAATTATATTCCATTTGCATGAGCTTGCTTTTAATGCTTAAAACATCGATGCTTGTGTGATTCAGAGGATACATGGCTCCAGAATATTATTACAGAGGTGAAATCTCAACCAAATCAGACATATTCAGTTTGGGTGTTCTAATTATTGAGATAGTAACGGGTTTAAAAGTCAACTCGAACAGTGAAGACGTTTCTTCTAAGCACCTTATCGACGATGTAAGACAGATGTACTATACTTGACTATTTGAAGCTCAATAATTTTGTTTTGAGAAAGAATATTGAATTGTACTATATAGTCTATAATTGAAGTGCTTCATTAACATTTTGCAGGTACGTAAAAAATGGACGAAAATACCGCATATTGCTTCCAAGTACCCATCATTGGAAGCACACTATCTCCAACAAGTAAAAGGATGCATCAGTATTGGGCTAACGTGCGTCAACACAAATCCAAAGGATAGGCCTTCCATAGGGGAAGTTGTCAACAAGCTGAGTGGAAGCAGTGCAAGTTCATCCATGGACTAGGTTTGAATCACGCGATAAACGGTCGTAGCTTCTGTTAACCGGTCGTATGGTCTCGTGAAGCGGTCGCAAGACCTGGGAATCGGTCGTAGGCTTTTGAGCATTGCGTGTTGGGTGGTTCCGACCGGTCACGTATTTATGTGACATTCATTTTGTGACAAAAATATTTGGTTATACAATATATGAGACGTGAATCTTAATGAATCTGATTGTTCGTTTTATTTTTTACAAATTTTATCTTGTTTTGTATTTTACCGTAGCGTTAGCACGGGCACACTACTAGTGATGATAATTCTCGACCTTCGGTTACCGTGACTAGAGGGCATCAACAACCGCAGTGCAATCAAATCCCAGAATCGCGTCGGCCCCTTCTTTTTCGGCCCTGATCAACTCGGCTTCGGCTTCTGGCTTATTTTTCACTATTCAAAAGTTTCGTCTTTTTCTGAACTTTTGACTTTTTGTTGAGATTTTTTGCCGGTTCTTTTTTTCCCATATTTGTTTGTATTATACGCAATGGGCTAACATATTTTTAAATTTTTTTAAATTTAATTATGCTAAATAAGCCTCTGTCAGCTACAATGCTTTTTTCAGCTAGCTACAGTGTTTTCAGCTATAAGCCATGAGCTTTTCAGCCGAACCGATCACCACCGAATTCAACTTAAACCTACTTTTGGATTTTTCTACAATAACCACCTTCCAAACAAAATATCATTTTAGACGGATCTACAAGTTAATTGTACTACATACTGTATCAACTTAATTTATATCAGTCAAAGCTGAACGTAAGTTTATGTTACTCCGTACTCTCTCACACAAACAGCCTAAAAGTCATTAACCGCAGCAAAAAGTCATAAGCCGAAGCCAAAAAGAACATATCGTTTCGAGTGCAGAAATTTCACACCCTTAAGAATCGAGAAAAATTTTGCGTTTTAGGCTCCGCCAAATGGCTTCAACTTCTGATTTTTTTGGTCTTTCGACTTATTTAAGTCAGAAGTCACTTAGAACACATTGCTTCTAATTTTATTTTTTGGATTTTTTTCCTTTTCTTTTTCGCTTTGTTCCTTTGTATTGTCCATGACGGTATAACAATTTTTTTAATTTATTCTCATTTTTTAATTTTTTAAATTAATAACTATTACAGTATAATTTTAATAAAAATCAAAACCTATAATTATAAACTTAAATCATAAGTTAGTTAGAACATCACCCTACACGGAGCCTAAGGGGATGTTTGGTTCATGACCAGAAGTTGCTTAGCCACAAGTTAGGCGTGCCACAGTTTTTAGGTAGCTGTTTGGTTCACTGACGCAACTGTGGCATACCACACTTTCTTAGCACCCGACCCCACACGTCATAGACTCAGTTTCTTGCCAAACTTTGCCACAAGTGTGGTTTCGATTTTGTTAGCCACACTTTCTGTGACAGCCACACATTGCCTAAGTTTAGGCATGACAAACTTAGGCCCTGTTTGTTTCCACTTAAGATTATTATAATCTAACTTATAGATGGAGGATTATATAAGCTAGATTATAATAAGCTGGTGGAAAATAAGCTGTCAAGTGTTTGGCAGCCTGGATTATCAGAGTTATGGATTGTTGTATTCGAATGTTTAAAGACTACAATGTCCTTGAGAGAGAGGTAAGGGAGTTGGGGGATGGATGAATGGCAAAGGTGGGTAATATTTCTAAAGTTTTATGGTCTTTAAAATAAAAGGTGGATCTATAAGCTGAAATAAGCTCCTTTTTTGAGCTTATTAGATTACAATAATCTGGGCTATTAGATTATAATAAGTTACCTTATAATCTAGGCTGTTTGTTTCCACTTATGATTATAAGCTAGATTATAATAATCTTAAGTGGAAACAAACAGGGCCTTAGGCACCAACCAAACAGGCTCTAACTCAGCAAATCCGCGGCGTGCGTGTGGGACGGTGGGCACACAGGCCAGTCCGCATTTCTTGCCCGCGATGCGATGCCATGCCGCCATGCCAACAGGCAGCTCCCGTGGACGGGGTGCTGGTGTGGAGAGAGCCACTCTAGCCAAGTGATTTTGTCGCTTGCACTGCAGACGTGCGCCCTAAAGCCGCTCGCTTCCCAACGCCGCCTCAAAGGAGATAGCAGTATATCTATACCCCTGCTCTCTGCTGCAGCGTGAAAATGCACGATTTTCAAAGAAAATTTAAAGGAATCTACTCCTATAAAAAGATCCTACATAAGCTGTTTGGTTCAAAAAAAAAATGCCACCAGAGTTTCTTTGAAATTTCTGTGAAACGATGTACTTCATAAGAATTTTGGAGGAAAACAAACATCTACTTAAGTCTCTTTGAAATTTTAAAGTCTATGACAATCATACCATTCATCAAAATTTCTGGGGTTTTCCTATGGTCTAACCAAATAACATTTGTTACACATTCATGTGTTTCTAACTCATGCAGGGTTTAACAGAGTCGTGAAATTTAATTCCTGTGTTTTTTCTGTTACAACCTTTACGACTGTGCCTAGGATCTCTACGACCACTCTGTAGTCGATACGACTACCTCCTGCAGCCGTATGACCACGTTGAAGAGGCTACGACCATCTCCTGTGTCGCTACGACCGCTCTGCTGGTTCTCCGACCATGCTGACAGTCGTTACGACTACGTTGTGGTCTCTCCGATCACGCCTCGCTGCTCCGACCACGTAGTCATAAACTTCAGCTGAAGTTACGACCACGTTCACCGCCGCTACGCTGCACTTTCTTCGACCACGGTCGATCGCCGTAGTCGTAGCTCCTTACGACCACACAGTGATTCTGTCGATCATGTCGAAGGCTCTGTCGACTACTGTAGTCGTAATGCTTTACGACTACGTTAGCTGCTTCACGACCGTGGTCATAACTCCTTTACGACCACGTCTTTCTGCTATGTGACCGTGGTCGTAACTCCTTTACGACCACGTTTTCAGCACCTGCGGACACCTCCATGGCTCCACTCGTCGCTGTGGTCGTAACTCCGTTTACGACCACGTCTGCGAACACACGATGAACTCGATACTTGATAGTTTCCCAGAGCCAAATTGCTCTTTCTTCTCTTCTTTGTTTCTTTCACTCGATCACACCGATCGCTCTCTCTTGCCTCTCGATCACACCAATCGCCTTGGCCTCAACTCGTTGCTCTCTTGGTTATATGTCTCTGCCTTTTATATCCTACTCTACGACTTCGACTCGGATACAACTATGACTATGACTCGAACTTGGCTACGACTATAAAGCAGAATTGAACTCGACTATGACACAGAATCGTATACGACCACGACCAAACTCGTACATGACTCCGACCACTTGTACATGACCATGACTACCAACTATGGTTTCTAAACTGAAAAACAAAATTACAAACTCTAACATTTTTCTATTTCTGTGTTTCTCAATTCCTGCATTCAAAGAGGTCTTAACCCGAAAAGTTGCTGTTGGTGTTGGGTACCGAGCTGTTTGGTTACTCTACTTAACTGGAATATACTTGTACTTTGAAACAAAAGAATTTTATAGGAATAGGTTCATACACGTTCACTTGTTTCGTATCTATCAGGTAACATTTACCACATAAACCTCAATTGCATCGAGTCCTGTAAGCAGTGGTGTATAAAGGATTAAAGGATCATTTTACACCAGCGGCGCTTGCATCCCTTGGCTTCTTGCATACCTTTCTGAACCAAAACTTCTCGATCAGCTTAATTAAACGAGAAACCATTCTTGTTAAACTACTTCCAAGCGCTAGGGGCGCAATTCCTTGTCAGATTCCACTAAATTATTCGCTTTCCTTCACCTTCAAAGAGAAAGAAAAGTCGAAGGCTTTATGGGGCAGAGGCTAAATCAACAAAGCTGCAGGACAAGGCCCCCCCAACATAGTTTCCCCACATGCTGATACCGCGAAAAGAAAAACTAGCTAACGGTATACCTTCGCTAGCTCTCCCTACTTGCCTTCTCCTCACCCTCTCTCTCTCACTCGCCGGCGATGAGCACTACGAGGCGACGTCTATCAGCGGAGGAGGAGGGCCGATGGGAGTACCATCATCGCCAGTTTCACCGTGCCCCTGTTATAGAGGGAAGCCGAGGAGGCGGTGATCCAGCGGTGGAGGGCATTAAGCGGCGGTGGAGGGAGGCACGGTGAGACGGCGGCGTATTGAATATTATATTAGACGGGGTGGGACGGCGAGGGAGGGGGAGATGGTAGTGCAACGAGATCATCGTCAGCTGTCGGTGGGGGATGGTAGGTGGAGAAAGAGCACGGAGCTTGGCTGACATCGGAGAAAAAGACGAGAAGGATGACGCAGTTAAGAGAAAGAAAGGGGAGGAAAGCAGTTGAGAGGAAGACGAGGAGAACAGCGCTAGTTAGATGCTATACTATTTGGATTGATCCGCATAGTGTGTTGTAGTACTCCATGGCAAACCTTACAAGAAATGTTAGTGAGCTGCTAATCCAATCGGTAATACACATGATGTTAATGCGGAGGTCATCGGAAAATATTGGACACTTTCTTCTTCTCTTTTTCCTCGCTTTCGATGTGAATATGCTTTTTAAAAAAATCGCTGTCGATCTGTTTAGGTGTCGAAACATACGGATACCATTGATTCCCGTTGTTCTTGTCATTCGTACCGTAGGTCCGTAGCCACCACGGTGAAACTCGACGTGTTTTAACATGTACTGTGTGTCCATGTTTGGATTGACATATATACAGCAATTAGTACAGTCCTGAAGAGTCTTTCTGCTCACGTGGGTTTTTGTGGATTATAACTTATTTTACACCGTTTCGTATTGTATCTGATTTATTTTATACTATAATTGTTGGTGGTTTTTTTTATGTAATTAAATTTAAATTTTTAAAAAATAAAAAACAGCTTAGCTCATCATGGGACAATGCAAAATAATAGGAAAAAGAAAAAGGTAAAAAAGCCAAAAAAAGATAAAAACTAGAAAAAGACGAAATTAAGAAACTAGAAGCCAAAAGCCCAATGAAGAAGCCGAAACGAGCAAGGCTAGGCCAAACGACTTCTGTTTCTGATTTTTGAAACATGTCGGTTTCTTAATTTTGATTATTTAGCTTTTCCCCTTCTTATTCTTTTGTGTTGTTTGTGAAGATATAATGATGTTTTTATTTTTTATCTCATTTTTTAATTTTTCTTTATTTTTTTACTAACAGTTGCTATAGCGCATTTAAGTTTGAAGCCGATAACTAGAAGCTTATTGCAGCACTAGCGTAAAAGCCATCTTGTACCCTCCATTTTTGACTATGACATAAGTGATCTAGCTAAAACTCTTATGCTTGGTGATAGTATTTTACTGCATTTGTTTTTCCTTTTTTTTTGGGAGGACTGCATTTGTTCATATTTAAGACTCGGGGCTGTACCGTTGTAGTCTCAAGTCTTGATTTTTTTTTTAAAAAAAAGCAATTAATTTTTTATTTTAAATTATAGTAACATACCTACCTTTTTTGCGGCAATAATCATTTATCGCTCCACGGTTGGACGACTAGCTATTGTTGGATGACTTGAACTAGTCGCCAACCGTTTGGTGACACGTGGTCAAGTCGCCTGACCGTTCGGACAAACCTTTCGGCTTACTGGACCAGTGCGTTAATGCACAACAACATGCGAGCCATTGTGTGTCACATCTTGAGGGCGAGGATGGCGGCCTAGTTGGGGTGGTCTGTACGCAGACACCCTGACGGGCTTAGAGACTAGACCTACGCTGGAAAGACAGGTTTGTCTGCAAAGTGCGACTCTTCTTTTTACGATATTTCCTCTATGTACTAACTTCTTTGTGCTTTGCAGGCTGAGTGATGCCAGCCTTCTACCTCTCGCACGGATGGTGGAGGCCACCGACGAGGACCGCAGTCCGATCGACGACGACGGGGAGGTCCAGGCTGCCTCGAAGTGGTCACAACGGTTCACATTCAACCGATCGCTACTAACAGCTCTGGTGGACCGAGGCAGCTCGAGATGCACACCTTTCACCCCCCCATTCAGGGAGATGGCCCCCACCCTTCACCCGAAAACTAGTCGTTGGAGCCAAAAGAGGGCAAGAATCAGCCTGAGACCCGATATTACCACCAACACATGGCCGGTATTACCGCAGTCCTCTCAACGGCTATAAAACTAGCTGTTAGAACACCCTACCAGTCAGACCGCCCACGTAGGGACCGGTCTGACTACCAGGTTCGGTCAGACTGCAAAGGTACCGATCAGACCACCAGCTGAGATTTTCAAGAAGGCAACTCTCCGGAAAAACATACCGCTACACAAGCGGTCATACCGAGGGCTAGTCTGACCACAACTTGTGAGCCGGTCTGACTGGGTGCCGGTCTAACCACAATTATAATGCCGGTCTAATCGTTTCACCGATTTTGACCATATTGGTCTTCGACCACATTGGTTCAACCACGTTATGTAGACCACGTTGTGTCAATCACATTGGCTTGAACATGTTGTATCGACCATGTTACTCTGTTAAACCTCTAGACCAGTCTAACCGCTTCACTTATGCTGGTCAGACCGGTTTTTTGGACAACACACAGTAGTGCATCTTCTTATGAGGAATTTTCACAACCAAATTGCAGATTGAATATTTGGGCACTCAAGGTTGGTATGAGATTCTTAGTAGGTTATGGAACACATCTGTCAACATTTTAGAATCATACCACAAGGAGGGGGAAAACATTGACTCAAATAATTTGCAAAATGCATTCGCAAACTTCAAGTCACATGTCACAAGGAACTTATGCATGAGCTACAATCATTTTCAAAACACAATCGAAAATATTAACATCATACCATGGAGAGAGTTAGAGCAAGTAAATGAGCTATCAACATATGGTATGTTCAAGCTACTAGTCGTGACCCCTCTTAATAGTATAACATTCTATACTAGCAACCTGGTCTTCCAACCAAACACCAAGGCCAGTAAAAAGATTAGAAACATATCTTTAGCCCTATATAGCCATACATTTACCTTGCGTATCCTCTTGAAGCTTGATGACACACATATCAACTTCAAGTTTAGGTCTTTGACTTTATTTTATCTTCTTGACATCTTGGACTTGAGAATATTCACTCGTATGAAACTTCTTAAGTCATCCATCATCGTGGGACACATCCTATCTATTCGCCTCAATGAAAATGTTAGTCTCACAATTCGATTATCATTAATTACTGAAACATGTCATTAACTCATAATGATGGGTTTAGATCCTTCAGGCCACCGACCGGGGGTGGGACATGGTGATGACAGAGGAAGTGCTACGGGTAGTGTAGTAGGCCCCGCGTAGGGGCTTTTCTGTATCTGTATTCATTGTGTACATATTTTACTTCATAGTTTCTATAGCATGATTGTGTATAAATTCCCTCGTGCATCGTAATATCACTTACTTTTCTACTTACAAATCATTGTGACCTCAATCGTTTTCACAAAATTCTTTAGGAATTTATCGCACTACAACAACATACAACGATCATAAAATGTTATTGTGAGTCTAACAAATTTTGTATCCTTAAGAATCTACAAAAATCACGAATGGACTAACCAACATTGTCTGCCCTTTAATTTAAAAAAAAAACAGCCTACAAACAAGATGTGCTAAATTTATGACCTACAAAAATTGTCATTTACCCCTATAATTATTTCCATCGGATTAATAAAA
This sequence comes from Dendrocalamus sinicus, assembly GCA_036346575.1. Classification (NCBI taxonomy): domain Eukaryota; kingdom Viridiplantae; phylum Streptophyta; class Magnoliopsida; order Poales; family Poaceae; genus Dendrocalamus; species Dendrocalamus sinicus. The sequence goes on from CM070646.1 coordinate 15,023,152, forward strand.
TAGTAATATTATTATTTTAAATCGTCCAACTGTTGGACAACTTGGGCTACTAGGGTTGAGCGATTAGAGCCTAGTTGCTCCACAATTGGGCGACACATGGCCAAGTCACCCAACGGTTGGGCAACTAACCCAAGTTGTATAACTATGGAGCAATAGATGGTCATTACGGAAAAATAAAACATGGATATATTACTGTAATTCGAAATAAAAAATAAATTATCTAGAAAATTCCTCCAGTCTCAGTTTTTTAGCCCAAATTCGCATCGTTGGCTTCATTTCATTATTGGGCCTAAAATTCTCTCTGAGTTTTTCTTTTTTGGACTTTAGTTCATTTTTGTGCTGAAGTGTGTCTTCAGGCACTGCAATGAAGCACAGAAACATTTCTATGCTCTATCTAGCACAAGTTGATTGTCTGCTAGATCATCCATTGCATTACATAGGCACAGTCCTCGTAAACTAATATTTCTTAGGAGAGTTTACGTGAAAATATACTGTCAAAATTATGTGTCAACGATCTAAAATAGAGTTGTTCAATGCAGAACTTGATACCAGGCATACCCTACTCTATTGGTCAAGAGGGTGGCTTCCCACTTCTTAAGAAGTGTCAAGGTTACTATTACAAAAACACGTTTCTACTTTTGGTGACACCCATTCCCTACTTTTTCCTATTTACCGCCATACATTTTTGAAGTATAGAGCTACAAAAGAATACAACGGTGTCTAAAGTCACACCGTAAGTTTTTTTTTATAGATCTAACTCAAGCCCAACACTTAGTTATTAAGGCGCTGTTTATATTAGTTTTTATTTTTAGCTTCTATTTAGAAAAATTAAAAGTTAATATGAACACCTACCTTCTCGAAGTGATTCTTTACTCCTCTCGTTACCGTCTCGCTCCGCGGATAAGACAAGGGTCACGAGTGCATCAACACCTAACTCCTCTCGCTCTTGTTATGCACACACATCTTTCCCTTAATTTTTTTCACCGTTTGTCCCCTCTTATTAAAAACAGTTTCTTTTAACTATTACTATTTATTTTCAATCAATAATCATAATAAAAAACTATCAGCAAAAATTAATGTAAATACAAACACCTCGAAGCCTGATGGCACAACACTATCACTCATTGGTCCATAATGCACGAAGTCCTTACTTTTCCACGCCAGCTTAAGCACGTGCCTCTAACCTTGCTGTTGGAGATGCTATGTGCTGAGTGCTTAGAGCATGTACAATGCAAGATATTTATATATGAATGTTTAAAGAGAGAGAATATAGTCACATCATCAAACACCCATGCAAAAGTTATTCCCTCCAATGCAAGCATCTCTTCCATAGATGCTTAGATGCTATATTTTCTATTAATAGAATCAGTTATATACATAAGCATCTACTAAGCACTGGTGCTTATTTAAGCATCGATGCTTCAAAATAAGCACCTTATCTGTCCTATGTGGCAAGAAAAAACAGTTTTTCATTGCTAAGCACCTCTCTAAGAGCCTGTATTGTACATGCTCTTATATACTCCCTCCGGTTTAAAAAATATTTTAAAATATGTATAGTCAAAATTTTAAAATTTTGGCCATCAACATTTTTTTTTAAATTTTAGATTAGATATATGAAATTATATATGTACATTAGTATTAAAAATATTTTTATAATATTATAATTTTTAGGTTTTACAAATATATTATAATAACATTAGTGATCAAAGTTGCATTTTAATGACGATGGTGATATCCAAAACAAATTGATTTTTTGAACCTGGGCAAACAGTAAGTCTATAACTAGCCAACGGGTCAGATCCACGCTTGGGCTTCCAAATACAGATCTTGTGACCACATCGAACGGCTCTCATCGTCCCCAGAAAACAACATAATCAGCACACCAAAAATGTGGCGGCCAGGGGCACACCACGCCACCGTTCCGCCCTTGCCTCCGCCTCCGCCCCCATCGCCCATGGCGGACGAAACCCTCGCTCCCTCCTCCTCCTCGCTCACCTCGTCACCAAAACCTTAAACCCTAGCCCAACTCGAGTTCCAATTTGACACCTCCGCCGCCGCCATGGGGCCCCATCGAGATGTTCACTTCGTCTCCTCCGCGCGTCAAGCTCCCGAGCGCCGCCCCTACCCCGGTGTAATACCACTTAAATGCAAAGGGAGAATAAAAGAGATAAAGTAGAGTTTTGCCGTCAGATCCATCGGCTTTTAGAATGCTGAATAAATAACGCTCGCAGAGGTTCCCAAACCGTCCAAGGACGGTCGGCACCATCTAGAAAGCCGAATAAAAGTAGCGCTCTCAGAGGTTCCCAGACCGTCCGGGGCCGGTCGGCACCGTCTCGCGTTATGGGTTTTCGTCATTCGGCAGGAAATTCTATTCTTACCTTTTTTGACTTACATGCCGCAGTAGAAAAGCCAATCGTACAAAGCCCACATGTGGACCAAAAGGACCTTAAAGCCCTCAGACTTAAGAGGGAGTGAGATGATGAGAGAGGGGCATTCTGGTCATGGCACAGAGAGAGAGAGAGAGAGAGAGAGAGAGAGAGAGCGGCCATTCCCTCATAAGCCAACCAACATGCCAGCCCCACACAAAGCCCTATTCTCATTTCTCCTCCCCAGCCGAGAACTCAACCAGAGAGCAAACATTTCTCATTAGAGCTAGCACTAGAGAGTAGCTATCTCAATCTCTTCCCCTCTTCTTTTCCCCACTAACCAGCTATAGCAACACAGACATAGTAAGGAAGAGCATACTGGACGAGAGGAAGCAGGAGGAAGACGAAGGCAAGGAGCGAGGAATGTGAACGGCATCCCTGTGCTAACCATGAAAGCAAGACGACGCCGTTGACAGCAACCAGAGGGGACCATCCACGACCGCCGAGAACCCCAACCTTGTCCTTGCCCATTTCTTTTCTAGATAGGCAAGCAAGTAAGCCCCTTACCTTCTACCCTTGCTTACGGCGCCATAGCATAGCACAATAGCACACAATAATAGATGAAGAGCACACAGAGAAAGGGGATAGGGGGCAAACCGTCCTGGTGGTGGGGGCGGCCAGCCGACTGCAAGCTGTGGCTGGCGAGCCCAAACCCGTATGGAGCGGCAAACCGAAGGGGGCGACGACGGGATGGGCTTGTGAGCCCATGAACCCGAGTTGGCGGGCTTCGGCCACCGACTGTTGGATGCGTAGGGGAGGCGCCATAGGGAGCGGTGAGCTCGGGGAGGCGGCTGAGCCTCTCACCGGCGCCGCGTTGGCGGTTGACAGCGCTGAGCCCTAGCAGTGCGCGCCCGATAGGACTGTTCGTTCGGTTTTTTCGGTTTATACGGTTCGATAAATACGGTTTGTTCGGTAAATACGGTTTGAATAATTCGGGAAATACGGTATTTTATAAAATACGGTGCGGTATCGGTAAATACCATATTATTTCGGTACGGTATCGGTAAATACCAATTTTACCAAAGTTTACGCGAATTGCTAAACGTTAAATAATCTCCATAAGACCATAACTCCATTCCATAATTCAGACTAGCTCTGGCTGACAGCCTGACACAAGCACAAGCACAACTGCACAACTACAAACACAAGCACAGCACAAGCAAAAGCACAACTCTCGTCTCTCTTTCTCACCAGTTCTGGACTTCTGGGCTTCTGGCTGGCACATGCACAAGCCGCACAACAGCACAAGCACAAGTCACAACAATACAACATAAAAAAAGCTCATCAATTCATCATCACATTCACAGATCACTCATTCATCAATCACCAATTTTATCTCATCTCCAATTCTCCATTCTAGAAGCAAAAACCTGCATAATGCATATAAAATAGACCCGATTATCAGAGCATAACGCAAAAGAAAACAAGCCATGCGAGTGCAGTTGCGAGAATGCAAAACAAGGACCTAAAGCCATGCGAATTGCAGTTGCGAGAATGAGGAGTGGCTCAACGGGAGCTCATCGAGCGACGGTGGAGCGCGGGAAGGGGACGGGCGGGGCGACGGTGGAGGATTGGGATTTGGGGTGGGGGCTGGGGTGGTGGGGCGGCAGCGGAGGGTGGGGCGTGGCGGCGGAGGGTGGTGGGGCGGCAGCGGAGGGGGTGGGGCGCGGCGGCGGAGGGGTGGTGAGGCGGCGGCGGAGGGTGGGCGCGGCACGGCGGAGGGGGTGGGGCGCGGCGGCGGAGGGTGGGGCGCGGCGGCGGAGGATTGGGGTGGGGTGGTGGGGCGATGGCGGAGGGGGGGGCGCGGCGGCGGAGGATTGGGGTGGGGTGGTGGGGCGGCGGCGGAGGGGGGGGCGCGGCAGCGGCGGAGGCGATGGGCGGGAGGAGCTCGGCGCCTCGCGGCCGAGGCGGATGGAGGATTGGAGGCGAGTCGCTCGGTCGCGTCTGCAGCTCTGCCGGCTAGGGTTGAAGACGCCTTGAAGGCGTGAGTGCGTGACCGCGTGCGTGAGGCCGCCTGGTGGGCCGAGACGGAGACGTCGAGCTGGGCCGTTCGGTTTAATCGGTTTTTTCGGTTTTCCCTCGGTTTTTACCGAAAAAACCGAATTATACAAATACCCATTTTTTATCTACCGAACCGAATACCGAAAACCGGTCAAACCGAGTTGACCGGTTCGGTTCGGTTTTTTTGGTACGGTTTTTTCGGTTCGGTTTTTTTTTGCACAGCCCTAGCGCCCGAGAAGATGGCAGGTCCGGTCCTGGTTGGCCGGATTCAAGGCAAGGACTGGGGGAAAGGTCGGATTTGGTCCTGGTCAGCCGGATCCAGGGAAGACGGCGCCGGATCTGGCCATGGCCGGCTAGATCCAGGAGAAAGGGAGAGGGGAAGTGAGAGGGCAAGGGTGAGAAGAAGGCGGAGGCGAGCGGAGGACGGCCGGCGTGAGCCCGAGCTCGGCCGTGCGCTACCCCGCGTGCCCCAAATCGTCGGAGGAGCGCCCGAGAGAGAGGGAGAGAGAGGGGCATGAGAGGATAAGGCCGTTCGGCCGAAAGAAAAAAATGAGAAGAAGAGAAAGACCGGGTAAGAAAGAAAGAAAAAGAGAAGAAAAGAGAGGAAAAGGAAAAGAAAAAGAAAAAAAAGAGAGAAATAAAGAAAAGAAAAGGGAGAAAAAGAAAGAAAGAAAAAGGAGGTTTGGTACCTGCGCGACAAGTCCTTAACCTTGTGCGTTTTTATGCTAAAGTTGGGTTAGGCGCGTAGAGTCGTCGTTGTTCGCTTAAGTCTTGGTTTTGATTCGAGGCATTGAGTTGGGTTGACGTTTGTACAGGTGGAGGTCCTGGGTCGGAGCCGTCCACGCGTCATCCCTAAGACTAACCAGGCAAGTGCATGGTAAAGCGGTAAATTCGGGTAGTGATTGTTGTTAGATGAACGATGGTGCATTACTTACCCTGGTACGATAAGATAATTATTTCTGTTCGCATGATGGGAAATGATGATTAACGATGATGAGACATGACATGTCGATGTGCATAAATGGAGAACTTGCATTGCATGCATGTCATGATAGTGCTGTGCTGACAGAGGTCCACTTCGTGTGGACGCTCCACGGGAGTGGAGGTTGAGGTCCTTGTATGAAAAAGGATAGACTACTATGGTCCTCATATGAAAGAGGACGGGCTTGTGATCCCTGCATGGAAATAGGGAGGGCCTGAGTGAGTATCGACAGGTACTCGCTCTGTTATACCGGTATATGCGAAAGAGATAAGAGAGAAATGCATGCGCATATGCATATGCATGATGAATAGTTCATCGGAACTTAAAGCGATTAAATGGAAAAAGTGGTTAATGAAACTGTGATGATCATGGTCTGATTTGTGAACCTGTTATTTACTGTTTTGCTTTATACTTGCTGAGTCTTTTGATTCGCCCTTGCTTTGTTATTTTTTTAGGTGGCTGTTGAGGACGTCTTTTGATTCACCCTTACTTTGTTATTTTTTAGGTGACTGTTGAGGACGTCTTGCACGGGCGGGAGTAGCACATGAATAATTTGTACCAACCAGCAGCATTTATTGTACCACCTTTTGTCAGTATATTTTAGACTCTAATAGCATGCTAGAGTAAACGCTAAAAAATACTATGATGTATTTGGTCGCAGGAATATAAATAAATTAGTGATAGCTTAAAATCTTGTAGTTGTTGATGGAATGGTAAAAGCATGTAATAGTGGTAACATTTCGGGTCCAGAGGGTGGGCCGGGCTGGGTGTTACACCCGGCGCCCGCCCTCCGCTCCGCCGCGCTCCCGTTCGCGCACATCGGCCGCGTCGCCGCGTCGCTCCCCCTGCCCCTGCCGCGGAGGCACGGGAAGGACGGCGGTGGGGGCGGGGGCGAGGAGCGCGTGATGATCAGCGAGGTGGCGGTGCGGGGCAAGGATGGGGAGCCCCTGGAGCTGCCCGAGATGGAGGCGGCGGCCGCGGTGGCGCTGCGCGCGTGCCGCCCCAATGCGGCGCTCACGGTGCGGGAGGTTCAGGAGGTCGTGCACCGCGTCGTGGAGAGCGGGCTCTTCCGCTCCTGCATGCCCGTCGCCGTTGACACCCGCGACAGCATTCGCCTCGTCTTTGAGGTCCGGTTTTTGCTGGTTTCCCAATTCGCCTCCGCAATGCTTATTTCTGGAACTGAAGGATGCAGACTTTGGGTTGTTTTTTGGTATAGGTGGAGCCGAACCAGGACTTCCATGGGCTTGTCTGCGAGGGTGCCAACATGCTGCCGTCCAAGTTCTTGCAGGAGGCATTTCGTGATCACAATGGTAGGAATGTTAGCTTTTCTCGTGTTGAGCCTGCTATAGTTATGTCGTGGAATGTTGCTGTAGATTAGTTTAATTTAAGCAAGGGTATGTGCCTGTCAGGGTAAACTGTTACATTTGGCTCATTTACTTTGTATCAGTGTTGCATCAACTGCTACTACATGTTAGTACTTAGTAGCTTTAGGCAATGTAAATTGATATAATTTTTCTAGTAGTAATGTGGGGAAAAAGTCACCGAGAATAGAGTACATAACAATGATTAGTATCCCGTATATTTGACCTCATATAACATTAGTCTAGAATGGTAAGGCATTGAGAATTAGCACCTCATTTTTTTCAGCTTTTGGTCGTATTAAGATTTCACTAGATTAAATGATGCAGCATAGTTATGAGACATTGACAATGCAAAAGTGGTAAGCAAATAAAGCACACTGCTTTGTAGTATCGCACTGTTGTCTTATTGTTTGTTTAGTCTCGATCTTGCAATAATAACGTTTTTCCACACCACAGAAATTCATGGTAAAATAGATCAATCTATCATCACCTAATCTCTTGGTATCCTTTCTTCATAGAGAAAAGCTCATTTCCTCGTATAATCTTAATGTACTTTTGTTAACTTGTTGAATTTGTTGTCAAGACCCAATTGAGTTTTTGGTGTTACATTATGCAGGGAAAATAATCAATATAAGACATTTGGATTAAGCGATCAAGTCTGTTAACGGATGGTATCAGGAGTGTGGTCTAACTGGCTTGGTAAGCGGGGAAATGATCAATATAATTCATGTTCCACTATTATATGTAGTTTCATAATACTCATTGTTTTGTGCTATATGGTGTTGTATTGCAAGATGTTTAAGAGCATTTGCCTATAATAGGTGTCTAGTGCTCATTTGTCTTAAAGAACATACTCTGTAACTTCTTGGCCTTATGCTTACTATCATAGTAATTAGGTTCTTATTCTCCTGCTTCTCTAACCCACTAGGCACAAGCCATTGCATATCTCTCACCAATATTAATTAGGTAGGGCATACAGCATAGTTTTCGGTATTTCCTGGTATGTAAAGTAGAACATATAGAAGCTATGAATTTCCATTCTCAATCATGTTTTTGACTCTTTGTGGTCTTAGTCCTAACAGAACTAGAGATATGATGTTGGAAAATGTAAATGTGTGGTAGTTAACGACCTATTGGTTAGTTGAATTTACCACAAATTTAGTTGCCTATTAGTTTATGTCAAAAGCAACGCCTTTTACAGTATTAACTTGCAAAAAGTATCTTGATTGCTAATGATAAATCGATAAAGGCCCTTGATGTGGCTTCAGGTTTCTTATGCTGAGATTCTTTCTGGAGGAATTCTGAGGCTACGAGTTTCTAAAGCTGGGGTCAATAATATCAACATTCGCTTTCTTGGTAGAAGAACGTGAAATTATAACTTGACATAGTGAGATTCTCTTCATTGATCACTGTTTTATAGCCATATAATATTCTGATTTTCTTATCTTTTTCCTTCTCTGTCCCTTTCGCTCCGTCATTAGTGGTGAACCAACTGTTGGTAAGACGCAACCAGAAACCATACTCTGGCAACTTACCACCAAGAAGGGGGCAGGTCAGAGCATTTTCAAAAGTCCCCCTGCTGTATTTGTGTTTTGTCTACTTAGAAGCACTATTGATGATATTTATTAATGTTTATTTCGATTATGTCCTTATTGTACCATTTTGCATGGTATGTGATTTTAAGAACCATTTCCATCTAGCACTTGATGATACCGAGGTTGGCCTTGCAAACCTCACCAATGTTGGCTTAGAGACTTGGCTGGGAATAGACCCTGCAACGGGTGTCATTGTTCCGAGGTGGTCGTGGGCCCGAAGTGGCACGGGGACCCTCCTCTGACAGATTTTACTTGACTTGATGATTAACTCATGATTATCTTCTCTTTGGGATCTTAGCTTGATGCTCATCAACTTATGATGATCATCTCTTCTTTTTTAATCTTGATTTGATAATCAACTCATGCGCCTTCCCAAGTCATCCTCATCATGGAATATAACCTATTTTGCAAACTCAATGGAAATATTAGTCCCACAAATGGTTGTCATCAATTGCTAAAACTCACCATTAAAACATAATGGCAGGGTTTTCAATCTCCTCCTTTTTAGTAATTGATGGCAACATAAAAATATGTTTGTTACTAATCATCAAAACTCGCCATTAACGTATAATGGAGGGTATAGATCCTTCAGCATCTCGGTGGGGTAGGAGATCGAGCGGGCGGCACCTCTGCTAGACTTGGGGAAGATGAGGATTGCACGGCCGTTCTCGATGCGACCCTCGGTATGAAGCACACCGTGGTGGGGCTGGCCAAGAATGCAGATTACGAGCTCGGCATGCATGGCGTCCGTGTGAACTGCATCTCCCCCTTTGATGTGGCCACCCCAATGTTGATTAATGCGTGGCGACAACGCGCTGACAAGAGTGAGGCCATCGACGATGCAGTGCCGAGCGAGGAGGAGGTGGAGAAGACGAAGGAAACGGTGCGAGGCATGGCAACACTCAAGGGCCGTGGAGGCAGACGCAGCCGACGTCGTAGGCGGTGACTCCTTAACGCTGTGGCATTGGGGCCACCGAGGCGGACGCAGGAGGCGATGGCCTGCTCGAAAGGGAAGGAGAGGAAGAGAAACAGAGGAGGAAGATAAGTGGCGTGACGTGGCACTTGTCTGATGTGGCATGCATGCATGGCGTCCCGGGTGGCACCCGGTAACTGCTGTTCCTCAGCGTGCATGTATGACAGGTGGGCCCCATGTGTCAGCACCACCAGCTCGAGACGAAACACAAAACAAATGCTGCAGAAATCAGATAGTTTCATCACTAAAGTTGTAGTTTTGTGAAATTTACTCATCATAGATTTACTGACATAGATGTGCCTGGATAAACTGAAATTGCACATGCCTAAAATTTCTCACTGGAGTTTTCAAACAGCTTTGCATATTCTCATCAGAATGTTTTTGGGAGGAACAAGAAGTTGAATCTCTCACTAGAGAGGTTCCAAATAGATTCCATATTTCGATTAAACTACACTAACCCTTGGATTGACGGCGACAATAAGGGGACCTCCAGAACGATCATGGGTCATGTATTTACCTTTGATATGATATCTTCACAGTTCCATGATTCCATCAGTCGAGAATCATGACTCCTGGAACGCTTATTCATGGTGGGGACCATCCTGACCATGGGGCCCTTATAATTGTCTGGCATTGAATATAGTTGACCATTCAGGCCTAAATGGAGCGGTACGCTTGGATTAATATTTCAGGTAAACAAGTGAATTGTATGGCGTATTAATCAAGTAGCCTTTTCTCTCTCCCTACTTGTAGGCCTGGAGACAACCCAAAATAGACATGATGATGTGACGTTAGTCCTACCTTAGGTAATAGAATTCGGAAAAAGGTTCATGAGCACAGTTGTGTACCAGTGTAGGAAACAAGTGGATTAAGCATTGTGGAATTGTTTTTTGTTTAACATCTGTTGTTTCCTTTGCTTACCTATCCTGTGAAAAACAAGCCAAATTGCATTCTGCTGAGTACTGACACTTTCCATGCAGCTTGCTGGTGCTCGTGATGACAAAGGACAAAGGCAGCCCTGTCATCAGAGATTTCTATAACAGCCAATTAGCTGCCAGGTTTGAAACCTCAGTGTCTCATTTTACCTTTATTTTGCACCATAAATGTGTTTGGCTACACCATGAATACAATTGTTGAATTATGTTACTATTTGAAATCTGATGTTCCTGTCATGACAATATAGCGGAAATGCTTATGATGACACACTAGTTGCTAAGCTTGAAAGAGTCTACACAGACTCTGGAGATCATAGTGTTAGGTCCTTAGGATCTTCTAGGTCTAGATCTGAGGGTGTTCTTGTTCGGATGCGAGAGAGAAGGAGAGAGGGAGAGAGCATTAGGGTTAGGGGTACCGACCGTCCGATGCATTGGAGGAGGAGCTGGCCATCGCTGGTTCGTCGGTGAAGTCTGCGCACGGGCAGCGACGGTCGGGGAAGAGGAGGGCGGCAGCGGCGGCGGAGATCCGGTGACGGGGACGGCGATGGAGCTTCCCGCCGCCGACTGCACGTCCCTCTAGATCGGTCTAGGGTTTGTCGGGTGGGGTTTGCGGCTCAGGCGAACCTCGTTAGTCGAGCCGCCGGCCTCCACCCTCTATTTATTGCGCAGCGCGACGGGGGCCCATTAGCCAATAGTTGGGCTGAGCGCCCCCGATCAGGGCGCGGATCAAGGTCCCAATTAGCCGTTGGGCTAATCGGGGAGAGATCAATCTAACACATAGCTCTACAATGGTTGGCATTTATCCTACTTCACTCTGCTGCTTTGTAATTTTATTGTCATAATCTCTTATCTCCTACCATTGTTACTGCTTCTAGTTCGTTTTCAACATTGAGCAAGGTCTTCCTATTCTTCCTGAGTGGCTTAGTTTCAACAGAGTGACAGTGCGTTTGAGGCAGGGCTATGAAATTGGTCCTGCTTGGCTTCTTCTAAGGTACGTTTTAGTGCATATCCTGCCATTGATGGAACAAAAATACAAGTGTGACCTGAAGGTTTTGCATAGCAAGTTGCACTTTCTTTTTTTCCGGTTAATTTACCCATTTCCTATATTAATTTTTATGTGATCTAGTGCTTCTGGTGGTCATGTGGAGGGAAAATTTTCGCCTCACCAAGCGTTTGCAATTGGTGGGACAAATAGTGTAAGAGGATATGAAGAAGGTGCTGTTGGTTCTGGCCGTTCATATGCAGTTGGTAGCGGCAAAGTCTCTTGCTGCATGGTAGGTTTTGCCTCTATTTTCTGGAGTATTGAATTCTTTGTCTTTTTTAAAAGGAAATTGACATGAAAGACCAGTACAGTAAAATACAGACAATAATACGCAGTTCCCCATAAATACCTAGCTGACAGCACGAATATGCATATACAAAGAAGAAAGTAAAACATGGTACTATTTGAAATTAGTAGCAATTTAAGATGAAGTTTTGTTTGTTGAATTGGATGTATTTAGTATTATAGTTAACTTGGTGAAGCAAACTAACAAGTGCACAAGATATGAAATAGTTACAACTTTTTGTTGTATCTAATGCCAAATAGTTCAGTTGTATAACATCCAATCAATTATTTTCTTTGAGACAGATATAGTCCAACACTTGGATCAGGTCAATCTGAAGAATTATACATGTCAAGACCAGTGTAACATCTCCAATGCATGATGAACGTAGATGAATTGCCTAATGAAAATGTGCAACCTAGCTGATTGCTGTGCATGTTTGGACCTTCTTAGCCATGTGCCCATGCATAGATAGGCTACTTGAACAATTAATTAAATGTCAATATGAAGATTGCTATCTGCAATGACACCAAGTGAAGAACACTTGTTGCTGTGCTACTCTGATGCACATCGCGCGTGCTCTATGATCTCATGCATAAAAAACCAACATTTTATACCCTCATTTTGATTACTCACAGTACTTGTTTGGTATGTAGTTTGGGCCGCTGGAAGGTGTGGTCTTTGGCGATTATGGTGTCCTAAAGTTCCTGGTAAGTTATGTTCTACTCACATTTTGCCCAAACAGCCATTTTGTACTCTCTCTCTATTTTTGGCTAAGCCCAGTTCTCATTTGCACCATCTCTATTTCTTGTTTAGGTGACCCAGCAGGAGCCCGTGCGAAGCCAGGAATTGGTTGTGGGTACGGTGTTGGCATCCGTGTGGACTCCCACTGGGACCTTTGCGACTCGAATACGCTTTCAATGATAAACAAGCAAGACGATCTCACTTTGGGGTTGGCTACAGAAATTAACCTGTGCGAGCGTCTGTTATATTCATCTGCGTGATCCTCCGTTTGATTTGCTGAGCATTTGCCTCTGGTAGGAAATAGTGCCACCTCTTCCATTTCTTTGCGGTGTCGATACAAATTTTTGCAAAGCAAATTTTGTTTAGCCCAGATTGCCTAATTGTAACATACAGTTTTTCCCCTTCTCTGTTGTAAACGAGTTTTTGTCGGTGGTGTGAAATTTGAGTCAAAGAAATCAAAACTGAGGACGGTGTCAGCGATGTGCCAAGTTCACTTTCCCCCCCTAACAGTGCACTTGTCAGTTGCTACTATTTGTAGTGTACTGGAGCCCAGAGTTCTACTGGCTGGTTTCAGCTTCAGAAATCTGAGCCTCCCTTGGGAGGCAGAAATTTCAGCTGAAACAGCATAGGCGAGTATTTCAAGATATCATCACCCGTCTCATGACAAAGTTTGCAACAACCAAAGCTGCCTCCCTCTGCGTCCGGGACCAATGCCATGTTCGTACGCATGGGCCTGTCTCATGAGTCATGGCAAGTTGCACCATGCACCGGCTTTCATCAGGCCTCATGAAGAAGAGCCTACCAATAAAAGTGGACTGGTGAGTACTCACAGAATCTTCCATCCACGCCATGGGCCATGCTAACAGAAGCATAAGCATTAATCAGTGTCTCATGGATACGATCATCCATGGGGTCCCTTCATCTCAGAAAATGATGATATCCTTTTTCTTTATCAAGATTATCAGTAATATCTCCTAGCCAGCTAGGCTGACAATTTTCATCCACAAGGCAAGAATTCCCATACAAAGATTTTCTCTGGTGTTTTTCCACATTGCTACTCTACTTCATATGATTGGAATTCTTGGTGTTAATGTCGATGGATGAGCATAAGTGCCTGTATAGTCAGGGTAACTCCAAACACTACTAGTACTACACTTGTATTTCACATTCAGCTAGCAAATACATACATGATGGAGCAACAGTTCTTCCAGATCAAAAAACAGCAAATCACTTTGTCACACGTTACCTTCTCCAAAGCTTGCAGCAACCCAGCTGTCTTCTGCACACTGGATAAGAGATGAGTGCCCTAAACTAGCTAGTTTCTTCATGTGTGCCTGCCATAGCATTTGGCTCCAATCAAACAAGTCATGCTGCAATGCATTGCCTGCAGGCTGCAGGTAGCCATCCTGCAGGGGGTTGTTTGAACAAGTTGGCCAAGCTAATCAATACCCAGGAGACCATTTCCTGGGGATCATGCATGAGATCATATGCAGATAGAAGCTGACAAGCCAGATGCAGCCACCAATTAACAGTGTGTGATCAGCACATGATCGGAGGGAGAGGCCAGCCTGTTTATCCCCACTGGTGCAGCGGCCCGACCGACCGATGATTTTCGCATCCGCGATCATGAGGTTTCTTGCAGATTTATCTCCCTTGGAGACATCTGAGGACAGCAAGGATGCTTCTGCTGTTTGTTCATGGTAATCCTCTGCCACTCAGCGTCAGACTTCATCGGAAGTCACTTTAGTATCCTAAGAGAAATATGCATATATGGAGTGGCGCCAATTAAGCCCTGCCATTACTTGTCCACATCCATGCACCGCAAGATCTAACAAGGTCAGATTCATATATAGAGAGAGAGATGTTGGCCTCCCAACTAACTGCAATTGCAACACTGCAACCAAGGCAAATGCTACTGCATTCCATCGATCATTTAGTTGTGGCTACTGGGTAGGCACATGGAATGAACCCAAGTCTATGGTTTTTCGGTTTCGGTCGAAATTACAGCCACGGTCATATGCTACATGTAAAGAACATTTCCATGTTGCAAATTAAGATGTAAAGAAGAACACCACTGAATTAGCGGTCATGTAACCAGCTGGTCACAGAAAACGAGAGAGAGACAACAGCTAAAGATCCTTCCATTTTTCAACCAAAAAACTAAAGATCAATGATGGCACTACATTACCTGCCTAGCTAGCTAGATGGTTCAAAGAAAAGGAAAGGAAAAAGACGTTAAGTTAAAGCTGCTACGTGCTGTCTACTCGGTTGATACAAAATCGAGTATTCCAACACCGACTTTTCCAGGCACTGTTGCACTTTGGCTATTAGGACACAAAGCAAGCACATCTAGATCCTCATCCACATCAGCATACCTGTCCTTTCGTAGATTGGCACCAAAGGCAAGAGCTAGCTAGCCACCGGTGTGGGTATCTTGTGCGTGCGCATGCAAAGGCTCGATCCTAGTAGATATATAGGAAGCGAGAAAGCACCTTGTCATCGTCTACTCATCTCCAGAAATTCAAGGACACACGTGCTAGTTAGCCTAGCGTGTACCATGCACACTGTACAGCTTTTGTGTATGTTCTCTTTCCTGTTCTTTTTTCGTGTTCTGATTGATATGGTAAAAATTTATAACATTTTTCTTACCCTTTTATGTTCTCCTGTTGATCTAAATTTTCACCACGTTGATGAAAACACAAGAGAAACAGAGAAAAGGGAACAGAGAAACCACGTTCCCGATGAGAAGGATGTGATGCAGATCGACCGTGCTAGCTAGATGCTGGTCCTGCAGGAATGGAATTGCTTAACTGCACCGATAAGCGTTTTCTTGAAGCAATTTGAAGTAGGGCACAGCAGTACTTGTAGTTCCTAGCTAGCTAGAAACTAATTTGACCATCTCTGAGAATTGTACGTAAGCAACACTTATGTGAGAATTGTTTCACAAAAGTGAAAATCACACTATATGTTTAGCTTCTGATAATTATTAGAAGTGCAACCTTATGAGGAACCTTGTCTGGAATGTATCGGATCAGAATGGATTTGGTTGATCTGAGCCATTTGTAGTCTAGATCGAGCAACTTAACCTAGGAGTCCGTCTTGCATGAATTGAATCCAGAGGATCTATACTATTTCCTCTAAAGTACATATATAATTCTCACGTTTCCAAACCTTCCTATGGGGAAATTTTATCTAGAATTTCGATTGGTACGAAAGATATATGGCACCATGATCATGAGTAGTAAGTATCGAGTAACAGTACACAACGGGGGCTGATCGAGATGAACAGTCCCAATCAAGCCCATCAATGCTTCATCTCTCTCTCCTGTCCCTCTACTCTATACCAGTACTGTACTACTATTCTCATTTATGCCTCTTGTTGCAAATAATGCACAGAAAATAAAGAGACAAGAGACACAAATTTTTACGTGGAAAACCCTTGCGGGAAAAAACCACGGGCGCTCGAAGGCAAATCACTATAATATGGAGAGTTTACAATGGAGTGCTTGTTCTTCCTATGGGCTACCGGGGTACATATTTATAGCGTGAGGGAAAAGAGTCCCACACGGAGAGGAAACCGAATCAGAGTCGGTTGCTACAGATTGACACCACGTCTGATACCATCTGTGCATGCACCTGCCATGCCACGTCTGACATGTGGCGATGAATACGAATTCGGATCAACTTTAACACCTCTCACTGTTCTTCTCCTTCACTTATGGGGGTGTTCGGGGGAGGGCACAAGCCGCATGGCTTTTGGCAGTTGTTACCGTGCTTAACTTTTAAACGGAGTATTTTCTCAAGACGGGGTCTACAAGTTAAACGTAGTAAAAGCCCAACATCTGTACCAACCAAAATCGTAAGTGAGTATCGATCTCTCCGTAATCTATACCGTAAACAACCAAAATTCAAAAATTTCAACCAAAAATCATAAGTCGTAGCTAAAAAGAACATGCCAATACCTTCCAAGCTTGAACCCTGCATGCATGTTTGTCGGCTGGGAGTTGCAAAAACTTGCAATGACCCCTACACTGATCATGCTAGCTGACAGTAGTAGCTATAGTAGCTAGCTAGGCTGCCCCGGGTTCTGATGATCGGCCGATAATCGGTCATATTGGTCTTACCGGTATTCACTAGTAAAACTAAGTACCGGTCAAATAATTTTAGTTGAATTTGAATTGAAGCCAATTTGTAACTAATTTCAGGTCAATTTGAATTCAACCGATAATCGGAGATTTTCAGCTGATTCTTTAATATAAACTTTGATTTGAAATTTTCAACCAAAATTCTTATGAAAATTTTCGATTATTGGTGTTATCGGTTTTTATCGGACCTGATAAAATATTGAAACCGGTTTTGAAAACCTTGGGCTGCCCCCATACATAAGCTGATGAGGTAGCAGCACAAAATGCTATAGTAGCCACTACTATTTGGCATTTGGTTTCGAGGCAATTGATTTCAATCAAGTTGTGGCCAGTTAAGCTATGCAAAAGTGGGTCTTAATTTGGTTGGTCCATGCATGCTGTGGTTGCTAGCTACTGCATGCCTTGTTGTAGAGTTACCATGTGTTGGCTTGTAATTTAGGGCCATTTATTTGTTTGATGTGGCTGTGTGGATTGTACTATATAGGTTTAGGAAGTTACAAAACCAGCAGGTTGGATAATTACATGGTTTTTTGGTATAGCCTTATTTTCACTATTTTTTAGAATAATTAGGTTATACATAACGCTCGAGTTAAGCAGATGGCCACCCGATTTCTATCCAGTGGCGGAGGACCCGATAGGGCAAGCTCTGGCTTGGGCCGAGACCTTGGCCGGCCAGCAGCGGGCGGGACTCGGAGGCGGGCGGGCGGCGGCGGAGGCGGCGGGCGACAGGCGGCAGCCACCGCGCGCTGGCGTAGGCCGGCAGCCACCGGCGCTGCTGCAGGCGCAGCCGCAGCCACTCTCTGCCGCCGCGGCGGGCGGGACTCGGGAGGCGGGCGGGCGCGGAGGCGGGCGGCGACAGCCGGCAGCCACCGGCGCGCTGCGCGCAGCCGCAGCCACCTCTGCTGCCGGCGCGGCGGCGGGACTCGAGGCGGCGGGAATCGAGGCGGGCGGGCGGGTGGCGGGAGGCAGGCGGGCGGCAGCTCTGTCCGCCCCACCTCATTTTTTTCCCGTCCTCCGCCACTGTTTCTATCCAAACCAAATGTAGAACTAGAAATCTTAAACACCATAAAAGTATAGGTACTTTCGCTATCCTAAACAGTACACCAAAGGGAAAAACCGATAGAAACCACAGAATTTATGTCTTTCCACTACCTTTGTTTTAAAATGATGCTTTAGAATTTTGCAATCGAAATTTCTCAATTTGATCATTAATATATTTAAAACTATCTAAATTAGTCATAAAAGATCACTAGATATGTCATAAAAGTACTTCTATAATATTATAATGTTATTAATTTATACTAATATAAAATATAGTCAAGGTCATATCTTAAAGACCATAAAAATAATTTTTTAAAAGAAAAAGAGTTAGTAGCACTAGTGGCAAACAGTAGTCCATGTTTAGTGTATGGTCTTGTTGATGATTGTAGCCGATGGTTAATCAAGGCATTTTCATAGTAAACATTACACAATAATGTCTATAAATTTCACGTCATGTTGATACTATAATAAACACTACAATTCTAATGATGGATCTAAATAACAAATTCATAATCTTCTTCCAATGCATCAATTATTATAGATAGACATTAATCTCCTTCTAATGCAAGTTTTTATTGTTTATTGTGTGTTGGATTTTGTGTCCAAACAGTGTCTTACATGAGACATTGCTTCACTCTGAGACATTGCTTCACTCTCTTTTCTTTATTGCCCTCTCCATCTCAACATCAATCTTATTTGGCAGGCTAATTAATAGAATGCACTCTTATAACATCCTATGCATCTCAACATTAATCTTCCTTGACAGGCTAATTAATAAAATGCACCCTTATAACATCCTATACTTCCGTGAGGGATAAATTTACGTTTCCAATCACCAAGATTATCTCCATTACTATCCACACAGCATCCATCCATCCATCCATCCAAATCCAATAGCCTTTCTTTTGTTCACACACAATCACAATCTCATCACTGGTACTTATGTCTAATCCTCCCTCTCCCAGTCCACGCCTCTCCCTCCTTTTGAGCTCCAACCCTCCCAAAACCACCTTGATCCATCTACCCATGGGAGACCCTAGCTCCAGTTTCTTGGGAAGAAACCAGCACCCTCCCTCTTCCCCTCCCATGAAGGAAGCCCTCCCCCTCCTCAGCCTCACCCCTTCACCTCATCAACACATGGCTCCTGCTGCTTGCAGCAACCAGCAACAAGGCCATCCAATGCACTTCACCCACACGGGCCACACCTACAGTACTTGTTACAGCAACAAACATGAAGGAGAGATCACGGTATCCCTGCACATAGGCCTGCAAATCCACCTTGATGCTGCGGCTGCCGCGGCGACGAGGACCGAAACAACTGGTTGTAGTACTGCTGCTGCCGGCGGTGATGCAGATGCTGCAGGAGTACTGCTACTAGAAAGAAGAGGCCAGAGAAGAGGAGGATCATGAAGGTGGCGGCAGCAGTATGGTCGCCACGGCTGCGGAGGTAGGGAGCGTGCGGAAGGCCGGGGGGCAGTACTGGATCCCGACGCCGGCGCAGATCCTCGCCGGCGCCACCCAGTTCGCCTGCTCCGTCTGCCACAAAACCTTCAGCAGATACAACAACCTTCAGGTTCTCTCTCTCTCTCGATCACTCATTCCAGTATTAATTGCATGTGCTTGTTGCCATGCAATGCATGCGCGCGACAAGTAAAGATGAAACTGTGGATGAGACGACTGCATGCCTTGCAATGCATGTTGCTATACGTGCAGATGCACATGTGGGGGCACGGGTCGCAGTACCGGCGGGGCACGGCGTCGCTGCGGGGGGCGCAGCCGACGGCGATGCTGCGGCTGCCGTGCTACTGCTGCGCGGCGGGGTGCCGCAACCACATCGACCACCCGCGCGCCCGCCCGCTCAAGGACTTCCGCACGCTGCAGACGCACTACCGCCGCCGCCACGGCGCGCGCCCCTTCGCCTGCCGCCGCTGCGCCAAGCGCTTCGCCGTCCGCGGCGACTGGCGCACCCACGAGAAGAACTGCGGCCGCCTCTGGCGCTGCGCCTGCGGCGCAGACTTCAGGCACAAGCGCTCCCTCAACGACCACGCCCGCGCGTTCGGCAACGGACACGGGGACCTCACCGCCGTCGAGGCCGGCGGCAACTACAACAACGGCGAGCGCGATGCTGTTGGGGTGTAAGCGAATCAAGATTGACGAAAGGCGAGGGCCCGGGGCGAGTGTAAAACATGTTGCTGCATACTATATGCGATGCTTAGTGCAAGGTGTAGATCCGTTTTAACATTCAGTTCTTGAGAAGTAAAGAATTTGTTTGTGATCATATGGATAGACCTAATGCAAAAAAAACTTTCAATTGGCAATATGTTGGGTTTAATTTCACATGGCATTGCATTATTTGCGTACAGAGGTGCAACAATTAATCCTTTGTTAATTTTGCTCATCGTTTTTTTTTTTTTTGCAGTTGGTTAGCACAGTTATTCTTAAGGCTCAGAACTCACACATCACAAATTCAAATCCCAAAAATCAACAAATAAACTCATGTAATGTGTTTATTTGTTTTAATTTCCTGCCTATGCATGTCAATAAAATGGTACAATAATCACTTAACAAATGTTAGGATATGGAGTTTCAAAAGTTGAAGTGCTACAGTTAGAGAGAAAATTTTGCTAAAACAAAAATATTTCTTATATGATGCAGGGGTCTATACTGTAATTTCCTCGTATTTCATTTGTGTATACGTTACTGCAACATGTTGCGGCATTGCAGCATTACACACGCTAGTTACTAGTCCATCCATTCTTTATCTATTTTTCGCATTGGACATTACAGGATATCTAATTCACGTATTTGATCATCACGTTTTAACACTACCGGAAAGCTGCTATATGCCGAGTGTCTGAATCTTTGCCGAGTGCAATATATCGGACACTCGGTAAATCACCACTTTGCCGAGTGCCTCCATGGGGACACTCGGCGAAAATAATACACTGCAAAAATATCTTTGCCGAGTGTTTTTACCATGACACTCGGCAAATAGCTCTTTGCCGAGTCTTGACAAGAAAACACTCGGCAAAAATAAAACACTCGGCACCAACCGCCGTCCGTTAGAGGTCAACCGCCGTTAGACCTTTGCCGAGTGTCCTGAGTCGACACTCGGCAAAGAGCTCTTTGCCGAGTGTTTTGTTTATGTGACTTTCGGCAAAGAAATAAAACCTTTTCCTCTCCTACCCTTCAAACTTTTTCTACTCTCCACATACAAAATATGGTACTCCATATTAAAATTTGGTATATTTTTGTATTTGTTTGGTATATTTAATTAATTAATTGCATTTCAAGCAATTTTTTGAATCAAGTCAAATTTGAACTGCAAGTGATTCAAATAATAGGAAAAAATGAGTAGAAAAATAATATTCATGTTATTCAGCCCGGTTTGAGGCCTTACCTATTAAATGAAAAGGAATTTCGAACATCTTGTTCAGGAAACACGACCACAAACGTGTGGCCGAATGGTTTTTAAATTTTAAAAAAAGCAAACGAAGTCTGAAAATCATGAGATTTGTCAATATGTCATGATATTATACGTGGAGGCTGTGGTAAAAAATTGATAAGATTTCGCATAAGTTGTCATGTACGATGCTTACAAACTGAAGCAATTCTGAAGAAGAAGCGTAGAGTTGAGACGGATCCGGTAAGATTTGGAGTCAAAGTGACGGTCGAATTGTGGTTTGACTACAAAACTTTTGTACAGGCAATAGACAACAGAGATTGTTTCATGTGAAATTTTGGTAATTTTTCGGATCCATTTGATAATTTTAATTTTTAAACCGCAAATCGCAATTATAGAATTTTACTTGATATAAATTGAATTTGAGCTATAATCGCATGAAATAATGGTCTAATATTCGTAGAAGCATCGAATATGCATTGTTGAGTGAATTTGACAAGGCATTTTCGAAGTACATTCGAACAAATTTGTAAAACACGCTATGGAAAAGATAGAGAGGAAAGAAAGTTTTATTAAAAAAAAGTCTTTGCCGAGTGTCTTGTGGGCGACACTCGGCAAAGGAGGATGTTTGCCGAGTGCATTGTGGGCGGCACTCGGCAAAGAGGAGGGGTTTGCCGAGTGCCCGATCGGGGGCACTCGGCAAACAATACAAACCCGATCATTAATAGTTTCCCCGCGGCCGCACTCACACACGCAACACCGCGCCCAGACGCCCGCCGCGCCGCTTCGCCGCGCGCTTCGCCGCGCTTCGCCGCATGCCCGGCGCGCGCGCAGACGCTCGCGCTGCGCTTGACCAGCGCCCTCGCGCCGCGCGCGCCCGACGCCTCCCGACGCCCCTTCGCCTGGCGGCGGGCCGCCGACGCCGCCGCCGCCCCCGCCGCGGCCGCCGCCTCCTCGACGTCACCACCTCCTCGGCTAGTTGAAATAAGGTCAATCACCAATAGTTGTAAGTTTTCACAGGCCTTTTTGTTGATCTAACTATAGTTGTTTTAGTGTTTATGCTATGTTATTTGGAATAGTATAGATTATAGAAGCACATGTCTTGAGAATTTACTGGAAGTTCTGGGAATGGCAGGCCCATGGCAAAAAAAGTGGGAAAATTTAAATGAAGTGCATGCCATTGAACTTTCTTTTTTAGCATCATATGGTTGGAGGAACCAGCTGATTAAAATGAGGCCTTATAGGCAATCCCAATGCTTGGAGGAACCCGTTGATCAAATGCTTGGAGAACAACTAGTGAAAATATTAATCTATTTATTCCTTTTGCATATTGTACTTGTTAATCAGCACTGCTACTTTCATTATGTTTCTTGGCATCAAGTGAGAGGGTTTAGTGAAATCATAAATGAATTATGAAATCCAAATGCAGTACCTTGAAGAACCTACAAGGAAAACCAGTAGGTTCATATGTAGATTTGAACATGAGTGTATGTATAATACTCGTTGTGGTTGGTTGAATTCAGTGGATACATTCAGCACCCTCTTTCACGAATAATTTTGTCCAGTAAATAATTAATGTGTGGATGCTTCTACCTTTTCCTTTGAAGAAGCCAATCTCAGTGTGGGTTTTCTCATTGTTTCACTTGATTTGGATGTTGGTGAGTCAGGCGTTCTCTCACTTTCATATGATAGTTAGTCCTAGTTTGAAAATCGAAGGTGACTTCTAGTTTGAAAATCGAAGGTGACTTCTAGTTTGAAAATCGAAGGTGACTTCTCCTGCTGATTTTGCTTACTTCCATAGGGGCGTGCTATAGATGGCAAGTGTGACATGCTAATGCTGATGATAATATCTTTTAAGGTGGAACATTTAGATTTATTTGAATGATCGTTGAGCCATACATGTAATTATGTATTGCCTGTCACTCACCTTCAGTACCTGATTTGTTAGTTTGCGGTTGCAGGGGAATTTCAGTAAGATACAGATTATATAAACTATACACCTTCAGTACCTGATGTGTTAATGTTCTAAAGAATGAGGGGGAGTTGAATGCCATATCTGATTGGTATATCACTTTGTTATTGCTATATCACTTTGTTGAATGACATTCTCTGATTGGTCGCAGTCGTCGTCACATGGTGGCCAGCCTTGCTCCCAGTTCAAGGCATGGGCTTTGGCCCACAAGGGCAAGGCGACGTCCGACGTCGACTACAACCCGGAGGACCCGCCCTCGGTGTACAGCAATGCGACCGCCCACGGCCGCCTCGGTGAGTACACATCGATGGCAAGGGCGGTCCATGGGCCGAGTACGATTCGAGCACCCAGACCTTGATGGAGAAGTCGCCATGAGGGTGGGAGGAGGCAAGAAGCATGGGCGGCACTGGATTGGCGACAAAGACACTCGACACGGCCACTACTCCCACTCACCCAGATTCGAGCAAGGAGCACGAGCTCAAGCCCAGCCATACGCCCACCGCAGGACACCGCACAGCCCGGATGGAGGCACTCCAAGTTATTTCTGTTTTATTCGCTGTTCATTAATTTTTACATACCTTTGCTTTGCATTGTAACATTGGGGTGAAATATTGTAGGCCCAATGAAGAAGAGAAGAGGCTACGGGAGGAGATGGCGGCGAGGATGGAGGCCGATCGGCAGAGGAATGAGGCCGAGCGGCAGAGGATGACGCAGATGTTTGATGGATGCAAAGTCTTGGCGAGAGGATGGGTCAACCGCCACGGAGCTATTCCTCCACCTCCTCCTGCAACTACTCCTCGTGAGTTTCTAGTGGAGTATGAATGTTTAAGTTTGTATGTTCCTACCTTAAATCTTGTCTCACACATGCAATCTCTTCTCCTTTGTGCAGAATCAATCAGCGGCTTCGAATAATTTGCCTCATGACCCACCACATCAGTCGGGGTGATATATTGTGACTATATGTGATATTGTGGTGATATATGTGCTATATTGTGACTTGTGGTGATATATGTGATATATTGTGACTATATGTGATATTGTGACTTGTGATATGTGATATATTGTGATATATGTGATATATTGTGACTTGTGGTGATATATTGTGGACTATATGTGATTACTTGTTGATATATCTGTGATATTGTGACTTGTTTGAGTGGGGTGCAATAAACAATTAAAATAGGCAGTTTTTGGCCACTTTGCCGTGTGTTACACTCAGCAAAGGGAGGCTTTGCCGAGTGTCATGGTAAAAACACTCGGCAAAGTAACGTTTCTGGGCATTCTGGGAACATACTTTGCCAAGTGTTGTGGTTTTACCGAGTGTCATGGTAAAAACACTCGGCAAAGTAACGTTTCGGGCATTCGGGAACGCATTATGCGAGTGTTGTGATTTTGCCGAGTGTCGTGGTAAAAACACTCGGCAAAGTTTTAAACTTTGCCGAGTGTCTTTAGCATGACACTCGGCAAAGTTTTAAACTTTGCCGGTGTCTTTACCATGACACTCGGCAAAGTAAAGCTTTGCCGAGTGCCATTCCGTCCCGCACTCGGCAAACGACGCCGCCACCGTGTTCTCGCCGCCCACCGCCCTTTTTGCCGAGGGTCGTTACGGCATTCTCGGCAAAGGCTTTGCCGAGTGCTCGATGAAAGCTCTCGGCAAAGAGCTCTTTGCCGTCGAAACTATGACGTGTGAGCTATGTGGGTGGCACTCGCAAAGACTTTGCCGAGTGTTTCGTGCTTTGCCGAGTGCCACCGCACTGCAAAGTCACTGAACCCAGTAGTGTAAAATTATATGTTGGTAATATTTACTAAAAATATAATGATGTCAAAATATTTTTAATGATACATCTATTATCATCATTTTAGTTTGACAAATCTAAAAACTTTATATATATATATATATTCAAATTTATTTAGGTGGTATATTAGAGGTGGGTGTAATTACATCCGGGAGTAAAAAGTATTTTTATTTTTCCTATATATATATATATATATATATATATATATATATATATATATATATATATATATATATATATTAGTGGACAAAGTTTAAAGATGTTGACTGTACGTATTTTAAGACAACAAAATAAAAAAAGGACGGGGAAGAATTACTAAATACGTTGCGATAGTTCAAATAAAAATGTCAGGAAAGTTTAAAAAATGTTACAATGCACGCAACTGAAATCTCATATAAGTTGTTTTTCAGTTGGAAATTCGTACATGTAGAGCTAAACTTGCTATTTACTCAAAAAAGTTTGCTTGCCATCGATCCACGAATCAGATAAGCTTCAATGAAGGCCCAAATTAAAAGAGAGCTTAAAATTTTTGCCCTCTAGAAGTAGAATGATTGTACCACCTTGCTTCATGGAGGATGATCGAAGAAGCATGTAGTAGTATCTGTATGGGACGTGTCCTGGCGGGGTTAGTTATGCGAACGGCTCGTCAGCCACGCCGACTAGCGAGCCTGTCGATCCGTGCGCGCGTCCGCTCCGGCGGGTTGACATGCCAATGGGCCTGTCCTTTCTGCCTATGGTGGGTGACTTTTAGTTGTGGATTATAATTTTTAGCTGTTTATAAAAGAAAGTAATGAATTAAGAGATATATGTATACAATTTTAGCTGATATAAATAAAGTTGTTACAGTGTCTACTACAGTCCACTTATAGACTCCGTCTTCAAAAGATACTCAAAAACTAGTTATTATGGAAAATATAGTTGTTGTAGAAAAATTAAAAGTAGAAACCGAAAAGAAGATGCATATGCATGCATGTGTCCTTGTCACCGTCATACATGTGGCCGCGGCCCTGCGCACAATGGGGTCCGGTAGTGGAATTCATCGGGATTACGTGCGGTCGTGGATCATCGACCATACTACAGAACGCAAGACATGGCCGGACCGGCTATATTGGACTAGGAGTCGTGCATTAGTCACCTCCCGACCTGCCCTACTTCTTCTTCCTCACACTCGTGACCACTGCCCCTTCTCCTTCTTCTCCGATCCTCTTCTCCATGCCTCCTTCTTCTTCATTGTTGTCCCTAGTTTCCCCCTACCGCCGCCCATCTCCCCCATGACTTCCAACACCAACCCCGCCACTCCCTGCCTGCCGCCATGGCAGGCCTTGCCTACCCTGACTCGTCCCTGCCTCGTCGTGCCACCCGCTAGCACCACCCATCGCCCTTCCCCAAACCCACGCTCGGTAGCATCACCGCTGAGCCGCCGTCCCCCTTCCTCGCTCTATAGTTGGGGGCATGGATGAACCCTTCCCCTAACCCAAGGAAACCCTAACCCTAAATCTCGTCGTCACCGGCAAAGAAAGAGGTGAAGGTCGATGGTGGCGGTCATGGGGGAGGAGATGGTGGAATCACACATGGAGGCAGAAGAAGACATATAGGAGAAGAGATAGGAGGAGGTGAAGAATAGGGTTTGCACGATTTGCTTAAGGAGTGACCAGCCGCTTCGGAGCATTCTCCATTGGCCTCAAGCCAAATAGGAAGTTGTAGTAAATATCGAGGAAAATTTCATTTGTGCCGCTCAAAATATTTGCAATATTGTTTGTCATCGAAAATCTGTTTATTTCGTTTTTGTCATCCTTCCGTATGTGCTTGTTTTGTTTTTAGCACTCTGTCCAATTTTCTGTCAAGTCAACATACTTTGACTGTACGTGACAGGTGATATGTGTTGGTTAATTTGATGAAAAATTGGACAGAGTGTTGAAAACGAAATGCACATGGACAAAAAGATGGCAAAAACAAAATGAGTTGATTTTCGATGGTAGAAACGATATTGCACATATTTTGAGTGGCATGAAAAAACTTTCCTAAATATTGAGTTTCATGCATTTCATCTCAAAGCTAAGTTGTTGAGAAAAGGTGGTTAATATGCTCATAGGGTAGTTGAAAACAGTTTCTAGCTTTCAAAAGCCAAAAATCATTTTAAGCGCATTGACTTTTTAACGCTTTTTTCCTTCTTTTTCCCTTTGTATTGTTCGTGAAAATCTAACGGTTTTTTTCCTATCTTTTCCATTTTTCTTCATTTTATTTAATTAAATGACTCAACCAAAAGGTAACAGACGCTACAATACCTATATTAGCCAAAAATTAATAGTTATAACCAAAAGCCATCAGCAAAAATTGTTTTAATCGGGCCATAATCCAACGATAAAATTTTCTTTTTCTTACAACAAACTGCTGCAGTCATAATTGTGGGCAAAAGGTTCAAGCGAAGTAAGTTTTTGCCAGATGGACTGCCCAAGCATTTTTAAATTGTTCACAGCGGTTCCAATCAGTGGCAACTAGGAAATTACTGCAACTAGTCACCTACTCATGTGTTGCAACGAAATTTATTAGATATATAAAAATTATGCTATGGAAAATGGCTACTCGATAGTTAAAAAGTAGAGTGATGAAAATTTGAGAATAGGATGGTTAGAAGAGAAGAAATATACAATCATCAACTCATTCTTTTATAATAGTAATGATTTACCTCTATCAATTTCAACTGCATCCTATCGTCCGACGACAAATTTGGTGGTTACATATTGGTCTCTGGGTGGTGCCCCCCCAACCACACATTTTTGTCCTTTGCATTGTAGAATGGTCGAATACAGTGACAACTAGTAATAGCATACACACGGCCAATCAAGGCATAATTCTCGCTTCTGTTTCCACGCATGTCTTGCTCTCCTGCTGAACAAATTGGTGGATGATGAATCCTCCATCCCCTGCCTGCCTGGCAAAGCTAAAAAAATGCAAGATCTATTCTACTCGGTTTGAGGATTCTGTGAAGCTGTAAGATAGCTGCAGCGGTGTGGTTGTTGTATGCTACTAAGCTAATCTCCTTTGGTAGGCTGATCTCCAGGAAATACAAGCTGCCAATGCAAAATCACAAAGTGAGTATGTAATAGCATAGTATGTACTGCTTTCAAGGCATCAAGCTGTGTACAACAGCATCAGACCTAGTTTTGTGTCAAACTCAGTATGTACTCCGAAGTGAAACAGTGTAGGATCAATCAACAACTTGTATTGATCATGTATGTTTACATATATACAGGCGGAGCGGAAAGCACGGGCGTGGGTGGAGCGTTGCGCCTGACGTGCTAGAGAACGGGAGTCCGCAGGACTCGGTCACGCAGGAGAATAGCGTTCCGTTAACACCCCCGCGCAGTCGAAGCGTCGGGTTCGCCGACGGTGAGGCTGGACCGAAACTCATTGAACTGGGCCGTCGGCAATCCTTTGGTCATGACGTCGGCCAGTTGCTGACCTGTAGGAACGTGCACGATGTGCAAGTCCCCCAGAGCGACGCGTTCCCGGACGAAGTGAATGTCTAGTTCGATGTGCTTCGTCCGGCGATGGTGGACCGGGTTCTTGGACATGTACACGGCGGAGACATTGTCGCAGTATGCCACCGTTGCGCTCGGAACGTCGCAGTGAAGTTCGCCGAGTAGCTGCCAGAGCCAAATGCACTCTGCCGTGGCGTTGGCAACTGCGCGGTATTCGGTCTCCGCACTCGATCGTGATACCGTGGGTTGCTGCTTGGACGACCAGGAGATGAGTGCGGCGCCGAAGAAGATGCGATGCCGGACGAACGCCGCGTGTCGGCATCCGCCCGATCGGCGCCTCGAGCACGCCGTGATCGTTGGTGTCGTCGTGCCGTGCAGGTGAAGCCCGTGTCGCGTCGTCCCACGAACGTAGCGAAGGATCCTCTTGACAAGTGCGAGGTGGCACTCCCGAGGGTCATGCATATGCAAGCACACCTGCTGCACGGCGTGGGCGATGTCCGGCCGAGTTATGGCCGGTATGCGCAGCGCGCCATCGATGCCGCGTACTCGCAGGTCTCGAACGGCGTTGCCGGAAGTCGCGGACAGCTTTGCCTTTGTGTCGATTGGTGTGGCCGTCGGCTTGCAATTGGACATCCCGGCGCGCTCAAGTAGCTCCGCTGCGTACTTGTGCTGTGCCAGGAAGAAGCCATCGTCGGAGTGCTGGACGTCCACGCCGAGGAAGAAGTGAAGCGGCCCCATGTCCTTGACGGCGAACTCAGAGCGGGGTCGCTGGATGATATGCTGGAGCAATGCATCGGAAGATGCACTGAGTATCATGTCGTCGACGTAGAGGAGTAGGTAAGCCATCGCGTTGCCCTGCCTGAGCACAAACAGTGATGAGTCGGAGCGAGTTGCCTTGAAGCCGATGTCGCGGAGGAACCCAGTGATCCGCGAGAACCAGGCGCGCGGGGCTTGACGCAGGCCGTACAGAGACTTGGAGAGCAGACAGACTGCGTCAGGCTGGTTAGGATCGACGAAGCCGATCGGCTGCTGGCATAGCACTTGCTCCTCGAGGTGGCCGTGCAGGAACGCGTTAGAGACGTCCAGCTGCCGCACCGGCCATCTGCGTCCAGCGACGAGGGCGAGTACCGTGCGGATTGTTGTCGGCTTGACCACTGGAGTGAAGGTGTCTCCGAAGTCGACGCCCGACCGCTGAGTGAAGCCTCGCACGACCCATCGGGCCTTGTATCGGTCGAGGCTGCCGTCGGGGTTCAACTTGTGTGTGAACACCCACTTGCCAGTGACGATGTGCGACCGTGGTGGCCGGGGAACGAGACGCCAAGTATGATTCGCCTGCAGAGCGTCGAACTCGCGTTGCATAGCCATGCGCCAGTTTGGATCGCGTAGCGCGGCGCGCGCTGACTGGGGGATAGTGGGGATGGCGATGGAGTCGTGGCTTGACATCGTCATCGCGTACTTGGGGTTGGGCTTGAACACACCGACCTGTCCCCTGGTCACCATGTGATGTCGTGGGTGCGGTACGGTCGATGCAGGCGAGGGCGCTGTGGAGGACGTCGAGGTGGGCGCCGACGTGAATTCAGCTGGCGTAGGGGACACCGAGTCGTTGTGCGGCGAGGACGGCGAGCTGGCGAAGTGCGGTGGTGCGTGGATGTCGCAGCCCCGCAACGCCAGGCCGCGCGAAGCTCGAGGCGATCGCGCAGGAGAGTGGATAGAGCCGCCGGGCGTCGCGGCCGGTGGAGCGTGCCGAGGGCTCTTGGGCGAGCTAGCAGCGCGCACAGGGCTTCGCCACGCGGGTGGTGATGCCGGAGGTACTGGATCGTCGGCGATGACAACGCCGGGCCCAAGTGTGGGCGAGCGTGGGCTCGTGCTGAAAGGGAACTGTGTCTCGTCGAACACGACGTGCCTTGAGACAATGATGCGCCGGGTCGCCATGTCGTAGCATATGTAACCTTTGTGATCCGCTGGATAACCCAAGAATACACAGACAACTGAGCGAGGAGAGAGCTTGTTAGTAGCAGTGGCAGCTTGGTTCGGATAGCACAAGCTACCAAATACCCGAAGGTTGTCGTAGGAGGGAGGTGTGCCGAGGAGGAGTTCATGTGGTGTGGTGACTCCAGTGGAGCGACATGGGCGCCGATTAATGAGGTAAGTAGCTGTCGCCAAGGCTTCGGCCCAGAATTGAGGTGGCACATGTGCGTTCAGAAGCATCGCGCGAATGCTGTCATTCAGTGTGCATAGAGTGCGCTCGGCCTTGCCGTTCTGTGCGGACGTGTATGGGCACGAAAGGCGTAGGACCATGCCGTGAGACTGGAAGTAAGAGCGCATGGCATAGTTATCGAACTCTCGGCCGTTGTCACACTGCAAAGCGAGAATCGGCAATCTAAATTGTGTGGAAACATAAGAGCAGAAGGACAGAAATGTAGGCACAACTTCATATTTGTGTTGTAAGGGGAAGGTCCATACATAATGAGAGTAATCATCAATGATCACTAAATAAAACTTGTATCATGAGATGCTGGGTGTAACAGCCCGAAAATTTGAAATTAGAAATGAGAAGCTTTTGAGTTACTTTTGCAATATATTCCATTTGAATTTGGATTTTTCGATGTTTTCCTGAATTTGGTAGAGGTTCCAAAAATCGAAGAATTAATAAAAGAGAAAGACAGGTATTGATAATACCCTAAAAAGGAATATGCAAGTAAGGGAAGGAAGACAAAAATTTGTCAACACGAATCTGAAAAGATGATCCATAAAAGTAAAGAAAGAAATTTGATTTAGGGCATAAAATATTATTTTTGAAAACAATGGCATGAAAAACAATGGAAGCAAGTAAAGTAAATACCAACATTAGTTGGAAATATTTTTATTAAGTCCGAATATTATCGAGGGACCTCGAGAGTTTTTCTGGAATTTTTGGAAGCATTTTCATATTTTTCCGGACTTATTGGGATTTTCTGGTAATTTCTAAAAGCAAAACTTAAAATCCGAAAAATCAGAAAATCAACCGCCGTCCGGCCGACACCGACGCAGGCGGGATCGAACCACGCCGCCGGCGGATCCCGCCTTCCCTTACTGCTCGCCGCGTGGACGGCCGCGATTTCCCTTTCCGCGCCTCGCCGATCTCCTCCGTTCCCTCACTTAACCACGCCGGCCGCCGATCAACCCTCCCCGCCACGCGGCTTCATCCGCGCCATCGCGCTTCCCTCTCCCCTCTCCCGCTGACCGATGGGCCCACCTTGTCAGCGTCTTCCTCCCCGCTCCTTTTCTCCCCACGCGACGCTACCGCACCACGGCGAGCTTTGCTCCCCGTGGCGCGCATGCACGACCTCGCCCCTGCCCGCGCCGTCCCGTCGCCTAGGTGGAAAGCCTTCGACCCCCGTCGCCCTTGACTTGGCGCCACCGCGCGCAGCTTTCCCCCGCTCCGTCACTTCGCCCCACTCGGTCCGCTGCGCTTCACGCGGCAAAGGGGAGAGGAGGCAGCGGCCGAGACAACCACCACGGGCGTAGGCTGCGTGTCGAAGCTTCCGATGCAGGCGTGTCGCCGCCGCATCCCTACTCGCCCGCCACGCTCCGAGCGCACCGCGAGCGCGCCGCGCCGGCTTCCCTCCGCGTGTATAAAAGGCCGTGGACCCCGTTGAGTTCCACACATCGCCATCTTCGTTCTACAGCAGGTAATCGAGCCCACATCCACTCAAACGCCGGCGAGCCCCATCGTCCCCAACTCCGCCGCCTGCAATCTCTCGATCCGAGCCATTAAAACCCGATTCCTCTCACCCACACCACCTACGAGCACCGCTGGTCGCCCCCGCCTCGCCCGAGCTTCCGATGCCCGCACATCGCCGTCACCGAGCCACTCCAGTCGAAGCCGCGCGCGCCGCCACGACCCATCTCCGACCTCCTCGGCCCCGGCGATCGCACCATTGTCTTCACCGCAGCACGAGGAACGATTTCACCTCTTCACCGGACCTCCCGACAGCCCCTCGCCGCGGCCACCGTCGCCCGACTCCTGCCGCGGCCCCATCGTCGGCATCCTTCAAAAGGATTTCTCATCCATATAAGGTAGGCAAAGCCTCCCGCCACTTGGCTATCGGCGCTCTCTTCTCCTCCCGGCTCCGGCGCGCGCTCGAGCCTCCGACTCGCAGCGCCGGTTGAGTTTTTCCATTTTTTCGGTCGGCAGTGGGCCCCACCGCCACCATCGATTCTGAGTCACCACGCAGCTGGACCCCACCGGTCGGTGAGACATCTAAGCAAGGACCGTCTTGACATGTGGACCCCATGAACAAGAATCGAACCCACATGTCAAGAGTAAGAGAACCGAAAAGTAAATAAAAATGGAAATTAAAATGAATCGAGGTGACATGGGCCCCACATGTCGAATTTAGTAATTTTTGGATTGACTAAAAACAGAGAACTTTGACTGGCTATAACTTATTCATTTTAGCTCCAAATTGAATGAAACAAATTTCTAAATTTGTCTAAATTCCA
The DNA here is from genome assembly GCA_036346575.1 of Dendrocalamus sinicus. Taxonomy (NCBI): domain Eukaryota; kingdom Viridiplantae; phylum Streptophyta; class Magnoliopsida; order Poales; family Poaceae; genus Dendrocalamus; species Dendrocalamus sinicus. The sequence continues at coordinate 15,055,818 of CM070646.1, forward strand.
TATCTATCTAATGGAACCAGAACCATAATTTTTGGAGTTTATTTGATTTTCTGGGGATATTTTGAGTGATTGGTTGCTTTTCTTTTATTTGGGTATTCGCACGATTATATAGCATACGAGGCTCAGGAGGAGGAAGCCAAGGCAGCAACCTTAGAAGCTCAAGATCATCAAGAACCCAATCCCTGTGACCAAGGCGAGTCAATACTTTGATCATGTTGAACCTACATTTTATGCAAACTACTTTCGTTTAAATTATCAATTTGCATGCTGTTACTTTATGTGCAAAATATGTTGATTTCAAAACTGTAGCTAAATGCCCATTGCTCAACTTGATTAAGTATTACACCTCTCTTTGGAATATTGCATATGTGAGCCTTGTCGCCTAGTGGAAAATCTTATAATGGTTAGCATTCGAAAATAAGTCATTAATTATATGCCATGCTTAGCATTGTTTAGGAACCCGAGGCAAGAAATTGCCCCAAGTATCACTTTTAATCATGAGAATTTGATTCGGGCAGTCATGGTGGGAATGACTGGTATATTTAACATGGTTATTTTATGCTCCCAAAACTCTCAATTTGCTTTAATATCTGAGCGGATGGTTTGGGGGCTGGTATGAGGTGGGAAGGAATGCACAAAATTGTGGAGTGTGGTAGAACCGCCGGATAATACTAAGGATGAATCTTGTCATGTCAACCGTGTAAAACAAGACAACCACATCCGCAAAATGTAGCGTGGTTAACTAATTTGTGTAGCGTCAAGGTGGTTACGTGAAGGTATGACCACGAGCAAAGGAATGGATGCGTAATATTCCTCGCCTTTGCTCGTGATGGCTCACGAGGGACCCTTCCCGGCGTATGTGTAATATTACTACGGAAGGTTGACCTTAGCGGGCGTAACCACAGTGGACTATGCATCGTAAGGGCCCTGTGATAGTCTATTCAACCACATGGCTAAGGAATCATGTGAGGCAACGAGTAGATCTTTCTCTTGTGGGTAAAGTGTGCAAACTCTGCAGAGTCAAAACTATTCGAATAGCCGTGCCCACGGTCATGGGCAGACATGGGAACTTAACTGGATATAGTTATGTTTTAAAAACATTGGAAACTGGGAATGGAAACTTGAAGGGCGAAGGACTGCCCTGGTTTGGAATTGTCCTGGGTGTTATCCCAGTGGTATGTTAAGCGGCTATAACGCTGAAAGATGCTATATGGCACAGATGCCATGTAATGGTGGATGGAATCTATGTCAATTATAAGATCAACTTACTTTATAAACAAAAGTTTTGAGTTTAAAATTGCTAGGTCTCAGGGATTTTCCTATAATTGTATTCAAAAGCACTCTCCGCAAAATAAAATGAGCCCAAGCCATCCTTTGATTAGCCATACATGTATAATTATTGCATTCTGTGTGTTGGCTTGCTTAGCACGGGGCCGGAGTGCTCATTCTCGCTCTTGCGATACAATGCACAAACAGGAGTGCAAGAACATTACGCCTATGAGGAGGCCCCCGCCAACGTCGACGGAAGCAAAGGCGATAATTAAGGCGTAGGCCTCGGTGGTTAGGCATAGACAAGTAGACTCTAGGCGTTGTGTACATTTATGTTACCGCGACCCTGGTGGCATATATTGTACACATTACCCTACTGGCCGCTTGCCTGTGGACTTGGGTTTGCTTTTGCTGTATTTCCGCTGTGCGTATTTGTAATCATGACATTTGGCCTAGTCGGCCCCTTTTGTAAACTATCACCCGACGTGGTGTATTTCAGTTTATGTAATATAATGGATGATTATGCGATGTATGAAATAATTCAGCAATGTACCTGTGTGCACTAACCACGATCCAGAGGATTAGTGCAATGAAACATGAAGATTCGGATTGAAAAATCCGGGTCCGACAGAGTCGTATCAGAGCATACGACCGTAGGGTAAAAGCCTTAGGATGGGTTAGGACCACAATATTTTTGAAACTTCTAAAAATGATCTTGAAACGTATAAGCATACTATCTCTTTTCGTACCCTTCTTAGATCTGTTCTATTCTCTGTTCTTTTAAATATTTTGAAAGATACTAACACTAGTAACCTGATTTCCAGATGGCAAAGCGCAGAGATGAGGGACACTGGGACTACATAGCCCACGGTGTTAATGAGGGGGAGTTTGCTACCATTTTGCGCAAGCTCCTACACTACCTGGAGTTCAAGGATCAGCCCATCTACAGGGGATTGAAGGTTACCACCGGAGGAGAAGAATCCTGGGTTATGGAGGTATTCATATACCCCAGGGGTGAGCTCGATCCTTCTCACGTGTTCACGTCCGAGCACCGGAGGAGTACTCGGGCCGCTGCGATCCAAGACGCTGCTCGTCTAGCCGCCGCGCGGCTATGCGACATATACCGTGCCCCCCTGCGCCATGCCCCATACTGCTACCACCCCACCCGCCGAGACGGAGCGCAGTACAATGAAGTCACCATGCCGGAGAATGAGGACGACCCGATGCTCACGCATCAGGTTGAGCTCACCAGGGCCATAGGGGTGGCCCACACCGTTGCATTGGAGGAGATCTCCTCCCTCCGCCAGCAGCTCCTCACCAGGCATGTCTCCATGACGTCTCTCCAGCAGCAGCTCGCCCAATGCGAGCAAGCTTTAGCGGAGGCCAAGGCGCAGGCGGTGCCGCTGTGGCCCCGCCTCCACTGCCCTCGCACTGCGGCGGCTCGGTACCTCCCGCCAGTGGTCGCCCCGCACCCGACCGCGCGGCAAGAGCGCGCGACCTCCAGGGCCACAGGCTGCGTTCCGTCGGACGGGGCCTCCCCCAAGTCGTAGCCCCCCAAGCACTCCATCGGACTACGACCCATCGGAGGGTAGTGGTAGCCGGTCCCGCTCCCGCTCGCCACACTATAGTCCCTCCAACTATGGTGCTTGGTACACGGAGGAGTAGATGGGATTGTGATGTACTTGCAGTATGTGATGCAAGTACTAAATCCATGTATCTTAGTTGTTGTATCCGTCCTTTCTATTTCGTAGTCGCGGACCTATGAACTTTAATTATTATGATGTAATTGTAAGTCCAGCATAAAAGCTGGCTATGTAATTGTTGGTATGTTTAAATGAATGGCTGGATATCGGCCTTATGTTGGAAATTGCCTCGTCATGGTTTTACTGCTTTCTCTTGTGTGGGTTGGCACCCCTTGTTTTTCCTACATATAGAAATAGCACTGAGTATAAATCTACCACTGCAGATGGCCAGCCGAAGAACTACCAGGGCTCAGACTAATACAAACCCAGCCGAGGTAGACTCAAATCGCGGGGTTACGCTCAAGATCAAGGCGAACTCAAGACCAGTGGAAATGACAACCTTCCAAACCCTCCGAACACCCTACAATGGCCCAAGTTATGGCACAACAAACTCAGATTTTGCAAGCAATATACGCGGGGACAGCAAGGAAGCTCAGGAGGGCATAGAGTCGACTTAGGAGATTTCCAGAGGACAAGGCCAATAACATTTACAGCGCAGAAGAACTCGAAGCCAAGATTGGCCGGGATATCGAGGAAAATCTGCGTCTAATAAAATGCGCAGAAGAAGACAAAGTCATGTTCGCTGCACACCAGCTGCAGGGTGTTGCAGCGGCTTGGTGGGAGAATTACCTGGCCGCCAGGGGCCAGGAGGATGCCACCACAGAAACTAGCACACAAGCTATTCCTTGGGAAGAATTTAAGACCGCATTTAAGGCTAATTTTGTTCCAACCGAGTAATGCGGATGAAGAAAACAATTCCGCACCTCAAGCAAGGGAATAAATCAGTTAATGAGTACCTCACTAAGTTCACCCAATTGGCTCGGTATGCCCCAAAAGATGTAGCTGATGAGGAAGAAAAAAATCGATAGATTCTTTGAGGGCATGAACGAAGAATTGCGGGTGCAGTTGATCACACAAGAGTTCACCAGCTTTCACCAGCTGGTGAACAAGGCACTGATTCTGGAAAATGAGAGGAAGAACTTGGAGGCCAGCCGTAAGCGGAAGATGTCAGCTCCACGACCGCAGGGGAGATTTATCCAGAAGCTCTTTAGCAATTCCTCAACCCCAAGGACTACTCAATCCAAGGTCAAGATCGCCATCGCACCGGAGGGCGTACATTGGTATCAACCCCGGCCCATATTAAATGTTTTAGCTGTGGAGAAAAAGGGCATTATGCCAATAATTGCCCACGTACAAAACGCCCAAAGGCGTAGTCAAGCTTCAGACCCAACAAGGGATATCGAGTTCACAAGGCGGCAAAGTGTATCACCCCAAACCGCGGTCGAGTCAACCATATCACGGTGAAGAAGCTCGAGGAAGCACTGAGTCCTTATGGGTGCGTTCTCTGTTAAAACCATACCAAAGACAAGTATTGTTTGATTCAGGAGCTTCCCATTCATTTATATCAAAAGGTATGCCGGCAAGTTGGGGTTACAAGATATACTCTAAAAACCGGTGGTGCTTAGTTCACGGTGGTCCAATTACTACCACCTCGGTGTGCCACAGGGTAGCAATTACTATGGAAGGATGGGACTTCTTAGCGATCTAATAGTTTTACCCTCCCAAACTCGACATTATACTAGGGATGGATTGGCTCGCAAGTATCAAGGGGTCATAAGTCGTGCCACTAGAAAAGTCAAGTTGACCAAGTGTCTTGGGTTAACAATAGAAGTGAAGGTGGATCGCCTGCATCACTGGGCCAGGCAATCTATTATTGTGAAGATGTGCCATTAAAAGGAATGATTGTGGTACAAGACTACCCCAAGTATTTCCGAGGAATTACTGCATGCCACCGCATGAGATTTGGAATTTGTCATCAACCTAAAGCCCGGTCCGCACTCCGCCTCCAAGAGACCATACCTGGGATGACGGTGGATGAGTTAGAAGAATTAAAGAAGTAACTATATGAGTTGCAGGACAAGGGGTTCATTAGGCCGAGTTCCTCGCCTTGGGGATCTCCAGATTATTTGTGAAGAAGAAAGATGGCACCACTCGGATGTGTGTGGATTACAGGGCCCTAAATGAAGTAACCATCAAGAACAAATACCCACTCCCGTGATTGATGATTTATTCGATCAACTTGGTGGAGCCACGGTATTCTCCAAAATAGACCTAAGATCGGGCTATCATCAATCAAGATTAGAGTCAAGATATACCTAAGATGGCTTTCACCACTAGATATGGGCTGTATGAGTTTACAGTCATGTCTTTTGGGTTAACCAATGCCCAGCCTACTTCATGAACCTGATGAACAAGGTATTCATGGAGTATTTGGACAAGTTTGTCGTGGTCTTTATTGACGACATCCTTATATACTCCATGAATTTCAAGAGCATGCGAACATCTGCGCTGGTGTTGGAAAGGCTAAAGGAGCATCAATTATATGCAAAATTTAGCAAGTGTGAATTCGCCGCATGACATTAGTTTCTTGGGACACATAGTGTCGCAGGAGGAGTATCTGTTGATCCCGCCAAAATAGTCTGCATCATAGAGTGGCAAGAGCTGCCTCAAATCATCAAGTGAGGAGCTTCTCTGATTACTGGATACTACCGGAGATTCATAGAAGGATTTTCTCGGATTGCTGTGCCAATGACTCAACTACTCAAGAAGGAGAAGAAGTTTGAATGGACCAAGGCATGAAGAAAGCTTCCAAGAGCTGAAAGAGAGATTGACTACCACGCCTGTGTTAACCCTGCCTGATGTGCGCAAAGATTTTGAGGTATACTGTGATGCCTCACATCGTGGGCTTGGATGTGTACTAATGCAGGAAGGCAAGGTAGTGGCATATGTATCTCGGCACTCGCCCTCACGAGGCCAACTACCCTACTCATGACCTGAATTGGCCTCGATGAGTGCATGCATTGAAGATTTGGAGGCATTATCTGATAGGTAATCACTATGACATATACACGGACCACCAGAGCCTTAAATATTTCTTCACCCAGTCACACCTCAACTTGAGGCAGAGGAGATGGTTGGAGTTGATTAAGGACTATGACCTGAGCGTCCATTACCACCCAGGGAAGGCTAATGTTGTAGCGGATGCTTTAAGCCGCAAGGCCTACTACAATAATCTCATGGTCCAGAAACATCAACCCGAGCTATATAAAGAACTGCAAGTCTTGAACTTGGAGATAGTAGAGAAAGGCACTCTAGCTACCATGGAAATTCAACCAAGTTTAGAGGAGCAGATTATGGTTGCTCAGCAAAAAGATCCAGCTATAATAAAATGGAAAGGATTGATAGGAGCAGGGAAGGCTCCTAACATGAAGGTTGATCACGAGGGTACCCTATGGTACGGGAAGCGTATAGTTGTACCTCATCACAAGAATCTCAAGGATCTGATATTGAGGGAGGCTCATAGCTCTCCATACTCCCTGCACCCCGGAAGCACCAAGATGTATCAGGGTATGAAGCAATTCTGCTGGTGGTCCCGTATGAAGAGAGACATAGCTGAACATGTAGCCTTTGTATATGTGTGTCGAGAGTGAAAGCGAGAACATCAAAGGCCAGCAGGACTACTACAACCATTAAAAATACCCAGTGGAAGTGGGAAGAAGTCGGGATGGACTTTATCACGGGACTTCCACGAACCAAATCTGGATATGACTCTGTATGGGTCGTGATTGACAGGCTGACTAAGGTTGCACATTTCATCCCCGTCAAAACCACATACAAGGGAGATAAGTTAGCCGAGCTATATATGTCACGCATAGTATGTTTACACGGTGTACCAAAGCGGATAGTCTCGGATCGAGGTTCCCGGTTTACCTCGCATTTTTGGGCTAGCTTTGCATGAAGCTCTCAGACTTACTTGGATTTTAGCACCGCATACCACCCCCAGTGATGGTCAAACGGAGAGAGTGAATCGATATTGGAAGATATGCTTGGGCTTGTGCTCTAGATTTTTCTAAGGATTGGGATCGATGCCTACCCTATTTGAGTTTGCTTATAACAACAGCTATCGTGCCGTCTTGAGATGTCACCCTTGAAGCCCTATATGGTCGACAATGTCGAACCCTCTACATTGGTCAAGTAGGGAGAACTACATTTTGGGCCAGATACTTTAAAGCGGTGAAGAAAAGGTTCGCTAATTAGAGATCGATTGCAAGCACCCACCCAGCAGAAAAGTTATGCAGATAAGAGAAGAAGGCCACTAAGTTTTGAAGTGGGAGATCATGTTTATCCGAAGGTATCACCCTTGCGAGGAGTTAGACGATTCAAGGTCAAAGGCAAGCTTACCCCACGATATGTTGGACCATTCCCAATTGTGTCTAAAGGGGAAGTTGCCTACCACTGCGTTACCTCGAATCTATTCGACATACACGACGTCTTCCATGTGTCCCAACTCAAGAAGTGTCTCACGAGTACACGAGGATCAAGCTCAGTTGGAGGCAATCGAGATTGAGGAAGACCTAACCTACAAGGAGCGGCGATCAAGATCACGGATACCGTGGAAAGAAGACGCGAACTCAAATCATTCGCATGTGGGTACAATGGAGCCATCACTCCAAGAAAGAAGCTACCGGGAGCGTGAAGACCAGCTCTGAAGAGATTACCCCGACTGTTCCTAGTTAAGTTGAATCTCTGGTCGAGATTCTTTTAAGGGGGTAGGTTTGTAACAACCGAAAATTTGAAATTAGAAATGAGAAGCTTTTGAATTACTTTTGCAATATATTCCATTTGAATTTGGATTTTTGATGTTTTCTGAATTTGGTAGAGGTTGAAAAATCAAGAATTAATAAAAGAGAAAGACAGTATTGATAATACCTAAAAGGAATATGCAAGTAAGGAAGGAAGACAAAAATTTGTCAACACGAATCTGAAAAGATGATCCATAAAAGTAAAGAAAGAAATTTGATTTAGGGCATAAAATATTATTTTTGAAAACAATGGCATGAAAAACAATGGAAGCAAGTAAAGTAAATACCAACATTAGTTGGAAATATTTTTATTAAGTCCGAATATTATCGGGGACCTCGAGAGTTTTTCTGGAATTTTGGAAGCATTTTCATATTTTCCGGACTTATTGGGATTTTCTCGTAATTTCTAAAAGCAAAACTTAAAATCCGAAAAATCGAAAATCCACCGCCCTCCGACCGACACTGGACGGGCGGATCGAACCACGCCGCCGGCGGATCCCGCCTTCCTTACCCTCGCTCGCGCGTGGATACCGCGATTTCCCCTTTCCGCGCCTCGGCCGATCTCTCCGTTCCCCTCACTTAACCACGTCGGCCGCCCGATCAACCCTTCCCGCCACGCGGCTTCATCTGCGCCATCGCGCTTCCCTCTCCCCTCTCCCGCTGACCGATGGGCCCGCCCTGTCAGCTTCTTCCTCCCCGCTCCTTTTCTCCCCGTGCGGGCTGCCGGCACCACGGCGAGCTTTTGCTCCCCGTGGCGCGCATGCATGGCAACGCCGCCCGCGCCGCCCCGTCGCCAGGTGGAAAGCTGCACACCGTCGCCCTTGACTTGGCGCCACGCGCAGCTTTCCCCGCTCCGTCGCTACGCGCTCGGTCTGGCTGCCGCTTCACGCGCGGCAAAGGGGAGAGGAGGCAGCAGCGCGAGACAACCACACCGGGCGTAGCTGCGCGTCGTAGCTTCACCGATAGACGAGCATTAATCGCCGCCGCATCCCTACCGCTCCGCCACCGGCTCCGACGCGACCGCACGGCGCCGCCTGTGCCGCTTCCCTCGCGCGTGTATAAAGGCCGTGGACCCGTTGAGTTCCACACATCGCCATCTTCGCTCTCTGGCAGGTGTCGAGCCCACATCCACTCAAACGCCCGAGCCCCCATCGTCCCCAACTCGCCGCCGCGCAATCTCTCGATCCGAGCCATTAAAACCCGATTCCTCTCACCCACACCACCCACGGAGCACCGCGAAGTCGTCCCCGGTCTCGCCCGAGCTTCCCGATGCCCGTACATCGCCGTCACGAGAGCCACTCCAGTCGCCGCGCCGCCGCCGACCCATCTCCGGACCTCCTCGGCCGGCGATCGCACCATTGTCTTCACTGCAGACGAGGAACGATTTCACCTCTTCACCGGACCTCCCGACAGCCCCTCGCCATGGCCACCGTCGCCCGACTCCTGCCGCGACCCCATCGTCGGCATTCTTCAAAAGGATTTCTCATCCATATAAGGTAGGCAAAGCCTCCCGCTCACTTGGCTATCGCGCTCTCTTCTCCCTCCCGGCTCCCCCGCTGCTTGAGCCTCCGGCTCCGCAGCGCGGGTTGAGTTTTCTCCATTTTTTCGGTCGACAGTGGGCCCCACTGCCACCCATCGCATTCTGAGTCACCACGACACTGACCCCACCGGTCGATGAGACATCTAACAGGACCGTCGACATGTGGACCCCATGAACAGAATCGAACCCACATGTCGAGAGTACAGAGAACCGAAAAGTAAATAAAAATGGAAATTAAAATGAATCAGAGGTGACAAAGGCCCCACATGTCGAATTTAGTAATTTTGGATTGACTAAAAGCAGAGAACTTTGAGCTATAACTTATTCATTTTAGCTCCAAATTGAATGAAACAAATTTCTAAATTTGTCTAAATTCCATATCTATCTAATGGAACCAGAACCATAATTTTTGGAGTTTATTTGATTTTCTGGGGATATTTTGAGTGATTGGTTGCTTTTCTTTTATTTGGGTATTCGCACGATTATATAGCATACGAGGCTCGGGAGGAGGAAGCGAGGCAGCAACCTTAGAAGCTCAAGATCATCAAGAACCCAATCCCCTGTGACCAAGGCGAGTCAATACTTTGATCATGTTGAACCTACATTTTATGCAAACTACTTTCGCTTAAATTATCAATTTGCATGTTTGTTACTTTATGTGCAAAATATGTTGATTTCAAAAGCGTAGCTAAATGCCCATTGCTCAACTTGATTAAGTATTACACCTCTCTTTGGAATATTGCATATGTGAGCCTTGTCGCCTAGTGGAAAATCTTATAATGGTTAGCATTCGAAAATAAGTCATTAATTATATGCCATGCTTAGCATTGTTTAGGAACCCGAGGCAAGAAATTGCCCCAAGTATCACTTTTAATCATGAGAATTTGATTCGGGCAGTCATGGTGGGAATGACTGGTATATTTAACATGGTTATTTTATGCTCCCAAAACTCTCAATTTGCTTTAATATCTGAGCGGATGGTTTGGGGGCTGGTATGAGGTGGGAAGGAATGCACAAAATTGTGGAGTGTGGTAGAACCGCTCAGATAATACTAAGGACTGAATCTTATCATGTCAACCTGTAAAACAAAGACAACCACAAGTGGCAAAATGTAGGCGGGGTTAACTAATTTGTGTAGCGCCAAGGTGGTTACGTGAAGGTATGACAACGAGCAAAGGAATGGATGCGTAATATTCCTCGCCTTTGCTCGTGATGGCTCACGAGGACCCTTCCGCGTATGTGTAATATTACTACGGAAGGTTGACCTTAGCGGCGTAACCACGATGGACTATGCATCGTAAGGGCCCTGTGATAGTCTATTCAACCATATGGCTAAGGAATCATGTGAGGCAACGAGTAGATCTTTCTCTTGTGGGTAAAGTGTGCAAACTCTGCAGAGTCAAAACTATTCGAATAGCCGTGCCCATGGTCATGGCGCATGGGAACTTAATCGATATAGTTCGTTTTAAAAACATTGGAAACCGAATGGAAACTTGAAGGCGAAGGACCGCCTGGTTTGGAATTGTCCTGGTGTTATCGATGGTATGTTAAGCTGCTATAACGCTGAAAGATGCTATATGGCGCAGATGCCATGTAATGGTGGATGGAATCTGTGTCAATTATAAGATCAACTTACTTTATAAACAAAAGTTTTGAGTTTAAAATTGCTAGGTCTCAGGGATTTTCCTATAATTGTATTCAAAAGCACTCTCCGCAAAATAAAATGAGCCCAAGCCATCCTTTGATTAGCCATACATGTATAATTATTGCATTCTGTGTGTTGGCTTGCTTGAGCATTGTGGTCGGAGTGTTGATTCTCGCTCTTGCGATACAATTAAACAGAGTGCAAGAACATTACGCCTATGAGGAGGCCCCGCCAACGCCGACGGAAGCAAAGGCGATAATTAAGGCGTAGGCCTCGGTGGTTAGGCATAGACAAGTAGACTCTAGGCGTTGTGTACATTTATGTTACGGGACCACGTGGCATATATTGTACATATTACCCTACCGGCGCTTGCTGTGGACTTGGGTTTGCTTTTGCTGTATTTCCACTTGTGCGTATTTGTAATCATGACATTTGGCCTAGTTCGCCTTTTGTAAACTATCACCCGACGTGGTGTATTTCAGTTTATGTAATATAATGGATGATTATGCGATGTATGAAATGATTCAGCAATGTACTGTGTGCACTAACTCATCGATCCAGGATTAGTGCGATGAAACTGAGAAGATTCGGATTGAAAAATCCGGGTCTGACACTAGGTACAGGTGAAGTCCAAATATCCGAATGGAGCAATTGAAAGGGAAAATAGCTAACGGAAGAGGAATTGGAAAAGGGATGCCGTACACGCTTCCCAAGCTGGCAGGCATGGCAAGTAAGTTTGGTAGACTTATGGCAGGTGAACGAGAAGGATCGCAATGAAGCAGCAAGTTGATCACGGCCTGGATGCCCCAATCGTTGGTGCCAGAGGTCGATGGAGGCCGAGGAGGATGCATTGAGAGCTTGATGGATCGATGGTGAAAGCGGGTAGAGGTCGCCGTGGCTGTCACTAGGGGTGGAAAAAAAGCTCGTTAGTGGGGCTCGTTGGCTCGGTTCAAAATTGCTTCAATTATACTTATTGATTGGTTAAACAGTAAAATGGGTTGATTTCAAATGAACTTGAATTTTGCTTTAGCTCGGCTCGGCTCGGCTCGTTAGCTCGTTTCTAAAAATACTTTTAAATTACTCGTAAAATGATATTAAATCAAACTATGTCAATTTTAGAAAAAGCTCGATAAGACGAGGAGTTGGCTCGATATCCACCCCTAGCTGTCACATCGGAGCTTCACTTGTTGAGTGTAAAGATCCTTGATAGAGAAACCAAACGGATCAAATTCCACGGAAATGTTATTGTCACGGGTGAGAGAACGGACTGAGATCAAATTTGTAATCAGTGATGGAGTAACAAGGACATTATTGAGAAGAAGAGGTGTGGAGGAGGTGGGAATGGAGGAGTGTCCCGTGTGCGTGACAGGCAGATGAGCACCATTGCCCACGGTGACAGAGGGAGGGTAGGGAGGATTGGGTGGGTTGCTCTGGCGCATTGCACTGTCGTGTTCGCCAATGATTGAGGCAGTAGAAGAGGAGGAAGCATCATGAACAGAATGCTCAAAGTTGAGCAGCGGGTTGAGATCCATGGAGGCAGCGGAAGAGAAGCGAGCGCAGGAGGAGGAGGATCAACTCGCGCTAGCTGATACCATGAAACAGTGTAGGATCAATCAACAACTTGTATTGATCATGTATGTTTACATATATACAGGCGGAGCGGAAAGCACGGGCGTGGGTGGAGCGTTGCGCCTAACGTGTGAGAGAACGGGAGTCCGCAGGACTCGGTCACGCAGGAGAATAACGTTCCGTTAACACGAAGGCCCCAGTGTATGTATTTGACAAATGTGAATATTGCTTATGACGTTGATGCATTTAACAAAAAGGGGATACAGAAAAAGTAAACACAAGAACAAAGGGTAAAGTAGGTGCAATTAGGGTTTCATGTCATGCATACGTGATACGTCCGGTATTACACCAGGAATGGATTATATGGAGTGTGATGATTCCTTCACGTGATGGAGCAGCTGTTTCCAGCGAACAGGTAATAGAAAACAAAGATGATGGTGAATAGTAACAAAAATAAATGATAAATAGTAGCAGCCAGGTCCTCAGCCGTGCGATATGACTTGAAGAAGAGGTATGAGTGAATCTGGTCCCTCCATTGCGCCAAATGGTCGACTTATATAGTTATTTTCTTATCTGAATCCGACTGAGGATTTCGGCAGTCTGACACAACACCACCTGCTACTCCATCCCCCATGGCTCACGCTCACGCGCGCGAGCTAGGGTTTGGGGATCGAAGTGGGAGGGGTAAAAGAGGAGAGGAGACAGGAAAGCGGGTGCATTATTATGAAAAAAAACTAAATGACTAATTTTTAAAAGTCTTATAAGTGCTTTATTATGACAAAAAAACATGTAGCCACTAGCGACTTAGCGAGTGGAATCCATCACATAAATACCAATGTAGCCATCTTTTTTTAAAAAAAATAGCCACAGCACGTTTGTTTGTGCAAATTTAGACTTCTACCGAGCTACTATGGTGGCTGCTGCCGCATGTGGTAGGTCCACGGGAGCTAGATTTGAAAAATAGATGTTTGGTGATCAAATTTGAAAAAATGACTAGAATAATATTTTCAAACTTAATTCCTAGCAAGTGCAGCACATGTCAATTCCAAACTGAATCTTAATCCAATCCCCTGCTTTGAAATGCCTTTTGCACAGTGTGATCCGGCCAATCTCGGGAACGGAGCATCAATGAAGAAGATAATTAACCAAACAGATTAGTAACACAAACCGAAAGAATTGTAGCAAATCAATTCAGATCATAATATAGTGATACGATTAGGCACGGTTACAATGTGAATTGAATGTCCCGCACGATCACAAAACATCATAACCATAATTAAAATTTAACAATTAACCAACACGCTGCGTCGCATCGCACACCATCCTCCGCTCCTCCTCAGTGCAGGTAGTACGCGAGGAAGGAGAAGAGGAGCGCGCCGGCGGCGGGGGCGGCCGCGAAGGCGCCGCTGGTGGCCGGGCCGGGCGCGGCGGCGGGGGCCTCGGAGGCCACGACCGCGGTGGCGGAGGCGGCGGCGACGACGAGCGCGGCGCAGGCGATCTTCTTCATCTCCATTGCTGCTTGGTCTTGGGAGAAGCCTGCGTTATTGATCGCTCAAGAGGAGGAGATGTTTATTTACGGTGATCTCTCGATTGCTTCTGCAGGCTTGGGAGGGATGGCGGGGCGGCGCGGGGCCTTTATAGGGGGCGCGAGCGGCCATGAGCGAAGCTCGGGTGGCGATTCGTTGGCGTTTGCCAAAGATGGGGGTGGTGATTACTTGGCTCGGTTTTATTATTGAACGAGTTTAGGGGATGGGATAACTAGCACGCATCAGCTTTCTATTTAAGACTATGCTATCTAGGATCTTAAATGACGTAGAGGATACATAATAATATTGTTTAGTATTTAATAGACGGATGGTTTTATAGTTGGCTTTATACTGTTTCTATCACTGTATAAACAGCTATATAGACAATATATTGATTATATAATATATTACAGATGACTATATAAATAACTCATTATATATATGTTATATTTAGTCTTATCTATATATGATATAAATATATGTTATAAACAACCATATCTGTACTGTTGTACACGACATTAGGTCTAGGCCTGGATATCGAGCTGGCTCGGCTCGGTCTGGCTCGGTAGGATAACGAGCTGACTCGTTATAACTAACGAGCTAAAAAGCTAGCTCGGCTCGGCTCGACCACAAGCTCGAGCTAGCTCGTTTGGCTCGTGAGCCAGGGCCAAAAAATGTAAAATGAAGACTACCTTACATTCCAGTGAGTCATACAGCACATATTCATTCATCATACATGCTAGCAGCAAGCAGCATATGTATACACATGCAATAGAGTACAAATTAGGTCCATATCTCCATCATATATTCATCCATCAACTATCATCCATGCAAATTGCAAAGTACGACATCAGCTAGATTGACTAGACAGGAAGGGCTGCATAGACATAACTACATAAGTTAACATAGCATAATGACACATTGTTCAAGTTCCATCATAAGTTAACATAGCATGGCTCGTTTGACTCGTGAGCGGCTCGCGAGCTAGCTCAAGTTGGCTCGTTATAGCTAATGAGCTAAAATCTTGGCTCGGCTCGGCTCGTTAGGATCGTTATCCTAACGAGCCGAGCCGAGCCAGCCACAAGCTGAACGAGCTAACGAGCTTCGAGTTTTTCGTCCAGGCCTAATTAGGCCTAACCAATGGTGGTTGGTGCATGGAGACCGGGGCGTGTGAATGGTGGGGCTTTGTACTTCGGCTTGCCGATTGATGGGCGGAATACATATTGTTGATGATTCTTAATCTGATTCGCCTTTTTTTTCCCTTTGAAGGAAAAAAAATGGAACTCTAGTATGAGCCGTCTAATCGTGTAAAAAAAACCAAGTTTGGTCATTTATTATTATGAAGCTAACATCGCCCGCGCCCTCAGGGAAGCCATCCACCGTCCTAAGGTATTATTAATCCAACTAGCGCGATTGAGATTGCGAGAGTATACTTGTACGATCCTATTTCAAGGGTAATTCATACGTAGCAAGTGTACAGATTTCCTTTTCAAATGAAAAACAATTGTGTAAAGACATGACTGGAGCCGACCTGCCATGTACTGTCATCGTCCATTTCGAGCGTCGTCCTGCCCTGATGGATGATGGCATGACAAGGGTTCCATTCACCACCCATCCAAACAAAGCCCTAAAGGAAACGCCACGGCAGAAAGCTCGCATCCGAAAACCACTACTTAGATTTAAGTATACACATGGACATGCGTCGGTCCTAAGTAAGCCCAGTTTCTTAAAACAAAACTACCAAAAGCTGCAATAAGCGACTGATCTCGAGCATAACCACTGCCATCAGCCGGAAGGTGAAGGCTGGCTTGAGAACATACTTGGATACTTGATCTCAGCACGTTGCAAGGAGGCTGGTATCATCTGCGCCCCTTGGCCCGCTTGCTCTCGAGCCTCTGCCGAGCTCGCTCGAACTCCTCTTCTGTGGGCTCCGAGCTGCTCGGCTTGGCGTCGCACTTGGACATCATGGACGAGAGCAACGAGTCGAATCCGTCCCTCCTCTGTGCCCCGTGCTGCGTGATGGCAAGGACCAGATCGTTCTCCTGGCTTTCCTTTTTCCTCTGACGGGCGGGGTTGCAGGCGAAAAGGCGACTGATGGTGAACAATATCTTGGGAGGGTCGAATGAGAGCGAAGTTGTTTCAGGGAGAAGTGACAACTCACTTCACTCTCCGCTCTGATGGATTTGTGGGTGGTTCTATCTCAGAGATCTTTTTAGCCCATTTCTCGTATGCTTTGGTGGACTTCAGCTCACCTACAAAAGTAGGAAAATGGTAAGGTTCTTACCAATACAGATGGTCCAGGGAACAGGCCTGAGTGAACATGTATAAAGTGAGCACTGTGCCAGCATTACTGTAGGAAGTAAATAGAACAAGCACATATCTGCTGTACCATAAAATTATAGTGCCAACCACATATAATTGTTTACCTTCAGCAATTGCCTCGTCGATTATATCCTTAAAGCGGTGGGAATCAAGCTTTGTATCTGAGCAAATCATTGAGCAGAAAAGTCTGCACAAAAGGGCACCAGGCTAAAACAGAAATGAAATGCAGTTGTTCACTGGCAGTTTAGCACCTTTTGGAATAAACATTTCATCCAGCTAAAAGCACAGTAAGTTTGCAACATTCACCTGTTCATGTTGCCCTTAAATTTTATGTAGAGATCCTTCAAATCCTTTTTCTCAGAACCTGACCCTCTGTACTTAGCCTCAAATTCTTCAATATCAGCCTCGGTAACCTGGGAATGAGTAAGACAAACCAAACCATCATCACGCATTGTACAAGTGAATGGGCAGCATAAGTTTCTCGTTGACATGTGGAGCAAAAACATACTTTTTGGTACACTGCTCTGAAGTACTCTTGCAGGTTGTCTGCAGCTTCTCCAACCAGTGCCTAAAAGGAAAGATAAGATTTCAGAAAATATCACCTGAAACTGAAAGGTGGTAACCAAACTACTAGAAATTAGGTGCTCACATCATCATCAGCAATGCCAGTCTCATCATATAATGCCCTTTTCTCCTCATCTCCAAGAATAGATATCACCTTCTGCAACTGCTAAAATTTCTCCTTGGCTTCCTGGCATCACATAACAATCTAATTGAGATACATGGCACTTATTTACTCGAAAACAAAAGGTTCGGAGTTGAGATCCTACCTCATCTCCAGGATTCTTATCTGGATGAAGACGTAAGGCCAACTTGTAGTATGCCTTCTTTATTTCCTGTTGTGAAGCTGTTCTCTCAACCCCTAAAATCTTCAGGATGAAGAAAAAAAAAAGAAAAAGCATATCCAATGAGTTGCATGTACTATGAAAAAGGGAAGACAAGAAAGTGGAGCATGACAATTGTTTCTGCATGTAGTTTAAAGTAACTCAGATTTAGTTCCATTTCAGGTTGCTGAGATGGACTCCATGTACCCTTTCAGCTCTTCTGACACGTTTCTTTAAGCTTGGGTTTTATACCACGCTAGGTATTATCAAGTAGTATGCCCCAATTGACTACAGTTTTGCAGCAATAATGAAACCCAAAGAAAAAGCCTATAGATGTCTCAGGATCTAAAAAGAAACAGGAAAAAACTCAGTGGATGCAAGTAAGGTAAAGGATATTGTTCTTCGTGTCAAAAACTAAATAGTGATTTAACTAGACATGAACCATCAATCACAAACTTCTTGTATCTCTTGAACACTCTACCCAGTGGTAAGGTATTATCTGATACATCAGATGAGCAAACATTGTTCTTGATAGCATAGTGATTTATAGGACAGAGAGCCACCTCAAATTGAACTATGACATATTCCCAAATCAACACACACATAGCAGCCTGGAAGACCATGTGGTGCCATGGTCATACCGGCCCTTGTGCTGAGTTGGTTTTGAGTGCTGGTTTTGGTAGTGTTAATCACGGTGAAAGTCCGTGCAGGTGTTAGGGCCTGTTCATATAGCATATTCGAACAGCCAGCTTCCATAAGTGGCATGTGGAAGCCGCGTCGATGGCCGCATTGTGCATATGATGCGAGGCCATGTGAAAGATGTCAGGGGTGCGGGCCTTAGGCCCAAGGCCCAGTCGGGTTATTATTAGGAATTAGAGATTGGTTTCTATTTGAGTTAGAGATTAGTTTCCGTGTGTTAGAGATTAATTAGAGATATGAAATGAGTTTCTATATTTGTTAGAGATATAGTTGGAATTAGATTCCATCTGTTAGAGGGAGCCATCTATATAAGAAGGCTATCGCATGCTATTGTAATCAATCAGAGAAATATCAAGTCTTCCTCATCTAAAGTGTCTCTCTCCCTCTACGCCGATGCCATCCGGCCCTCTTCTTGGTGGTGTTTATCCCGCATGAACCCCGGTTCATGACAAAAGACCCCACACTTTCCCATTTCTTCATGCTTGAGCTCTTGATCCCCCTACGATCCCATCATGCCACCACCGTCCGACGCTAGCGATGGCAATTGTGCCTGTTTACCCATATACCCGTGGGTAAATACCCTAATAGAGCTGGGTATAGGATATTTTCATTACCTACAGGTATGGAAATAGAGGGAACACTCTACCCGTCGGGTAAATGGGCACAGGTATGGGTAAGCTCCACCTGTACCTACCCCGCCTGTTTACCCACGGTATAGATTGACAGGTGGCGCAGCCATAGCAATATCTTTAATTGCTATTGATTATTATAAACTTTTGCATATCTCTAATTGTTATTGATTGTTATAAACTTTTTTATAACTATTATATTTCCTAACAACAGCTGCTGCTTATATGTATTTGTCATTAGTTTAACTCTCAAATGGTAATTCTCAATTCGCAGGAAATGGGCATGCCCACAGGCGATGGGTATGGGCGAGGTTCTTTACCTGTCGTCCTTTGCGAGTATGCCCGTTGGCATAAATCGAGGTCACGGATACAGGTATGGACGAGCACTACCTGTACCCACCACACCCGATTGCCATCCCTATTCGACACCCCCTGCCAAATCCGCTCTCCCTACACCCCAATCCAACGCCCACCCCCTCACCCAGTGTCCCTACTCGCAGATCGCTCCCCCTCCGACCTCGTGGAGAGGATCGCCCGACGTCCTAACCGTCCCTCCCGACATGCACCACCCCCGTCCAACCTCCCTCCTGACATGCACTGCATCCCCTCCGTCTCCATCGCTGATTGAAGGTAATCCATCTCTCCTTGCCATTGTTCATACTCTGTATTAGCATATCTTTGCGATTGTCATCAGTAGCACTCAACGGCAATTTGTTTGTCTGTGTCTTATCTCATTCATACTACCATTTCTTTTTGTGCGATTCCTGTTTCCTCCACTGTAGTGAAACCACCGATTCTAACACAACTACTGCAGTGGTACTACAGTTTTACTGTAGCAGTGTTACCATAGGTACTACAGCGATACTACCAATTTTGCACAGTTTTGTTTGGGTTTTCAGCATGATTAATTGGTCTCTAAACTTCATAACTTATTATAGTTAATAGAGTGAAGAACCTAGAGGTGTACCTTCACTTTAAGAAAATATTTGAAAAAATCTTGTAATCATGTTGGCTCCTATTCACCATTCTCTAGTCACCATCTTTAGTCTACACAACCTAGCAGGTCCTCCTAACTCCTAAGCAAACATCTCACCTTTCACATTTAGCCACATAATTGTTTGACAAATTTGACTCCAAAAACAGGATAATAATTTAAGTTAATTATCGAATGGGCCCTCATACGGCTCAAAGACAAAAGAACGCTACCAAAGAGCCATCTATAGCATGACATCATGGAGCAGGATACAATAGGCAATTAAAAGTCATTAAGTACTCTCATTCTCCCCTGCCATTCATTTGGCATCTTAACATGCGAAATGGGGCCCTTTAATCCCTTTCCCTTCCCTACATGTTTTGGGTGCTAAATGTGCAAGTACCTGTTTTGGGGTCTGTTTATATTGATTTTTACTGATGGCTTTTAGCTTTAATTTATAAATAATAGCAGTTTGTAGAGAGCCGTACGAAAGAGAAAAACTTATGTGCAATTTTAACCGATATAAATAAAATTAATATAACATGTACCGATATAAATGAAGTTAATATAACGTGTACTACAATCAATTAATAGACTTCACTTTAAAAAGACACATTGTTTGAAAAATAAGTATTGTAAAAAAATAACTTATAAACCAATATGAGCAGGGACTTAATTTAGATTCATTAGGGGCATGAGTTTACAATTCTACGGTTTTGCATGTTGAAATGGCATAACAGTGTGTGCAGATTACACGCAACTAATCTGATCAACTGAGACACAGATCGCTCACTGAGCTAATCTCCAATTCGCATAAGTTCAGCTCCAACTCCCAAACACCAACACGAGCAATTCGCACATCCACAAAAATTCCGTACGAACAGCATCCGACACAAGACCGAATGAACTAAAACCAAGATAGCGCATCGAACAAGCATATATATATATATATATATATATGCCCTTGCTTTAACACCCGGAAGCCATAGCCCTAGGGGTTGCGGGGCTTTACCTCGTAAAGGCTCATGCTCTCGGCGGCGGCGGCGACCGCGGCCGCCTCCTCCTCGCCACCGTCGCCGTCGCGGGAAACCCTAGCCCTGCTCTTGCGGCCCATTTCGATTTCGTGGGAGGCGGTGGAAGTGAAGAAGAGGAGCAAAAAACCGTGGCGGCGGGATTTTATAGAGGGGGAAGCGCGAGTGCGGGAATGTTTCCCGCCCTTTCGGTTCGCGCCGGAACTTGGCGGCGACTCGTCGCACCACCATGGAAGCGATCAAAAGTTGCCGGGCGAGGGGGCAGAGAGACGGGATCCGCCACGTCGGACGGTCGGATACAATGTTTCAGCGGGAATTTTCTCCAATCCTACGGAAATTGAGCACTTTTGAAAGAACGAATTGATGATTTCTCTATCTTTTATTGAAATGACAAGTGATGTCTCACTAATATACGGGTTCTAACCAGGTCGTGCCGTGATATTTGGAGGCCTGGTACAAAGCTCTAAGTGAGGCCTAAATCAAAGTACTAAATATAGCCAAAATAATATATGTATTACAGAGTAAATGCGATATACTCTCAAGTGCTATCGTAGCCAAACTATTAAGGGCGTGTTTGGCCTGCGCCTACGCGCGCCGAGCCGCAGCAGCGGCTGCGCCAAAAGTGCGGCGCAGAATTTCCTCGCCAAACTTTCGGCGAGTCGAGGCGCAAAAATTGAACTATGGGACCATGGCCACGCCGCGGCACGCCGCAAGTGAGGACGCGAACCAAACGCGTGCCAAAACTGTGGCGCAGAAAATGCGGCACGGTGTGGACGCGAACCAAACATGCCCTAAGTCTTTCTTGTGTCATCGTTCCTTTCTGACATTGAGTTAACTCCTCAATTCTTTGTTTCTTTTTACGTTTTTGGGAACCGGATTCATATTTTCTAAATCGATTTGCAGAAGACATGGCTTCAAAAGATGAAAAGAACAAAATTAAAATTATACAAACAATTCTAGACTTTCATACGAAGGATTTAATTAGTACAATACAATTAGAATTGAAAAAAAAACAAATACCTGGCTTCTGTGTCGTTCTGGAAGGGAGCTTCTGTACCGTGTCAACTTCCAAAAGAGAATTCTTTTAATTAGTGCTGCCTTGCTTAGTTGCTTTGCTAATTGCTTGCTGGTTCCTGGTTGCTTGCTAGCTGCTATTCGCTAGATGAATGGTCCTCCCTGCGTCTTGCAGCTACGTGCAGACGGGCGATCACCGATCATTATACAAAATTACAAATGCATGCGTGAACGTACTGCACCGTATACATCGAGCTTGAGCTCACGTATGCAAGAACAATTCCTCTCGGTCAGCTAAAAGCCTACGCATGGCTGCCGATTTAAACCGACCTGATCTTCTAGCTCTTGAGCTTGAGATGCAGCTGCGCAAGCATGCTCTTGGTGGCCACGCTCCTCGTGCTGCTCACCAGCTTGAACCACTGGCTCTCCGGGTCGCAGCTGCTGTCCGCGATGAGGACGAGCCGGTCGGCTGGCGCTCGGCGGAGACCGGGAGACGAGACGAACTGAATACAAGTGAGAATACGAAACGCCGTGGGAGCCGAGAATACGATTCGTATCATACGAAGTCGCCGCGCACGCGTACTCGAGCAATCGAGCTAGGCTCTGGCGCTGAGGCCCTGGAAATTTGGAGGGCCCTGTACAGTCATACAGGTTGCACGTCTATGAATCCAGCCCTGGTTCTAGCTCTGTATGTCAGTGAGACATCATAAGGTATTTTATCAAGCGGCAAAGAAAGATGTGACAAATCATCAAATCCCCTCCTTTAAAACTTGTGTTTCAAACATGCCTAGTTGACTTTTTTTTGGGCTTAGGTCGGACGCTGATTATGAGGATGGTAGGCGGTGGTCAGGTGAGTTGTTTTTCACTGTGACCGATGATTTTTTATTTTAATTTTAATGTCAGTGTTTGTACGAATAAATTGAATACTAAAAAATCGTTTTTAAAAAGTTGTTCTGATAAATTGTTTAAAAAATAACAAAAAATCATCCTATTTTATCATAAACCGTAAGAAAATAAACTAAAAAAAATACTGACATCACTCGGGTGATGTTAGTAAAGAGATAGAGAAAGCGGGTGAGAGACGTAAAGAGATACAGGTAAGTTATGATGCCTCAAATCTCAAAGCAATCAAGGTTTTTTTTCTAAAAAACAATTAGCTAATAATTACACATACACGACCTTGTATGTGAGGCAACAGGCAGCGACAAAAGCGTAGTTGACAGTTGATTTACCACTAGGTATTGGCACATATTGTAGTGGGCTAGTTGGGACAGCCGCCCAACCTTGCTAGTGATGGACAATGGATCCAAGAAGTTATCTACCACTATTTCGCCTCAATTTAGAGGTCTAAGCATGTTAAAGTACTGTATCTGTCCTACCTCTAATACTTTGTCACCTCTGCCACTGTCTCCATGTCCTCTATTCTACGCCAATAAAAAAACATCATGTTTCCGTATATCATGGCCACTTAGGCACTCTTACAATGTTGACACCTACTCTTAGGATGTGTTTGGTTGGAGGGATGGGGTAGGATGGGATGGGATAGTTCCACAAAAAAATGGAACCACATGGTACAAAAAAAAGTCGAGCCCCTCACGGGGATCATTACTGACCCGACGCTGATTGCATATTCAATGAGGAACATTTCCGGCATTAGGGAGACAACAAGTACCAAACTGAATGCCGGAAATTAATTGGAATGTACAAGGCATTCCTGCCTCAGACCCACGTACCAGAGAGACTGAACTTCAAGTTCAGAAAATTATCCATTTGCAAAACATTGCAAATAATCTGTCAGATGCATTTACTAATTATAAGGGTGTCACAAAATCCTATAATCCTGCCAGAAATGTACCTGAAAGAGTGAAGGTACCGCAAAATACCACTCAACTCTCAGTTCAAAATAAGAGGGGGAGAAGTACGGTACAAATGGCGAATCTGACTTCTAACAAGCGACAAAGGAAACAAAAGAATGTAAATGCAGATCAACCTCAAGTTGATAGACACCAAAGGATCCTTGAACACAGATCAACAGTGCACTCAAATACTGATCTTGGGACATCGGAATACCCCGACTCAAATGTTTTGGGAAATAACATTGAGTCATCAGGGGTCCAAGAAATTTCCACTAACTATACTGATTCTGGAGAATCATACGATCGTAAGACTACAATTGTTGACATTTATTTCTCCACAACAATTGCAAATAACCTTCAAAATGATCCAGATCCCAAGACCATGGCGAGTGCAAGCAGCGCTGGGTGGAATCAATGGAAGGATGCAATTCAAGCAGAGTTAGCCTCGCTCAAGAAAAGAAATGTATTCACCAATGTGATACATACACCTCCCAAAGTATTCCCTGTCGGTTTCAAATGGGTTTTCGTCCGCAAACGGAATGAAAACAATGAGGTGGTGAGATACAAAGCAAGGCTTGTAGCCCAAGGGTTCACGCAGAGACCCGCATTAATTTCAATAAAACTTATTCTCCAGTAATGAGTGGAATAACATTCCGATACTTAATATCATTGGCAGTTAAAAATCATCTATCTTTTCAGTTGATGGATGTAGTGACTGCATATCTTTATGGGTCACTTGATTCGAAAATATACATGAAAGTTCTCGATGGAATTTCAATTCTGAATCCGAACTCAAATCGCAATATGTATTGTGTAAAATTGAACAAGTCTTTATACGGCTTGAAATAGTCGGGTAAAATGTGGTACAACCGACTAAGTGAGTTCCTAACCAAAAAGGGATACTCCAACAATGATGATTGTCCATGCATATTCATCAAAAGATTCTCAACAGGATTTTGTATTATATCTGTGTATATTGATGATCTTAATATCATTAGTAACACACAGGATATAGATGAAGCACGTAATCATCTTATGACGGAATTTGAAATGAAGGATTTGGGTAAAACCAAATTTTGCTTAGGTATACAACTTGAGCACCTTCATTCAGGCATCCTAGTGCATCAATCAGCCTATGTCCAGAAAATATTGGAGAAATTCAATATGGACAAAGCATATCCATCGAAACCCCATGTTTGTTCGATCTCTCGACAGGGACAAAGATCCATTTAGACCCCGAGATGACAATGAAGAGTTATTAGGACCCGAGGTTCCATATCTCAGTGCCATCGGAGCGCTTATGTACCTTGCAAATTGCACCCGGCCGGATATCGCATTTGCAGTAAATCTACTTGCTAGATATAGCGCTGCTCCAACCAAAAGACATTGGGTAGGAGTGAAGAATATCCTTAGATATCTTCAAGGCACTAAAAATCTCGGTCTATTCTTCCAGAAGAATAAAAATGTGGATTTAATAGGATATACAGATGCTGGCTATTTATCATATCCCCATAATGCCAGATCTCAAACATGCTTTATATTTTTACACGGTGGAACAACCATCTCTTGGAAGTCTTCGAAACAGACTCTAGTGGCTACATCCACTAATCATTCTGAAATAATTGCATTATACGAAGCATCACGTGAATGTGTATGGCTTCGCAGAATGATTACCCACATACAACAATCTTGTGGTATAAGTGCTATTGCATCATCTACCATTATCTACGAAGATAATGCTGCTTGCGTTGTTCAAATGCAAACAGGTTACATAAAGAGCAATATCACAAAACATATTGCATCTAAACTATTTTACCAACATGAATTGCAAGAGAGTGGGGAAATAAATATTCTGCAAACTAAGTCTTGTGATAATCTCGCAGACTTATTCACCAAGTCATTACCAACTTCCACCTTTCAAAAATGTGTTCATGGAATTGGTATGCGAAGACTACGTGATTTGCAGATGTCAGGGGGAGAAATCTCCTAAGACTTAACCCGTTCAATACAGATATTGTACTCTTTTTCCCTTTATGAGTTTTCCCTCTAAGGTTTCTCATCAAGGTTTTTAATGAGACAATATAACAACGTAATCATAAATATATCTCTATTTTTCCCACAGGGATTTTAAGGAGATATAATCAAATATATGCCATATCATTTTCTCCTTAAATTTTTCTACCGGGTTTTTTAAGGAGTTTTTCATGTCATATCTACTCTATCAGTTCTCCTCATATTTTTCCCTACAGGGTTTTTGGAGGAGTTATTCCAAGATGATGAATCAAGGTGATCATGTGAAGACACATTGGTCAAGAGGAGTGTTAAACCAGTTATAATCAACTGCCCAATGTACAGTTATAGCAAAAGGGACAGATGTCTTTCCATAAAGGCACCTTTTATACTACTATTCATCATCTATATAAAGCAATGCCATTCCTCTCAATCACTTGTCAATTCATCTTGTAACAGAGGCGATCAAAAGTTGCCGGGCGAGGGGGCAGAGAGACGGGATCCGCCACGTCGGACGGTCGGATACGATGTTTCAGCGGGAATTTTCTCCAATCCTACAGAAATTTAGCACTTTTGAAACTTGTGTTTCAAACATGCCTTGTTGACAATTTTTTTACTTAGGTCGGACGCTGATTATGAGGATGGTAGGCGGTGATCCGGTAAATTCTTTCTGCTGTGTCCGATGACTTTTGATCTTAATACGAGCGTTTATATGAATAAATTGAATATTAAGTAGTCATTTTTAAAAAATTATTTCGATAAATCGTTTCGAAAAAACAATAAAAAATCATCCTATTTACCATAAACCGTAAGTCATAAACTAAAAAAAATACTGATATCACTCAGGTGATGTCAGTAAAGAGATAGAGAAAGCGGGTGAGAGACGGTAAAGATATACGAGTAAGTTATGATGCCTAAATCTCAAAGCTATCGAGGTTTTTTGTTCTGAAAAAACAATTAGCTAATGACTACGCGGCCTTGAATGTGAGGCAACAGGCAGCGACAAGCGTATTTTGGTACCACCATGCAAAAAGTTGACAGTTGATTTACCACTAGGTATTGGCACATATTGTAGTGGGCTAGTTGGGAAAGCCTCTCAACCTTGCTAGTGATGGACAATGGATCCAAGAAGTTATCTACCACTATTTCGCCTCAATTTAGAGGTCTAAGCATGTTAAAGTACTGTATCTGTCCTACCTCTAATACTTTGTCACCTCTGCCACTGTCTCCATGTCCTCTAGGCCCTGATCAACTCGGCTTCGGCTTCTGAATTATTTTTCACTATTCATAAGTTTCGTCTTTTTCTGAACTTTTGGCTTTTGTTGAGCTTTTTTGCCGGTTCTTTTTTTTCCCGTATTTGTTTGTATTATACGTAATGGGCTAACATATTTTTTATATTTTTAATTTTTTTAAATTTAATTATGCTAAATAAGCCTCTGTCAGCTACAGTGCTTTTTTCATCCAGCTACAGTGTTTTCAGCCATAAACCATGAGCTTTTCAGCCGAACCGATCATCACCCTATTCTACGCCAATAAAAAAAATGTCATGCTTCCGTATATCATGGCCACTTAGGCACTCATACAATGTTGACACCTACTCTTAATCATTGCATGTGGCGATGTGTTTATATCCAAACATATACCACAAGCTGTCAAACTCATATCCTCTTCAAGTTATTCACTTTATCTCTATGCCCTTTTGGCCGCAAGAAATTACCCCAATTATTTCCATGCCTGCCAAATGGACAAGTAACAACATACATCCTCTTCCGCGTGGTTTCAAAGCAGATAGATATTTTCTAATTACCTGATGGTGTTTTGTATCATAATATTGTCATGCCACGACCCATAAGTTTATGGTCGCCTTATATGTGTTTCTAGACTTCTGAGATATGTTTACTTTAGAGCCTATTGCTTCAAGGAACCACATTTGGATGGGTGGTAGAATTGTGGGTGTATGACTCGCTACCAAGGTTCAAATGCTGATACCCACCATTACCCACATGTAAGTGTATTTTAGTAGGAATTTTATAAGGTCACGAATTTATTACCGGTCTTCGTCTGCCTAAACATGTGCTATTAGGTGCACTCGCGCGTGCGTGTGCGGTTGTGTGTCTTGTGATGCGCCTTTGTGTCATAAAAAAAAGGAGTCTATTGCTTCAAATGAGTCGAATGTTGTAGGCAATAATGTAGAAATTATTCAAGCTAAATGGTTGTTTTATGAAAAATTAGAAAAGACTATCTAAATGTCCATACTTTGCTACAGATAAAAATTTCATATTACCCCCAACAAGTTGAGTCGATACTGTTGGGATTAGCATGCTTCATGCCTTTGCCTTCACGTACAATCAAGCTCACCAAGCTTGACATCATGCCTCATTCTTTGTGCTCGCCCTACACCACGCATAGTCGAGCTTCGTTGTGACTAACATCGTTTTTTTTATTGAAGT
This sequence comes from Dendrocalamus sinicus, assembly GCA_036346575.1. Lineage (NCBI taxonomy): Eukaryota > Viridiplantae > Streptophyta > Magnoliopsida > Poales > Poaceae > Dendrocalamus > Dendrocalamus sinicus. Next base: position 15,083,620 of record CM070646.1, read on the forward strand.
TAACTTATTTGTTGAGAGATGTTTTTTGTTAGATATTTTAGGGGGGGGGGGCAGAGTTTGTTTGTGGGGATTAGTTTTTCCTTTTCTTTTTTGTTAGAGATTTAGGAGGGAGTGATGTACTGATGTACCATCACCATTAACACCACCAATTGATTACTTTTAAGTAGTAAAGAAAAGTAGTTGTCACCATTTCTTCTTGCACTTGTTGGCTGGACATAACTTTTCGTTAGATTAGTAAATAAAAAATGACTCATAATCCTCGCAAAAGAATTACTTGTAAGAGAGGGGAAATACTTACACAGATCAGATTTTGTTGGATCAAACTGCATATAATTGGTATAATAATCTGTATGTCTTGTCCTCTTAGTTTCGTTACATATGTTATATTCATATTAAACCATACTTTTTTAAGGCATATTTCACCATACCTACACTACTACTTGGTTTTGATATAACAGCTAAAAGAGATTAGTTTTAATATAAACATTATAGTAACTTTGCAGAAAATTCGGCTAATGCACAGTAAATAGAAACAAATCAGAGATCCGCCATTAACAACGAGCAAGTATATATTAGTAGCTTGTTTGGGTGTTAGAGCAACTCTGATAGCCCTCAAAGCAGGGCCCTTACTTTTTATTTGAGGGTTCTCCCTACTTTTGAGGACTCTGTTTTTGGGCTACACTCAGTGAGGAGCCCTCAAAACAGGACCCTCAAATTCATTCTTAGAGGATGACACATAGGACCCACCTCATCCCCATCCTACTTTTGAGGGCCGAGGGCAAAAACTCACTCAGCGGGGCCCCTACTTGAGCCCTCAAAGTAGGGGCTCCTCAGACCCAGAATGAGGGCTCGAGGGAGATTTGAGGGCCCCCTACTTTTGAGGGCTCAAGTAGGGGCCCTGCTGGAGTGAGTTTTTTTGCCCCTCGGCACTCAAAAGTAGGATGAGGGCACAAGTAGGGGCCCTGCTGGAGTTGCTCTTAGGGAATATATTTCTAGTGACAAGAACCCAGGTCGGATTTTTCTTGTCATATGGGAACCTGATGGCATATTGTCCTCTAGGAGGACTAACGTCCCACTTATTTCGACTTAAACTTTTGGCCTATTTTTACTATTCATAAATTTCGTTTTTTTGAACTTTTGGCTTTTTTGCCAGTTTTTTCCCGTATTTGTTTGCATTGTCTGTGATGAGTTAACATATTTTTTCTATTTTTAATTTTTTTTAAATTTAATGACGCTAAATAAGCCATCTTCAGCTACAGTGTAATTTCAGCAAACTACAGTGCAATTTCAGCAATAAGTCACTATTTTTCAACCCAACCGAGCGGGGCCTAATTCCCGGCATCATGTGGGAGTGGTGGGGAAATCCTTCCCACTAGAAATTTAAAAAAATGGAAAATGGAAAGTTCAAAAAAAAAGGGGAAGAAATAAACACGGATAGGGTCGTCAGTCGACTAGGTCGGCGGTGTGTGCGATGAAACGCTGCGGTGGTTGCTTGGGTCCGTCAAAGCGACGACGCCATGCGAGGGCTCAGCAGAGCCATCGTTCGTCGAAGGTGGCCGGAGACATACACGGGCTAGCTAGTGTGGAAGCGGAGGCGGAGCGGTGCCTGGAACGGTTTGGATAGGGTTGTGCACATCTCAACCGAACCGAACCGGTCAACTCGGTTTGACCGGTATTGGTTCGGTTTTTATATTTTAGGGTTTTTTTGGTGTTCGGTTTTTTTTGGGAAAAACCAAAAAAATCGAAAAACTGAATGGCCTCCTTCCTGGAGAGCAGCGGCGAGGACGGCGGCGGCCACGACCACGTCTCCTCCGGCGTGGCGTCGGCCCCAAAGAAGCGCGCCGAGACATGGGTCCAGGACGAGACCCTGAGCCTCATCGCGCTGCGCCGTGAGATGGACTCCACTTCAACACCTCCAAGTCCAACAAGCACCTGCGGGAGGCCATCTCGCAAAGATGTGCGGCGAGGCTTCGACCGCTCCCGACCATGTGCACCGACAAGTGGCACAACCTCCTCAAGGAGTTCAAGAGGGTGCACCACGCGTAGTAGCGGCGGTGCCGGAGGAACGCTCCGCCAAGATGGCATACTACAAGGAGATCGATGACTGCTCAGCGCCGCGAAGCGGGCGGGTGGCGGCGGCTTGGCCATGGGGAGTGGCGGTGGAGGAGGAACCGGGAAGAGCCCCATGGTCACCTAAAAGATCGACTCCTACCTGTAGTTCGCCACTGATAAGGGTATGCCTCCTCTTGAACCCACCACTACCCTTCTGATTAAGATGGTCATGCTTTGCTTGATGAAATGGATAGAGGCATTTCAACCCCTCATCTGAGTAGTATTTGACAACGTACAACTTTAGATTTTTGGTCATATAGCATCAATTTAGGCATAACACAGCGTAAATTTAGCTATACAGCACTAATTTGTCACCTGTGCAATGCGAATTAGTAGTAATTTAAGCTGTCAGGAAGTACCTTACAAATCCTAGAATATCCGAGCATTACTGATGCTATTTCTTTGTGTAGTTCATTGGTGATTCTTGGTATGCGTTGCATAATATAAGGTTAGTTCAACTGTTCAAGCTTTACGAGCAACATGGTGTGAGAATACTTAAACACAATTATGGTTGCTAGCTAATTCAAGACTATATTTGCAATTGGTTTGCTTTTACGAAATTGAGTTGTGTATGTGTATCGGTGTGCGCGCACGAGATGATACTATTTGATGTGGTGTTGGATTTTTATGCTCGATGTATCTTTGCTTACTAATGACTATCATGCTTAAGAACCGAATATTTCGACTTTGTGCTTATATTTGATTTATGGTTGTCTGACATTTTGTTAGCTAATGGACTAATATTCTCTGCCTTTAATCTAGGTTTTGAAGATCCTAACATTCCATTTGGTCCTGTTGAAGGTACTAAGATATCCCTTCACATGCAATAATTGCCACCTGTTTCTTTCCGTACCTCATTTTATCAGCAAGCTCTCTGCTTACATCTATGGTCTCTTGTGTTCTGTTTTTTATTTTTGGTTTTTCTAAAAATTAAAAAGCTCAATATCATTTACAATTTACGTTAACTTTGGTAAATATAGTATTTACCGATACCGCACTGAAATAAATTGGGATTTACCGATACCGAACTGTATTTTCAAAAATACCGTATACTACCGAACTAACAATATCGTATATACTGAACCGATTTTACCGAACTAACCGAACTAATCGAATGCATAGTCATAGGTTTGGAGCAGCGACGAGAACCGATAGCGTCGGTTGAGATGGCGATGCGAGTGAAGACGGGAGTTTTTTCTCCATCTCAAGACACGATTATTTTTCCCCGTGGATCAGCGTGGATTGGGCGGTATTTTCCAGGGGCTTGCAGCATCCAAACAGTCTATTGGGTCAGGTAGGAAAATTCACTGCAATGAGCTAAGATTCCGATCAAAATTTGGATTTTTAAACAAGACCTAAAAATGAGAAAAGGACAGAACAAGAAAGAAAAGCTCCTCCTTTTGAAAACCCACCGTCTCCTTCAGTCCTTCTTCTTCCCCAACACGAAAGAAAAGCTCCTCCTTTTAAAAAACCCACCGTCTCTCAGGGACCTAAACGCAAAACCACACCCACCACGATCACATCCGTCCATCCACGGCCCGCGCGCTGATCGGACGTTTCAGACGCCGCCACGCACAGAGAATCCCACGGACCACGCGTAATTCCCTGTAGCACGGAGGGGCAAACCGGTAATTTCCCGTCGTCGTCGGCCTCCTCTTTTATCTCTCTCCCCAACCCCCACGCCTTGCCCTGACGACGCCCCGATTTCGAAGCCCCCCATCGAGCCGAGCTCCTCGCGATTCCAATCCCCACACGCCTCCTCCTCCTCCTCCGCCGCCGCCGCCGCCGTGCACAGGGTTAGGGTTTGCTCGCTCCCTTTCCTTGGCTGGTTTGATCCGTGGGTTCCGGTGTTCGATTCGGTGTCTCCTGATCGATCCGCGTGGTTTTTCTGGGGAGTTTTGGTGGTTTCTTTTTTTTTTTTGGGGTGGGGGGGGGGGGGGTGAAGAGGAATAGGGAGCGACGTTCGTGGTTCGATTGGGTGGTTTGTGCGCTTCAGCTAGAAGTATATCTGCTTTTTTTTTTCCTTTTTGGTGTTAGAGTCCTTTTTTTAAAAGTTGAAATGATTAGATTTACGCTTTTCTCTTTCGGCGAAATGCGTGTATTGAGTTGTAGCTGTTGGGATTAGTTAAATCACTCAGCAGATTTGGTACGTATTGTGTTCGATTTACAATCTCTTGGGATAAATTTTCAGTTTTTAAGATTTAAATTTGATACCCTGTTCTTCATCTGGACTGTCGGCCAAATGAATGATGCTGAGTGGGTCAGATTGGTAGCAATACTCAGGGAGTCGCTTTTGAGATAGTGATTGTGTTGCGCTTCCTGGAAATTAGGATCTTGTTTCATAAAGTGTGAGCTCCCTGCAGTGCGTGATGATTTCTGAAAGTTACAGTTTATAGGATAATTTTAACATGGAACTGTAACGACCTGGTGCCCGTTAGACTATCGAATGGATCAATTTGATTTGGCGCTTATTCTCAGGAGAATACAACTGTTTCGTTTTCTTTGGGTACTGACCTAGTGATATTTACATTGTTTGATATGCAGATTACAGTCGAGATGGAACACAGGAGGCGGGCTGCCAGCAGCCGGAGGGTCCAATCCTATGCATCAACAACTGCGGCTTCTTTGGCAGTGCGGCCACGATGAACATGTGCTCCAAGTGCCATAAGGAGATGATAATGAAACAGGAGCAGGCCAAGCTGGCTGCCTCCTCCATCGATAGCATTGTCAATGGTGGCGATGGTGGGAAAGGGCCTGTCGTCGCTGCAAGCACAGAGGTGGCGGTTGCTCAAGTCGAGGTGAAGATGCTTGTTGTGCAGCCTACTGATGTTGCCGGCACCAGCGAGGGTGTTGCCGTAAACCCCAAGGGCAAGGAGGGCCCGAACCGGTGCGCTGCCTGTAGGAAGAGGGTTGGACTGACAGGATTCAACTGCCGATGCGGTAACATGTACTGTGCGGTGCACCGCTATTCTGACAAGCATGACTGCCAGTTTGACTACCGGACTGCAGCTCGGGATGCCATTGCCAAGGCCAATCCAGTGGTGAAGGCAGAGAAACTCGACAAGATCTAAGGGGGCTATGGGGCGAATTGGATTGCAACCTGCAAGATTTCACCATCCGTCTTTGCTGCTCTATCCTGCACCTCTCTTTCTTGTTGGCTGCTGCTCTTCTTAAGTTATTCGACATTGTGATGCACACTGCATCTTGACAGCCGCAAGAATTCATCATCTCAGTCTAGTCTGAATTGTTTGCATGTTGGGTGTGTTGTGTAAGCTTTTATTCATGGTGGTTTTTCGGTCAGTATTGTGGCATCTCATTTAGCTAGCTCTGTAATGTACTATTGTCCCATGCATGTTACTTTCCAATCAGTATTAGTAATCAGCAATGGTCCATCATATTGCCCACAAGTCCATTTTCCTAATCTATTTTTATGATATTCCATATGCACTTCTATCCGATATACACTGAAACATTTCAATTCATGTATGTTCTATGGTGTTTATGATTGTATAGTACTTCTCATTCAGAGAAGTTTGTCAAATTATTCATGATTAGCTCCCTACTCTACATTTCACATTGAATCAGAGAGCAAATGATGACATGGTGGTTCTCAGGTCATTGCTGTACCCCCTTTTTGTCGTATTTTAATGTAAGTGTGGATTACAACTGAAACAGGTACCCTAAAGGTTTGACATGTGAAGCTATTGGCATCTGCTTAAGTAATCCAGGATGCAGTGAACTGGGAATCTTGTGCATGATCACCACCTGTTAAAATTCTGTCTTCGAAGAGCTGTGGTTTGGATCAGGATACAACTTGTTTATTGGAGATGCTGATTGATTCTGCATTACAATACAATGTAATACAATGATTTGCTACTGTCGTGAAGATTCATTTTTGCTTCTTTGATTTCCCGGTACAAGGCAACTGGAATTCTCCTGCAAGGGAACATTGCACAAATTCTGTTCTCTAATCCCATATTCTGTCCCCTAATATCTTTATACAATTGGAACACATCGCACCTTATATGGATTGAAATAAGTTGTTTGGCATGATTGTCGATTGCAAAGAAGCCAAGCTGTTCCAAAATATTCTTTTGCAGATGAACTTTTTTCCCCTTGTGGTTGGTTCTCATACATGGGCATGATGTGCACATAGATCAACTCTCTTGCCGGGTGTTGAGCAGATATGTATTAAACAATGCAGGCGCTGATGGGGAGCTCTGATCAGTTGAGATTCTTTTGCATTGTCTATGAGAATGGATAGGATCTCGACTTTGTCGTCCTCCCAGTAGCTGGAGACGTATTTTTATGGAACTGGCTGTTGTTACCTGCTCTGATCATTTGTTTATTATACTAAATTACCATTGTAATGTCGAGTAGGCAACATCCTGATGAAAAACAGTTGCAGTGCTCAGCCTTAACCACGGGAGTCGTCTAGCAAATCAAACACCCTAATGGCCTTCCTTATTATTTTTTGGTTTCAAACAGAAGCCAGAGAATAATCTGGATAAACAGCAGCACCTACTGCAGCGTATATGCTGCAGGATGTAGTAACATTTACAGCATCTTCAGTTACCAACATACAGAAGGCAAAAGAAAAAAAATCATGTCTTGAACAACTCATGATTCTTTCACCTGCGAACAATAAAAATCACACCATCAGAAGTAACTGGCTCAAGAAATGTCCAGTGTTACCCTCAGTAAAATTATCCTATAATTTCAGAAGAAACAACTCATCTCCTCTTTGGTTGCCTGTTCTAAACTACAGTTTACGTGCAGAAAGAGGGCACGCATTACAAGGTTCTAAAAACCGGAACTAGCAGAAATCCCGGCCGGCGGCTGGTAACGGTAACCGGCCGGTTACTGGAAAAACCGGTCACAATTTGAAAATCAAAATTTAAATTTTGAGATGTTTGAAACCGGTAATCGAAAAAACTAGCTAAAATTTGAAAATAAAAAATTAATACCGCCCGGTTTTTTGGTTACTGGTCTCCACCGGTAAAAACGGTAACCGCTGGGATTTTGAACCATGACGCATTATTCCAGATATTTCTACTATAGAGTGATCTTGCAGGTTCAGGCTCCAAGGTTGAAGTAAATTGTGTAGAATTCGTTCCTTAAGCTGTACAATGGCTCCAGGAGGAAATTCCTCCTCTCCCCCTTCGCGATGAAGCTGATCGGACGGTACTGCCTCAATGGAGCAGTCTGCACAAAGCTCACCGCCTGCTCGAATATCCCTCCAATGCTCTGTAGAGAACTCTTGCAGCTGACCTGAATCTTTGTCCCGGCAGAATAATCCACACCAGCCACCAAGAAGCATCCTGGTTTGGTCCCGAGCTCAAGCGAAATTGAGTTCGGCTTTCCGTCGAGCCCAGGTACTAAGTTGAAGAAGGAATCTGAGCTCTTTTGCGCAGATAGGGTAAGGTTATTTGTAATCACCGTTCCTGGCAGGTCGAATGGTTCGATCTGAATAGAGGTCCCCTTCACCGTTGCATTGTAGGTATCATGCAGCCTTGATTGAGTCCTGAGAGTGCACTCTGAATGTTGCATGGATGGCGGTGTCAGTGCCATCGACTTCAGGTCATTCTTGCATTGTCAGAGAGCCATTTGAGCTTGACAGAACAAATGTCTTCCCAGTTGATTCTTGTGTGAAGGTCACCAGTTGTGAGTTGTGCGACAAAGGGACTGCGGTGATCCAGTCTGAAATTGCACTGATATTACGGCTTTGCATCCCAGTCACCAGTGGACAGGTCAGCAAGAACGAATGGCCCTAATAGAACTGCTTGAAGAGGTGCATACTCCAGCCCATCATCTGATGGTATAGTTAGAAATTAATATTTAAATGAATATTCTAACTAAAATACATCACAGTAGTTAGCATAGGGCATGGTAGCAAACTTTGTCATGTCCACTTTTAGCTCATGTATTTTTATTATAACCATTGGTTGACATGAATTATTGTGTGTAAACTAAATAAATTAGCTATGTACTCCTTCAAGCTTAAATATGTCGATGCATATATTTCATAAAAGTTTAAATTTCCTAAAATTTCGACCTTTTATTCAGTCCTTAGGGTGATGGGGAACTGTAGTGATAAGTGATTGCCTGAGTTCCACTGTTTTGAGATTGAGAGGATAGATCCTGCCCAAATAATAAGATCAAGTAAAACACTTGTCTCTGAAATGATCAACGATAATTGAAATGGTAAATTTGTGATTCATGCATTCAAATGATCATACCTGGAGTTATTAGTCCTAAATCTTTGTCATTTAAAGTTACTTTTGCACCATTGGCAGATGTCCATGATGGTATTCTCACATTCAATGTGGCAGAGTGACCATTTGTCTGCACAAATAGAAAACAAGGAAGCTAACTGCTGATGCTTTGATCTGAATTTCATGTAAAAGAACTTAGAATTACCTTTGCAGAAATGGAGAGTGAAACTTGAAGATACAGGTCCGAAGAGCTGAGGGGTTTGAGTTGTTGAGTAACAGTAAGCCAAGCTGTTTTCCAATTGAAAGTGCTTGGTATGTACTGAATGATGCTGAGTGCTGGTGTATCTCCTTCCTCCTCAAAGTAAATGGAATTGCCAAGTTTTGAAAAGGATTCTATCCTGCAAATGAAAAATAGAACATTAAGTAAACAAACAAGCTGCACAAGAACTTTGTAATTTTGAATTCTAAGTTTCACTGAAAATTTTTCACATGAAGGCAGCAATGTCAAATAGTAAACATAATTCAGCAATTTTTGATATTACCTGTCCCATAACAACACCAGAATGAATCATATTTTGTTCCCCAACAATGATAGCTCACTGCTTTAGACCGTCCAGAGACCCCAGAAAGCATGGCTTATCGAAAAGATGAGCCAGTGTCAAATGCTTCTGATCATTCTGCCCAAGTAAGAGAAGTTAGCAACTTCATATAAAACATGGTTCTAAAACAGATCATGGATAAAGAAGAACAACATTTACACATAATTGCATTAATCTAGCCTACACTCCTAACAAATTGGCAAACCACCGTTATCGTGTAGAGCTGATAGAGCACATCATTCATCCCCCAGTCTCCTCATTGAGTGACGCCCAGTGCCTCTCAATGCTGTATTTCTGTATGACACTCTTCAGACGGTCACTGAAGTAATTAGCCATTCCCACCACCATTTCAAGGGCCTTGGAACTCCCAGCCACTGCATACTGATCAAGAAGCCCTTGCATAACCTGCAAGCCAAAGATTACACTCACGCAACAGGACAATGATTTACATATCGATCAAGAAGAAATAAACACTGAAAAACCTCCTAAACTTTGTGGATTGTGTAGTAAGGAGCCCAAACAGCCTTGGTGGCCTCGACCCTGTCAAAGAACTCCGATGGGAAGGCCGACAGGTACCCTGTGCCCATCTTCTTCTGGCAGTCGTAGAGTGCATCGACCACAGATGACATCTTCGCATGGAACGTATCATTGTGCGTGCTCGCCCACATCTTGGCAGTAGCACTCATGTAGTGCCCTCAGGATTGAGCAACATCTCTAGAGCTAAACAAACAAAATAAACATTCACTCAAGATTTAAGAAAAATGTCTGATAGTACCTTGAGGAGAGCGGCACAGGGAGGGCCGGGAGGGGTGCGACGCACGGAGGGGCGCAGGGAGGGGGCGCGTAGGAAGGGGGGACGGGAGGGGGCGGCGCAAGGCGGGGAACGGCGCCGGGAGGTGGCGGCGCAGGAGGGGGCCGGGAGGGGGTGCGTAGGAAGGGGGGACGGGAGGGGGCGGCACAAGGAGGGGAGCGGCGCTGGGAGGGGAGCAGCGCCGGGAGGGGGCGGCGCAGGGAGGGGAACGGCGCCGAGAGGGGGCGGTGGGCGGATCTGGGGCAACGCGGCGGCGGGAGCACGAGGCAGGCGGCGGGGGCTCGGAGGCACGGACGGAGGTGAGGGCGGCGGCCGGCAGCGGGGGCTCGGAGGCGCGAAGCCGCGAAGGCGAGGAATCGGGGGCGGCAAGGGCGCGGCGCCGCGGCCTGAACGAGGGATTTAGGGTTTCCCACACGCTGGCCCGTCTGCTGCTGGCCTGCCGCCGCTGGGCTGTTTAACGCCTCGGGCTGAACCAGTATACTGTGCAAATATTGAGCTAGTACTTAAAAAAGATACTACTAGTATGATTTCTGGGCCTCGGGCTGTAGCCCACCCAGCCCGAGGCCCAGTTCCGCCCCTGGTGCCCTGCGAAGAACTACAGCAAAAGCCACCACAATTCAGTCGAGCTGTGCAACTGCTCTGCGTAAATGCTCCAAACCAAGCCAAGATCGGGGCGGCGCACCGACGAAATGTCCCCGGAGCTCGACGGTGGGGCCCTCCCACCCGCCATAGGGCGTCCCGGGCGCCGTCAGGCCGGCCTGCATGCGGAAGCTCCAGATGAGGCGGTCGACGTCCAGGAGGAGCAGGTACTCCAGGTTGGTCTGCTGCGCCTGCCAGTACACGGTGCCCGGTTCCAGCCGGACGTCGTGCAGAGACGCCTCGGACAGGAACGCCCCGGCCGCACCGCCGTCCACGGGGGTGCCGCACCGGAGCTTGCGGTAGAGCACGAGCCAGTCGAACGCCTCGCGTGGCGGGGCCGTGCTGCCGAGGAACCTCCGCGGCATGAGCGCCATCCTGGTCGACTCGTCTGTGAGGTGAGGTGTTGCTTGTGGTCGTGGTAGTGCCCGTGGTCGAGGACTTCAAGCAGCCGGGGCGCGTCGGCGTCCGGCGGCGCGGACCGCCGCAGCTGCGCCGCCGCGCGCTCCGTGTGCCACGCCGTCAGCCCTGGCAGCGTGTTCGTGCAGCCCTTCGCCGCCGCGCCATGGGCGGCGGCGGCCAAGAACACCACCACGAGCCCAACCGCCGCCACCGGCACGCCCCGCGCCATCGCTCCTCTTGCCAAGAATCACCCACTCCTCACTCGATTGGCACTAACTAGACTACCACCGCACAAGGGAAAGGTTCCAAGAATCCGAAACCTTTATGGCCTTTTCACGGCGAGGAAATGGCGACACCGCATCAGAGGCGTGCAGTCGCAATGATGCGCCGTTCAGAGTCAAGAATTGCACGGAAAGAAAGAATTACACAAAGGCTTATCTCCTCACAGTTCATACTCACTCGAGCTGGGAGAGTAGAGACTGATGTTTCTGTGAGGAGGAGGAGGAGGAGGAGCAGAAGAAGAAGAAGAAGAAGAAGAAGAAGAAGAAGAAGAAGAAGAAGAAGAAGAATTGCGCCTTTTTTGCCGTGCGCGTGCGTGGACAGGAAATACGGACGCATCGAGGTGAGGAGATCAGAGAGCGACGGTTTATAGGATGATTCTTGCACCCAAAGAGCCGCAAGCCAAAGCCACCATGGATCGATTCATCGATCCATTCACCGCGTGACGCCAATGCCGCTTGCTTACACGCCGGAGCGTTCGTTGGAAAACGATGCCACCCCCATTTGCTGCAACGCACGCAACCGCAGTTGATCGAAACGAAGCAGAGCAGGGAACCCGCACCCGAAACTGGATGGGTCAGCCTGCTAATTCCGTTCTTGGATTTCCAAACTGGAATTAAACCAATCCGCCACGTGAAATTCAGAGGAGCTAATCGCAGCAAGGACCAGGGCTGTCCACTGTTCACCATTTTGGATTGAACATTTGTGATCTCTTGCTTTGAATGGAGAGAATAGATTGAAGGTTTGAGGTGAGGGGTTTCGGAGCCTACACGTACCTGGATAGATCTGCTGCATCTACCTGTGAACATCGAACACTTACATGAAAAATGGGAAATGAAGAATGTCGATGTTCGGTAGGCATGTTTTTTTCGAACACGCAGGAGAATTGCGTGTAATTTCATTAAGAGTAGATACGTTTTTAAGGATCATATATTGTTATGGTGAACTATTGTTATTTCAGAGAAGTGGAAATTTAAAATTTGTAAATTTACATATTTTCTAGACATCTTGCAAAAATAGATAATTTTAAAAAATTTAAGTCATAAGATGATTTGGTGATCTAGTTCAGTGGTTATAGGTTGCATGAGATATTAAAAGGCTAGCGTGTAGTCCTACATTAAGGCTCAAGAGCACGTAATTTGGATTAAAGTCAAGAATTCGTATGTGGTGCCGGCCAATGATGAGATGATCACACCCAATGTAAAGGCAAACAATAAGGTTCAAAATTTCTTGATTTTAAGGATTTAGTCGATCTAAGTTTGAGCGTGTCACTCACTTGAAGTCTGCTCACGAGATCTGAAAGACCCTCGTTGATTACCGTGAGGGCTCTACCGCAGCCAAGGATGTGAGACAGAACCAACTGAAGAAAGAATATTCAAATATTGAGAAAGCCCAGTGAATATTGGGATGACTTATAGGGTAGGTTTTTCAAGATCATTCATAATTTGTGTGTTATTGACTCTTTTATATTTTCTTTATTCGCTTTACACTCTTTTGAGCGATGAGTAGCTAGAGAGGCTCCCTAAGGATGATTTAGCCATGCTATCCACAAATTTACAAGTGCCTACAATAAAGTGAGGAATAAGAGAAGAGGTGGCCCGTTCACTTGCTTTGAGTACGGTAAGCCAAACCATATTCGGGCCAAGTGCCCCAAGCTGGTGTAGGATCAAGAATACCGACTAGAGGGGGGGTGAATAGGAGGTTTTTAAACTTTTCTTGTTTACTTGATTAATTCTCCACAATTTAAATGACAATGATGTAAAGCAATTAATCCTATACAATTCTGGTCAACAATTTAGCTCTAAACAAATAAGTGATCTCAATGAAGCAAAAGAACAAGAGCTAAAGAGACAAGGGACACAACCGATGTTTTTGGTGGTATTCGGAAACTTGCCGGTTTGCCTAGTCCACGTTGAGGTAAGCCGGACGTATCGGACCGGCTCCACGAATTGAGCCAAGCACCTCGATCACTAGTGTAGCTCTTCCCACTCCGGTAGGCGAGCTCCAACCTTCACAATTTGTCGGGTCTTCTCACAATCTTCTTGAGAAGATCACCGAGGCAACTTCCACGGATCGTCCAAGTGCCGGCAAGCACTAAGAGTAATAAATCCCGGTGTTCACTTGAATGCAACTCTAGTACCAAATGGATTTGCAAATGAAATCTAGCACTAAATGCTCAACCACCTCACTTTGATGTGCAAAGAGAGAATTGAGGTGAAATGAATGCACTTGGGCTTGAGAAATATGCAATGAGTCTCTAACCTTGCCCTTGAGCGGTGGTGGGGTATTTATAGCATCCACCAACCAAAACTAGCCGTTTGACCCGTTTCGAGAAAATTTTCGGTCGGCGGAACTCGCTCCCGAGACCGGTACTACCGCTACAAATCTTCGCGCGCGAGCGGCTATGTCGGGCGTCTGCGGTGGCCGTTGGATTGGCGGCGGTACTACGCCGTTGATATTTGCGGTACTACCGCTACCCGTAGTTCCGCAAAGTCGGCGCGTACTACCGCTCGACCAAACTCAAAGGGTCCCGGACTTGGCGCTCTGGAAAAATGCATCCGCTTTGAAGTCGGATCTTCGGACTCGGAAGTACCGCTCGAGTGGCGGAACTACGCATGCGGCGGTAGTTCGGCGTTGAAATAGCCGTACTTCCGCTCTAGAGAAATCGAGCTTCATCGGAGGCGCTCTGGAAAAATTGATCCGCTCTCCTCCGGATCTTCCGGGTCCGGAAGTACCGCTTTAGGATGCGGTACTACGCTCGCAGCGGTAGTACCGGCGTTCAACGGCCGTACTTCCGTTCATAAGACTTTGGAATGAGCCAAGGGTGCTCTCTGGAAATATTGATCCGCTCCTAAACCGGATCTTCCGCTGGCGATACTACGCATTTTGTTGCGGAACTTCCGCTTCGGTAGTTCGGCGTTCAAAAGCTATGGTACTACCGCTCTTCGACGAGCACGATTTCTTTTGAAAACTAGATTTCTTTAAAGGATGCAACTTTTAAGACAAAACCATTTGGCACATGAGATAAGTATTCAAGCTACTTAGCCAAGATCCTCTTGATGGTACGATCATCTATCCTATAATCCGGTCTTCCACCATTCACCTAAGACCGGTAAAATTCAAAAGGGTCCTATTCTAAGTATACCTTTGTCTTGAGCCAATTTGATTTTCACGCGTGTCCTTTGGCTTGCATCTTGTCGCTCATGTGTGTGGACTATCCTTTCGCATACTCATTAAAACACGTTAGTCCCATATTCCATATTCTCTTAATTTCATTAATTACCAAAATCCTTTTAGGGTCTAGATGCTTTCAATCTCCCTTTTTGGTAATTGATGACAACAATTTTGAGAGATGAAAGATTTGAATATATCAAATTGTTAGACAACAAATTGTATATTCTATGTGAACTTTGAATGAGAGAGTAGTTCTTATGCAATAAGATTTATTTAGATAAAAAGAACTATTTTCATTTTAGAGTCCAAGAGGAATATGACTCCCCCTAAACATGTGCATAGATAAAGATTACGACATTTTATACAAGATGCACAAGACAAAGTTATTCAATGAGAGATAGACAACTAAGTAATATCATCAACTCATGATCATAAGGTTCATTACATCCAAGCACCAAACATAAGTTCATTACAACCATGATCATAAGGTTCATTACATCCAAGCACCAAACATAAGTTCATTACAACCATCCATAGATAATTAAAAAACATAGTAGATAAGCCCATAGGTCCAAATACCATAAGTAAAGTAAACTCCCAAAATAAAATATTCTCCCCCTTTGGCATCAAGTACCAAAAAAAGATCAGTGCGAGAGGGTGCGGAGGATCATGAGCGGTTTCTGGCGGACGACCATAGCGACGAGGCGAGGGTGGCGCTCAAGATCGCAACCCGACCATCTAACGAGGTCAAGCTGCTGTCAATGGAGTCGAGGCGCTCATCCACCCTATCCATCCTAGAGTTGAGAGTAGAAGCCCTCAATCGAGAAGAGTAGAAGCTGCTGAAGTGTGGGGTGGCGGGCTCACGAGGCGAGTGGTCGCTTCTCCTGCTGCTGCTGCTGCAGATGATGAGCCTGCGCCTTGAGCTGTCGTCTGTCTAGCGCGAAAAGTAGTGGGAATGGGAGGCTCTGGTCTTGGCTTGTATGGCTTATGCACACCACCGCGACCTCCACGATAGAGAAACTTAGAGTCAATCAAGGCCATGATATAGGGTGCATAGTTAATGCGCTTGAGGCGATCATTTTGGAGGCAACTATCTCCCTCATGATTACATCCACTACATCAAACTTCTCCCCCTTCATAATATAGTCTAGGATATTCCATACATGTCCTCGAATGGCATCATAGTTACCACCTTTTGGAAGAATGGTATGATTGATGATGCGATTGATCAAGTGGGAATGAGTTGAAGTCCAACATTCTTGCCAAGCGTGAATTTTTTGCAGTGTTGTAGAAAGGATATATGGCATCCAGTTGAGATTGAGAGCGGGTTTGTCATATACCTTCTCATAAGCACTTAGTTACGCCCTTAAGACAAGCTCAAAGTCATGCTTGGTGGCCTCATATCTGGTACATCTGTCATCCAAGTCATGTTCGAAGGTCGGAGAGATATGCCTTTGTAGCATAAAGCGCCGGATGAAGGTCTCATTGTAGTCACGTCCTAGTGCTACAAGTCGATTGAGACCGTATGCGGAATAACGGAAAGTGCCATCGTACTTGTCAATACCATCAATATGATCCCAGTCGATGAATTTATGATCTGCAAACTGGCGATCTGGTCCATACATCTCATCAAATATCTTCTCCTGGAACTTGGTATGGAATTGTGGATTGATTGAGTTTGATGGAAGATCATACTGGTTGGTATGACGCAGGCGAGCATACTCATCAGGCGAAATCTTTTTCAGATTGATTTCAAGACACTCCCTTCCAGCTATATCTTCTTCAGATGATTCCATGGGAGAGCTTGGAGGAATAGGATGCTCAGACTCTGTTTCAGATCCGGAGTCAGACTCAGGGGCTGGCGCAGGCCTCTTCCCTCTGTCCTGGGCTGCCTTTTGAGTCACCTCGGGGGATGGAAGAGCACGAGGGCTTGAGGAACTCCCTGAGGCATAGGACTTTTTGGAAGCCGCTCTTGTTCTAGGCATCTAGGCACAAGAAGAATGGATTATGAGATAGAGGGAATATGGCCAAATTAGATTCAAAAGGAAATAAATTGAATTTGCCAAAATGTCAGTTAAAACGGTAGTACCGCCGTTCTGGGCCGGTAGTACCGCTCAGCGGTAGTACCGCAACCGTCGAGCGGTAGTTCCGCTTTCTGGCTGATTCTAGGGTTTTTGGAAATGTGAATGAATCTTTGGTGTTTTCTTGGAGTGAATCCATGGAATGGGTTTGTATATACCCCTGAACACCAAATATACTCAATTTCCTAGAAATAGTTGGCAAAATCAACTATATTTCGATTTAACCTTAAGCATGACCTAGGGTTCAAAAGAAGAAGATTAAAGAGGTTTTGATCCGAAATACCTTGAGGATCGAAGGAGTTGAACCACAGGAAATTGATTTGCGTTGAGGAAGCGAAGAAATCACCACTGGATCCGGCGATTTTGCGGTGCGGTTTGGGTGGTTCTTTGTGGGAGAGAGAGAGAGAGAGGAGAGGTACGGGCTCGGGCGGAAGTAGGGAGGAAGTACCGGAGTGGAGTGGGGGCCAACAGAGGAGAACCCTCGGCGCGGGCGATTGCTCCCCTTAAATGCAAGTCCGGTAGTACGCGGATGCGGCGAGTAGTACCGCCAAGCGTAGTACCGCTTCCTCGGACGGAAGTACCGTTCCGAGAAATCTGCATGAAGCGCGGTAGTTCGCATTTTCGAGACTTCACGAATTTGAACTTTAGGACTATAGATGCAAATGATCCCTAGATTTTGCATTCAACTAAAGTCTTTAAGGATCATTATGCATTAAACAGAACAAAATAATATAATCAAATACTTTTGCATTTTACCTTTTATAAATCAAAATCCTTTGCATAAAGACATAATTTCAAACAACCTTTCAAGCTTCCTCTAAGAGCATGCATTTAAATTTACCATAAATTTATGCAATATTTGAGTAATCCAAGACATTTAATTCACTCCTAAGCTTGCAAAAATGATTCTCATCTAATAAGCTTGCAAAAATGATTCTCATCTAATGGCTTGGTGAATATATCCGCTAATTGGTCTTCGGTCCGGATGTGGCTAATGCAAATATCTCCCTTACCAACATGGTCCCTCAAGAAGTGGTGGCGTACATCTATGTGCTTAGTTCTTGAGTGTTGGACTGGGTTATTGGATATTTTCACGGCACTTTCATTGTCACACAATAAAGGCACTTTATCGAAGCTTATTCCATAATCCAACAATGTTTGCCTCATCCATAATAATTGAGCACAACAACTCCGTGGAAATATATTCGGCCAGCGGTTGAGAGTGCTACGGAGTTTTGTTTCTTTGAGGACCAAGACACTAAGGATCTACCTAGAAATTGACAACTTCCGAGGTGCTTTTTCTATCCACTTTGCAACCCGCATAATCGAATCTGAATATCCAATTAGATCGAATTTAGCACCTTTAGGATACCAAAGTCCTATGTTTGCGGAATGTTTCAAATATCTCAAGATCCTTTTTACGGCTTTTAAATGACACTCTTTTGGTGAAGCTTGAAAGCGAGCACACATGCATACACTAAACATGATATCGGGCCTAGATGCGGTAAGATAAAGCAAACTACCAATCATGGATCTATAAAGCTTTGAATCTACCGACTTACCTCCTTCGTCAAGGTCTAGATGCCCGTTGGTTGCCATTGGTGTCTTGATGGGCTTTGCATCTTTCATGCCAAACTTTTGAAAAGATCTTTAATGTACTTTGTTTGGCTTATGAACGTCCCATCTTTACGTTGCTTGATTTGAAGTCCAAGAAAATAGCTTAATTCTCCTATCATGGACATCTCAAACTCCTAGACATCATATCACCAAATTCTTCACAAAAATCTTGGTTAGTAGAACCAAATATAATGTCATCAACATAAATTTGGCATACAAAGAAATCACCACCAATGACTTTTGTGAATAGTGTTGTATCTACCTTACCAATTTTAAATCCCTTTGAAACAAGGAAATTTCTAAGTCGTTCATACCAAGCTCTAGGAGCTTGTTTTAAACCATACAATGCCTTTGCAAGTTTATAAACATGATTAGGACATTTAGGATCTTCGAACCCCGGAGGTTGTTCAACAAATACAAGTTCGGAGATTGTTCCATTTAAGAAAGCACTTTTAACATCCATTTGAAATAATTTAATATCAAAGCTAGATGCAAAAGCAAGCAAGATTCTAATTGACTCAAGTCTAGCAACGGGTGCAAATGTTTCATCATAGTCTAAACCTTCGACTTGAGTATAGCCTTGAGCTACTAACCTTGCCTTGTTTCTTACCACAATGCCATTTTCATCTTGTTTGTTTGGAAGACCCATTTGGTGCCAATCACATTGTGCTCTTGGTCTTTCCACCAAGGTCCATACTTCATTTTGAGCGAAGTTGTTTAATTCTTCATGCATGGCATTTACCCAATCCGGATCATCTAGAGCCTCATCTACAAGTTTAGGCTCAAGAGAAGAAACAAAAGAGTAATGTTCACAAAATGAAGCTACTCTAGAGCGAGTTTGAACACCCTTACTCACATCACCCAATATTTGATCTATTGGATGATCCTTGGCAATCGCATTGTGAATCTTGAAATTGTTTTGTTGTTGATCTTTTTGCTCGTCTTCAACAACTTGAACATTGCTTGGGGTATGTGAAGTAGGTGGCTCTACTTGTCTTGATGAGCTTGGTGAAGATGGATCTTCCTTTGGCTTGATGTCTCCAATTTGCATGTTTTCCATAGCTTTTGTAATCCTTCATCACCTACATCATCCAAATTTTCTTGCTCCTCTTGAGAGCCATTAGTTTCATCGAATTGTACATCACATGATTCTTCAACTAATCCCGAATTTTTATTAAAGATCCTATAGGCTTTACTATTTGAGGAATACCTAAAAGGAAGCCTTCATCACAACGACTTTGAAATTTTGAGAGCAGAACACCTTTTCTTAGAATATAGCATTTGCAACCAAATACTCTAAAGTAAGAGATGTTGGTCTCCTTCCAATAAGTAGTTCATAGGAAGTCTTTTCAGAAGTCGATGTAAGTAAAGCGATTTATGGCATGACAAGCGGTGTTAATAGCTTCGCCCAAAACTTGTCGAAGTATTATACTCATCAAGCATTGTCCTAGCCATTTCAATCAATGTTCAATTTTCCTCTCTACAACTCCATTTTGCTCGGAGTGTAGGTTGTGGAAAGTTCGTGCTTTATTCAAGATCATCACAAAAGTCTTCAACTTTTGTATTTTGAACTCGGAACCATTGTCACTCCTAATTTTCTTTATTTTAAAATCAAATTCATTTTGGGCTCTTTTTGAAAAACTTTTGAAAATCCGGAGGTTTCACTTTTGTCATTTAGGAAGAAGACCCATGTGTATCTAGAGTGATCATCCACAATGACTAAACAATAGCTATTTCCTCCGATGCTCTTATAGGTTGTTGGCCCAAACAAATTCATGTGTAAGAGCTCCAATGGTCTAGAGGTTAACATGATACTTTTGGAAGGGTGAGAACTAGCGACTTGTTTTCGGCTTGACAAGCACTACAAAGTCGATTTTCTCAAACTTCACATCTTTCAAGCCAATCACTAGATCATGTTTGAAAAGCTTTTAAGTTGAACCATACCCACATGACCTAGTCTCCTATGCCAAAGCCAACCCAAAGAAGTTTTTGCAATTAAACAAGTTTTTAAGCATGCATCATTTGAAGTGAAATCTACCAAATAGAGATTCTCAAATCTAAAGCCTTTAAAGACTAGTTCATTATTATTGTCTTTTGAGATTATAACATTTTCTTTTGAGAATGAGCATGTTAAGCCTAGATCACATAATTGAGCAACAGATAGCAAGTTAAAATTTAATGTTTCGACTAGTGATACATTAGAAATTGAAAGGTCGTTAGAGATAGCAATTTTACCCAATCCCAATACCTTTCCTTTGCTATTGTCTCCAAAGGTGATTTTGTCATTGCTTCCACTCTCAAAGGTGGTGAACATCTTCCGGTCTCGGTCATGTGTTGAGTGCAACCACTATCCAACACCCAATGCCTTCCGCGGTTTTATAGTTCACCTACAAAAGAAAATCAAGTTCTTTTAGGTACCCAAATTTGTTTGGGTCCTTGGAGGTTAGTAACCAAGGTTTTGGGCACCCAAATGGATTTCCTTTTAGCACCCAAAATCGAGGTGCCAATAAAATGAGCAATTACATTTCCATTTTTAGATTTTTAAGCATGTAACAAGAATTATACAAGCCAATGGAATGCACACTATTTCTAGAACAATCATTTACCATATGTCCTACATTCCGGCATTTTGTACAATACTTACCATTCTCATTTACAAACCTTGGAGGTTTGGATATCGGTTTCTTACCTTTCTTGGGAATGTATCCAAGTCCTTCCTTATTGAAAGAGCATCTTTGGGTATTTAACAATTTATCAAGGGTGTCTTTTCCCTTGTATGCTCTTTTCAAACTTTTATTCAATTTTAGGACTTGTTCTTTTAAATTTTGGTTTTCATCTACTAGCATATCATCATGAACATGAGACAAAGCATTAGATGAATCAATCTTAGAAGAACATGGCATAGAAAGTAAAGCATCACAAGAGGTAGACATGCTAGATGTTACTTTCTCCACACTAGGCATCTCATTTAAAATATTGCAAGATATGCCAATACTCATACTAGACTTATTTGTATGCAAGTCATGAGCTTCCTTTAGCTCCTCATAGGTTTTTTGAAGAGCTATGTGCTCCCTTTTCAAAACTTTGAATTTTGACTTTTCTTTTCCAAGAAATTCATTTAGTTCTACTAACATGTCCATCAAATCATCATAGGAGGGTTCATCGTCATCTAGAGTTTTACCTTCTCCTTTTGCCATAAGACATGTGGGAGTGGAGAATAGCGATGGAGCTTTCTTGATGGCGATGCCGACAAGTCCCTTCTTCTTGGGAGACTCATCCTCACTAGAGTCGAGTCGGAGTATTCCTCATCGAATCCCACTCACCAATGTGGGCTTCATTTTTGCCGTCTTTGTGGAGCTTCTTGAAAAGCTTCTTCTTGCCATGATAGCCTTTCTTCTTGGATGACTTATCCTTGTCATCCTTCTTTGTGGGACATTGTGAAGCTATATGCCCTTCTCATCGCACTCATAGCAACGGATGTTGCTATACTTGTTTTGTTGGAGGATGATTGCCACTTCTTTCCTTTATCATAGCCTCCTCCTCGATTTGAGCGTCTTCTCATGAACTTGTTCATCCTTCTCACAAGGAGGGCAAGTTCTTCTTCGGAGTCTTCTTCTTCATCTTCGGACTCTTCACTTCCCACCGCCTTTGCCTTGAAGGCGGTGATCTTCTTCCCTTTGGAGGTGGATTGCTCCAAAAGTTCCTCCTTGTCCTTCTTGTACAACTCATTGGTAATTAGATTACCCAAGAGTTGTGTTGGCGTCATTCTTGCCAATTCCGGTGAGTTGAGGAAGAGAGTTACCAACATCTCGTACTTCTCCGGTAGAGCCCTAAGCATCTTTCTCACAACATCAAGATCCGAGAGATTAGTGCCAAGGCCTTTGAGCTCATTCACAATGTTGTTGAGCCATGTGTACATCTCATTGATGTCCTCATGGGGCAACATTATGAATGTCTCATATTTAATCCTAAGCGATGCAATTTTGCCTCCTTAGTGGATGTCCCTTCGTGTATTTCCGAAAGGGTATTCCAAATAGCGTGAGCCGTCTCAAGATTGCTCACTCTATTGAATTCATCGCGTTTAAGGCCCCAAAAGAGCATTCATGGCTTGGGCATCTAAATGAGTGTTACGCCCATCTTGTTCCGTTGGGTTGTCGGGATCAAGTGGCATGACGTAACCATCATTTACGATTTTCCAAATATTAGGACTCATGGCCTTTAAATAAATTGACATTCTAATCTTCCAATAAGCATAATTTGAGCCATCAAATAGAGGTGCCTTTCCTACCAAATCCCTCACTAGCCATCCTTTTCTCTCTAGACGGTTAAGTCTAAAAGTGAGAGACCAAGCTCGATACCACTTGTAGGATCAAGGATACCGACTAGAGGGGGTGAATAGGAGGTTTTAAACTTTTCTTGTTTACTTGATTAATTCTCCACAATTTAAATGACAATGATGTAAAGCAATTAATCCTATGCAATTCGGTCAACAATTTAGCTCTAAACAAATAAGTGATCTCAATGAAGCAAAAGAACAAGAGCTAAAGAGACAAGGGACACAACCGATGTTTTTACCGTGGTATTCGGAAACTTGCGGTTTGCCTAGTCCACGTTGAGGTAAGCCGGACGTGTCGGACCGGCTCCACGAATTGAGCCAAGCACCTCGATCACTAGTGTAGCTCTTCCCCACTCCGGGTAGGCGAGCTCCAACCTTCACAATTTGCCGGGTCTTCTCACAATCTTCTTGAGAAGATCACCGAGGCAACTTCCACGGATCGTCCAAGTGCCGGCAAGCACTAAGAGTAATAAATCCCGGTGTTCATTTGAATGCAACTCTAGTGCCAAATGGATTTGCAAATGAAATCTAGCACTAAATGCTCAACCACCTCACTTTGATGTGCAAAGAGAGAATTGAGGTGAAATGAATGCACTTGGGCTTGAGAAATATGCAATGAGTCTCTAACCTCTGCCCTTGAGCAGTGGTGGGGGTATTTATAGCCTCCACCAACCAAAACTAGCCGTTTGACCCAGTTTCCAGAAAATTTTCTGGTCGGCGGAACTACCGCTCCCAGAGACCGGTACTACCGCTGCAAATCTTCGCGCCGAGCGGCTATGTCGGCGTCTGCGGTGGCCGTTGGATTCGGCGGCGGTACTACGCCGTTGATATTTGCGGTACTACCGCTACCGAGTTCCGCAAAGTCGGGCGGTACTACCGCTCGACCAAACTCAAAGGGTCCCGGACTTGGCGCTCTGGAAAAATGCATCCGCTTTGAAGTCGGATCTTAGGACTCGGAAGTACCGCTCGAGTGGCGGAACTACCGCATCGCGGTAGTTCGGCGTTAAATAGCCGGTACTTCCGCTAGAGAAATCGAGCTTCATCCGGAGGGCGCTCTGGAAAAATTGATCCGCTCTCCTCCGGATCTTCCGGTCCGGAAGTATCGCTTTAGGATGCGGTACTACCGCTCGCGCGGTAGTACCGGCGTTCAAGCAGCCGGTACTTCCGTTCCGCAAGACTTTGGAATGAGCCAAGGGTGCTCTGGAAATATTGATCCGCTCCTAAACCGGATCTTCGCTGGCGGTACTACGCATTTTGGTTGCGGAACTTCCGCTTCCGTAGTTCCGGCGTTCAAAGCTGCGGTACTACCGCTCTTCGAACGAGCACGATTTCTTTTGAAAACTAGATTTCTTTAAAGGATGCAACTTTTAAGACAAAACCATTTGGCACATGAGATAAGTATTCAAGCCACTTAGCCAAGATCCCTCTTGATGGTACGATCATCTATCCTATAATCCGGTCTTCCACCATTCACCTAAGACCGGTAAAATTCAAAAGGGGTTCTATTCTAAGTATACCTTTGTCTTGAGCCAATTTGATTTTCACGCGTGTCCTTTGGCTTGCATCTTGTCGCTCATGTGTGTGGACTATCCTTTCGCATACTCATTAAAACACGTTAGTCCTATATTCCATATTCTCTTAATTTCATTAATTACCAAAATCCTTTTCGGGGTCTAGATGCTTTCAGGTGGAAGGCAAGGAGGAGAGGGACCTTCATAAGCGTCCTCAAGCTCATGAAGCGAAGGTTAAGAAGTCCAACTACCGTAAGTTTGTCAACGAGTGCTTGCCGCTCTTGAGAACATCAACATGAGCAATGTGGCCCTGGGAATGGAGGACGATGAGGACAACTCCCACGGTAAGAAGAAGACCCAGGATTTTACTGGCATGCACTTCATAGTCAAGGGCAACCATGACGTTGATTCCTCCTCTAACGAGCCCTACAGTGATCCCGACGAGGTATGCCCCCCTCTAAAGAGATGAAACATGCTTTTGTTGACAACTTGAACATAAAAGTTATTAGGATCAAATATGTTAATCTTGATGATAATTTTTATTCGTGCTTGTGTTTGCATGATAAAATGGTTAATATGAAAATTGCTCATTCTTCCGTTATTGATTAACTTAAGAATACTCTAGATGAACTAGGATCTCTCAAATCGAGTTATGGTCATGATTGCTTGGATGTTATTGCTTTAGATGTGATTTCTGTAGATGTTATTCCTTCATCTTGCTTAACTTGTGTTTTGCTTGAATTGAAATTGGATAGTGCTACTAAGTAATTGCTGAAATTTAATCCTGATCATATTTGCTCTCACTATGAAGATAGTAAGATTAAAATGAAAAGAAATGAATGAAATAGTTCTTCATTCTAGGGCTGAATCTTATGAAAATTGTTCTAAAATCACAATTGATAATGATATTCTTAACAAGACACTAGAGGATAAGTGTAAAATTAAAAAAAATCCATACCCATGAATGCATCTAAGAAAGTTATTAATTATATCTCTTGTACATTTGTTGCTAAAATTGGGACTGATTTAAATGAGATGTATGAGACTTTTAGAGTTAAGTATACGGAGCAGTTAGATAGGGTTAGAAATTCCCCATATGTGTCTTATGATGATTTAAAGCTTGTGGTAGCTGTCCATAAAGAAAGATATGCTAGTGCAACCAAGACAAATAAGTGTGCCATTGTGAGAACCTAGCCCAAAAAAATGACTACCTAAAACAGACCCTTGAGAGATTCTCTAGTGGGAAGAAAAATCTCAACATGGTACTTGTCCAATCTAAGGTGAGTGTAAAAAAGAGACTTAGGATTTGATTCTCTAAAGTGTTCAAAGAACCACCCACCTAAGATTGTGAGAGCTATTAAGAGTGGCAAATTTGAGGTAAAACCCCCTGAGCCATCTTAGACTGTCTTTAGTCTGCAGGTTTTACCCAAACCCCTTCTAGCAAGACATGTGCTTCTACTTCAGTAGACAGACACCTCAAAAGGTCAAGTACCATTGCACCTTCTATAAGAAGGATGGCCAAATAGTTCAATTCTGGTTCAATAGAGCTAAGGTTGAGAGAAATGAAAGAGTGCATACTTTGAGGTCCATTAAAGAAGTTCCTTCACCTATGAGTGTCTCTAGGGCTAGTCATCTTGTCTTTCCTTCTAGACATAGATCTAAGTTTGTAGATAACTTCTTTTACTCTTTTGGTGACTATAGGTAACGCTTTGAGTTAGGATATCGTGAGGGTAAATCATGGGTAGCATCTAGACAGGGGAGTACTGGCCTTTTGGTAGGCTGATTCGGAGAGGTCTAGGTGGTTTTCGCATGCATACTCATGATTTTCATGCTAACCATTTTATTCCTGCTTCTACAGCTGCTCCTAGACATTATGTGGCTCAATATTGGATTCCTAAGTCTTTTATTACTAACCCTAGTACTGAGGCACATATGTTTCCTACTTATGCCCTGTAGGTTTGGCGTGTGAGGAAGGAGGATGTGTGGTTTGTTGACTCCGGGTGTTCTCGACACAAGATCGGAGATTCTAGATGGTTTTCCTCCCTCACACGTGCATCCGGCAATGAGTTGGTCACGTTTGGGATGCTTCTACTAGGACTGTCACAGCAAAGGGCATAGTGTGTATCGACAACAAATTCATGTTTAAGAACATCGCTTTGATAAGTAAGCTGAGATATAATATGTTATCTATCTTTCAGCTTCTTGATGAGGGTCTAGAAGTGAGATTCAAGAATGGTGAGTGTAGAGTTCTAGACTCCTCAGGTATGTCTTTGGGATCTTTAGGTTTGAGAGGATTTTTAGTGCTAATTTCAGTATCCCTTCTATCTTTGACCCTAGGTGTCTTGTGACTTCTATCACTCATGACTTAGTGTTATGGCATCGTAGACTTAGGGCTGTTCTTTCGATTGTGGTTTTGTTTGAAATTTTTGAATTTTGGCTGTTCGTGTGAGATTACTAAAGAGAGATACTCGTATGCAATTTTGGCGATCACAGTGATGGGAATTTAACGTGTACTACAATTAACTTGTAGATCCCATCTTGAAAAAATACTCCGTTTGAAAGTTATGTACTATAGCAAAAGCCAATAGCCGCTCACAAAAGCCAAAAAGAATAAGGTCTTAGACATATAGGCTTCGATTACTTCACTAGAGTCAGTAGCAAGAACCTTATTAGAGGATTGCCTAGGTTTAAGAGTGCTAGAGACCTAGTGTGCACACTCTGTAGACATGATAAGATGGTTTTTGCTTCTCATGCACCTCTTACTTTAGTGATGATTGATGGGTCCTAGATAGCCCTTGCTCTTACATACAGTAGGCTCTTCTAGAGCCTAGTCTGTAGGAGAAAAGTGGTATATACTTGTCATTGTAGATGAATAAGTATTTTTGGGTATATTTTCTAGTTTCTAAGGATGGGTCTTTTGGCTATTTTAGAGAGTTGGCCTTTAGATTAGCAGTTGACCTCCTAGGATGCCATTAGGAGTGATAATGGCACAAAATTCAAGAACTCATCCTATACCACTTTGTGTATTGAGAGAGGATTAGAGCAACAGTTCTCCTCACCTAGAGTCTCCTAGCAGAATAGGGTTTTAGAGAGAAATAACAAAACCCTTGCGGAGATGTCTAGGGCCATGCTAGTTGAGCATAGCACACTTAGGAGATTTTTAGCTGAGATGATTTCTACTGCTTGCTATGTGACTAATAGGGTTTTCTTGAGTTCGTCCATAGGTAAGATTTCTTTTGAGCTTAGATTTCGTCATAGGCCTAGCATATGTCATTTCAAAATAATTGGTTGCAAGTGTTTCATTCTTAAACATGGCAACTTAGATAAATTTGAATCTAGATATTATGATGGCATTTTCCATGGATATATTGTTCATTCTCGTGACTATCATGTATTTAATTAGGATAATAACAAAATTTTTGAGACTTGTAAAGTCACTTTTGATAAAGCTAATCTTGGTGCTAGACCCGACAGTGTAGGTACACATGTATATAGTGATCAGGAGAGCATTTTCATCGAGATGACTCTGAAATAGAGAATAAGGACTCAATCCCTCCTCTAGTCTCTCATGAGTAGGTTGGAGAGAGCTGCACACAGTGTCATCACCGAATATGAAGAGGAGATCGGTTTATATCAAGAAAAAACTGAGAAGACCAAGATGGATCAAGTCTAAGGACTTAGCGGATTCAGACTTATACGCTTTGAAAAACGTACATAAGTGTAGTGTGTGAGTTAAAACCCGTGTATGTGATTATCAGGTTTCACTCAATATGCTAAGTGGATAGCATCTACTAAGGGTTAGATGTGGCTAGCTAGCCCATCTATTTAACGGGTTAGGATAGAAACTAGGATAGAAACTTGTAGTTAATCATCCAACTATCATATTTTGAGATCAAATGTTCATGAGTTTTAGGGTTAGGGTTTAGAGAAGTTGAGTGCTATGGTGTGCTCGCTTGTCCTTCAAGTAGAGTTGCTGCAAAACCTTCATGCTCAAGTAGTAATACATCAATCTTTGTTCAACTCCATAAATCCCTCCTGTGTTGATTTGTTTGCTCTCGATTTGGTTGGCTTTTGCTCTCCTCTATACCCTTCTTGATCTTACTGTGACAAGAACATGTAAGAGATAGAGATAACATATAAAAATCAATCTCTACCTATCTAGGCATTTGGTTTGCAAGTTCATGAAGAAACCCAATTTTTGTTCTTTTTGTTCTTTCCGAGTGATTTCTTTGGTGTTCTTTCTTACTGTGATATATGGGAACACATATAGAACCATCTTGACCATCACCCATCCATGAGTAAGTTATATTTACCATTTTTAGTTTTTGACTTTGTTTTGGTGTAACTTTCCTTCAAACAAAAAAGGTTAGAACCTTGGTAATAATTTCTTAATCGTTGATTAAATAGGTTCCTGATATCCCAGAGAAGGTGCGTACCAAATTTCAAGTGATTTGGAGGTTTGTTTTGAGAGTTAGCTCAATTTTAGGTTTTATTGCAGCAGACCTTCACGAACCAAAATATCCTAAATCTCTCAAGTTCTTTCAAGATTTTTGGTTGAGATAGGTTTTTATGGTCATAATCTAGCCTCGGTTCAAGTTTTAAGTCTTTTGGATTTATGGATAAAATTTTTATGCATTTTTTGATTTAAAATAGTGTTGTTTTTACTGTTCACCGAACTGAATTTACTATAGAGTGCGATTTGTCACATTTCTAGATGATCTTAATAGCTTCTCATAGCTATTGGGGTGAATAATCGATGAATACTTGACGAAAAATGTAGTGGCACCATTCACTCCCGATAATAATATTAGTTAGTTATAGCAAACTGAAAGAACTAAAAGTAAAATCACAGATAAAAATTGGTCGGCATTGGTTAAATACATCATCCGATCTCAATTTTGCCTCCGATTTGCAATGAGCTAGGCCGCTATTCTAAAAATCAAAATTAAAATACTAAGTCTCAACCCTACAGTTTGATAAAAATCAATCAACAATCACCACATTGAAACCCTAAATCATAAATTCGGCCCTATGCATGCTCTTGAAACAAATTTAAAAAATTAAGAGAAATTTAGAATGAAGTACATACTAATCCAGTGGACCTAAACTTCGGTCGGCAAGGGCGCGAGGTAACAGGGACCATGTGGCGCCGTGACGAGATGGCTGGCGAGTGTGGCCGGTGGCGCGATTTCTCTCGTCCCCAGCGACTGGTCATTGCCTGGCTGGGTGCTGATATGGTGCATATCTATTGGCCGACCATGTGAGATGAACAGACGTCGAGGGCTACAACGAGGTGACATGCTTCAAAATCGATCAAATGGATGCCGTGGCCTGTTGCGGTCCTCCCTCTTAGATTGGCTCAAGGGCTAGCTCATCTTGCTGTAGTTGCCTTATGGGACGAGGAAGCGGAGGCTCCTCGTAGAATGCTACTGGCTACTAGGAATTTGGATTGTTAGTGCTCTTTTCGTTGGGTTTTTTGAAAAAACCAATTACACTGAGTTTAGATTGAGGGTTTATACATAGACCGAATATGCTAATTCCTGCTAAAAAAATTTTTAGGCCGGGTGTTCTATGACACCGGATCCAATTACTTTTCCGCCCGTGGCCATACCAATCCTACAGTTTTTGAGCCATGGATTGCAGCTACCAGCACCCATTTGGCATGTGAATGAAGAGTAGATGCATCCATCCAGTTGTGATCAGCAAGAGGTTCTAGCTCAGCCAGAAGTCCGACAAGAGGTCCATCACCTCAAACCTTCGATCTATTCTATCCATTCAAAGCCGTAGATCGAGTTCATTTGGTTATGTTTTACAGAGTTCGTACATTTCGGTGGTGAAGCGAGGGTGTAATACCCTACCAAGTTGACGATAGGATGAGGACGCAGTGTGATGAAATGCAATGTCAGTGTGTTCGATACCGTGTAGATCCAGAAGACTGAGCATTCAGTTGTCGGCCTGACGACCATCTTAATTATGTTTCTCTGAAAGAGCATCCTTGGAGTTGGAAGGAAGGATCTATGCAAAATTCATACAAGACAGC
This sequence comes from Dendrocalamus sinicus, assembly GCA_036346575.1. Taxonomy (NCBI): domain Eukaryota; kingdom Viridiplantae; phylum Streptophyta; class Magnoliopsida; order Poales; family Poaceae; genus Dendrocalamus; species Dendrocalamus sinicus. The sequence goes on from CM070646.1 coordinate 15,113,433, forward strand.
CAAGAAGTGGTGTGTACATGTTCTAGCCCATAAAAGCCTAACCACATTAGCCTTGAGATTTGGCCATTCCAGCCATACGCATATGCCAATAAATACAGAGAATCAGAAGGAAACCAGAGAACTGTTCCAGCAAGATCTACGAGCGAAGACAGTAGCAGAAGCAGGAAAGGTGAAATTTACACCCATCACCTCAATCCCCGTAACGCCAGAACGCCAGAGAGAATCGTCTCCATATATATACTGCTCCAAAATGCTCAGGTCGCCAACCAAACAACCCCTAAGTTCCAGCGACGACATTGCCGTGCCATCCACGGCCGCTGCTGATCACAACTCCGTCTTCAGCTTGCCCTGCTGCGGCGGTACTACTGCGTAAAAACACGGGAGCCAAGTTAAGCACTGACATGCCAGTGACCAGTCAATATTGATCAAAAGCTCACAAAAAGTCCGAATTGTACATTTGAAGTTTCGACCCGAGCTATCCTATCCTATGTCAGATTGACCGTTAACCAGCAGACTTTCCAGCCATACTAATGGTAAGTAGCAGCACAAAGTTTGATCTAGTGCACATGCAGTCAGAAGCATACATGAAAGAAATGCCCCTCAACTTCCCAAAATCACCAATACCCCGTCTTTTTCCGTTGTCAAACGTACAGCGAAACCATCTAAATTCTGAAGAACAATGGAGACCATTCAATGTGAACTCATGGCATGAATGAGAGATCTGCCCGGAGCTCAGCAACAGTGAACTGCTGCGCACTGTAAAGGCAATGGTGACTTCTAATGGATGGATACAACTTGCTGTGCACCACTCCGCTGCTTGAGCAGGCGCAGACCACAGGGTACGGTACACCAAGAAGTTGCAATAATTTCCTCGCGAAAACACTGCCAGCCGTAATGCAGTAGTACAGATACTATCATGCAGGCAGGGAGAGCCCTAAGGGTTTAATGATTCTTGATTGCTTTTGAAAAGCCCTAAAATTTCAAACCAAATTTTCTGTGAAATTTTGCTTTTTTTTGGGGAAATTTTGGAAACTTTCCTTTTTGGGAAAGTTCCCCTCTTGGTCGCTTTCCTCTTACGGCCGGCGCTCTCCTCCTCTCGGCGCCCGCCCTTCCGCTTCCCGCTCCCCAGCGCTGCCTCCTCCTTCTCCCGTTGGCGCCGTTTCCCCACCCCGTCTCCCTCCTCTCCCAGCGACTCCCTCGCTCTCCCCTTCGCTCGCGCCTCGCCTCTCCCCGTCTTCCTCCTCGCGCACACGCCTGCGTGCCGCCGCGCCGCGCCCGATCTTCGCCGGATTCATTCCTCCTCCCGCGCTGACGCCACCGTCTCGACGTCAGCGCCGCCGTGCGTCGCCGCTCCCTCGCTCAGCCCAGCTCGCCACCTCCTCTCCCTCTCCCCCTCGCCACCCCATCCTTCCCCCTTGGCGCCCGGTTCTTCCCCCTTGCCCGCCCGTGCCTCCTTCCCCGAAGCTTCTTCCCCTCCGCTCGGGTTTAAAACCCCCATTCCCCGGCTCCTCTCTTCCCCCTTGCTCCCCGATCTCCTCCACCCCTTTCCCATTCCCAAATTGCTGCGCCCGGTGCTCCTCCACCTCCCTCAACACGCCGCCCGCCTTCACCTAGCCGGGAGAAGCCACGAGGAGCTCGGCGTCGAAGACCGCCGCCGCCACCGCACCTCCCGTGGCGGCACGCTCTGCGGCTCCTCGGCCTCCACCTCGCCTCCGGCGTAAGCCCTTGAGCCCTCGATCGTGTGGCGCCGCCATTTGGGCTGCTTTGTCACCGCGAGCTTCTCCACCACCTCAAACCCGATTCCTTCCTTACGCCTCCCTTCCTCTCGGTGCCCTTCCTCACTTCCACGAGCCCGGTTGAGTTCCACGTGTGGGCCGCATCCGGTGGTACCCTCCCCGCCGCCGGGGTCCTCGCCGACGCCAGAGAGCGAAGCCCGCCGCCGCTGCGTCGCCTTGCGCGCCGGCGAGAGGTAGACGAAGGAGATGTGGCCCCTCCTCGCCGTCGGATCCTACCCTCACCTTCTAACCTCGGTAGTTGGATCTTCCGTCACGCGGTCGCCTTCCTTGCTTCGCGCCGTCCGATCCTCCGCTCGCATCTCGTCCGCTCGCTCGCGCGCCTCATCCGCGCCGCACCGAGACACGCGTCGTCCATCCATCTCGTGCGCGGCGCGTGCGGTGTTGCCACTTCCCGACCCGCTCGTTCAGCGTCGCGCGCACACAGCGTTGGGTCTTCGGCCGAGCGAGCGCCTCCTCGCCGAGACGCCTGCGATGTCGGGTAGGCCGTTCTTGTTCAACCGATTTTCGGTGATTTTCCAATTTCCAAAATCGAGAAAAATCCAAATAAATCCTAGAAAATCACGAAAATCCCAAAATTCCCAAATTCCACCTTTTGCTTCAAATATTATTACGGACCCATTTTTGGCCTCCATTTACATAAATTCACCCAGATAATTTTCTAAAATTCCCATTTATGGATTTATGCATTTACTCCTTTTAATTAGTTTATTTCTCCTCGCTTGATTAGTATCGAGTGGACTTATTATTTTACGTGTTTGCGCTAGTGTCGAGCTTTGGAAGTTCAAGTGCAAGCTCGAGATTGAGTGCTTCTTCGTTCGAGCTAGCGAGATCATCCAAATCAACGGCAAGTCCCAAATCCTTTGACCATGTTGTATCCATAATGTTTAAATTATATTATTATAATATTTGCATTGAGCTAGTTCTGAAAAGTTAGTTCAAAGTAAAATAAAATGGTTCGAATGACATGTTATGTAGTTAAACCTACCACCACAAAAGCCATGTTAAACTTGTAGCCATGCCTTGGTAACCCTAGAAATAATTATCTGTTAATCTAGATAGCGTAAGTTATTATTATCACTCAAAGTCCTTACACTAATAAGGTTGTGGTGCGGGCCAATAGACTTTGGAAAACCCGACTCTAGGCGGGGTAGTATGGGATGCCGTGCCCTAGGGCGGAGTATGTCGGCGATGTAAGAGAGGGTAAGGGGGTGTGGTGCGCCATGAGAGCGGTTTCGCCCGCCTTTTACTGGGTTGCGGTCGTGGACTGGCGGGGTTGCGGACTCGGGGAAAATATAAGGACTAAACCCTTACGTGAGCAATTGACATGGTGACCGCTCAACCACGGGAGTTGACTTGTCAACACTGGTTTAGTAGTTGCTCAACTCAATTGAAACTCTGGTGGTGAGAAGTAGGTGTTTGAGTAGCGTGGTTAGGCGGCCGTCTTTGCGGTGCCTAACAACGGTAGAATTCACTCGAAGTGGGCGTTTGTGTGCGTGTGTAGGTGTGTGAGTGTGAGCCGGACAGTGGAATTCTACGGGTAGAGCCTATATAAAGAATTGAGCGGTGAAACGACTGGCTTTCTTAACTCTTTAGCGGAGTTAAGGGATCGTGTGGGTAAAGGCGAGCAAACTCTGCGAGTCAAATAAATGGTATTCGAATACGCCGTGCTCCGGTTATTGGAGTGTGTCACTTGGGTGATTCGGCCGCAATGCTTAAGTAGTTTTGTACATGTTTTAACTTGTTTAGCTGGCTAAATTAACTCTTGATTGAAAACCCCTGAGTTCTTGAGAAGTAGTTTTGGGTCCGTTTTCTGAAAATGTTTGCAAATAAAACTGCATCCACTCAAGTTAATAAACCAAGTATACTCCCTTCCATTGTAAATCGGTGCATGTAGTAAAATAGAATCCCTTTGGGATTTGCTGAGCCGGTTGTTTGGCTCACGGCTTGCTTAATCAACTTTTTAGAGGATCAAGACGAAGGTGAAGGTCTCCCCGTTGAGGAGGTCCCAGAAGGTCTCTTCTTCGACGAGGATCCGTGGCTTTAGGTCTTCGCCGCGCTCGAAGCGGATCTTGGAGTTTTGTGATGTAATTATACTTTGGGCTTGCACGCCTTGTCAAAATGGATGTTATTCCTTATATGAAATATATCTTTGGACTTTTGTTGTAAGCATGCAATGGTATACTCTTGCGCGACACTCCATAACCGTTCATGCGTGAATAGTTCACGAATGCAGGTAATAAAATGCAGCGCCCACAGAAGCGGGGTGTTACAAGAAGTGGTATCAGAGCAGGCTCTTTGACCGTAGGATGAGACCTAAGGCAAACTAGGAAGCGATTTTATCGCAAAATTTAATTAAGCCTTAAAAGGGTTTATGAAAAATATAAGTATTGTTCTTTGTCTTTTCCTCTCTTGTTGCTACCTTATCTATCTTAGTTTATACCTTAAGTTTTGCTTTCGCAAAATGTTTCTTTATTTGCTTGTCTAACTTCAAAATTCCGTTCCTCAGTAGTTGGAGGAGTAGCGATTGTTCGCTAGATTAGTGACCACGAGTGGTAGTGGTATTTCTTTGTAATGTAAAGCGGTGTATTCATGAACCCTAAGTGGTTTGTGTACCACTTGCATAATATAAATTTATGTTCATTATCCTTGTATATTGTTTGCTTAATTATCGAGTAATTCCCACAGTATTCAAAGCTTTCTCCTGTCCCCTTTCGCTCTTGTTCTTGCCTTTTTAGCCTATACTTGCCTTGAAATTCAAAGTCTTACTTATCTACTCTTGATTGCCAAAGCATTGCAAAGTGATCTCTAGTTCCCAATTGGCGAGATGGACCCGAGCGGCGAGTGGTCGGACCGGCGGTGCGTGGTGCACCGCCACGATCAGCGACATTGGCTAGTGTATTAGCAATGATGGAACGAACCGGTATCAAGGAGAACGAGAATATTTTGCGAGTACTAGATCAGCATGCCGACTCCTTGAACAGATATCGGCGGATCCCGGGCATACGGTGGAAGCAATGTTAATCGGGATGGTGCACCAATTTCCACCCGATGGCGGACTTTTTGAAGACGCGTCCACGGTCTTTTCTACCTCGGTGACCCCATAGTGGCGAGGACGGCTTGTGGGCGTGGAAAGGAAGCTTGATCTCATGCGATGCGATGATAGAGAAAAAGTGTTATACGCATCCCACGATTGCGGTCTTTGCGGCAACAGTGTGGATCAACTATCGGCGCACCTGCGAGCAGAGAACTTAGTTGGGAAGAATTCTCAAAGGCCTTCCGCAAGGCACACATACCGATGGCGTAATGGAAGCCAAACGCCGTGAATTTTTGGCACTCAAACAAGGTGGACGCACAGTTATGGAATACCTGCACCAATTCAACCATCTATCCAGATTTGCCCCAGACGATGTCGATAATGAAGAAAAGAAGATGAGCAAATTCCGAGCAGGACTACAACAGTCTTTGAAGTTTCATATATCAGCTATGAAATTCAAGGACCTACATGATATGGTAGATAGCCTGATCAACTCAGAAGAAGCTAGAGGTGAGATGGAGGATTATAGAAAGCGTAAAGCAGCACACAAGACTCAGTCTTCCTCACACAGTGCTCAGCGGAGTAAGACCACGGGATCGTCCTCCTTTCGGTCCCAACCCTCCCGCCAGTTTGTGGTGCTACCCAAGACCCAGTCAGGACAACCCCAGCAGTATGCCACTCCTCTACCACTTGCTATCAAATGCCCTACCTGCAGTGGCAATCATCTTGCGGCTCTGTCCCACGGAGATCAAATGCTTGTTTCCACTGTGGTGAGATTGGGCACTACAGAGTCGATGTCCCGGAAGAACTTGCCATCCGATCGACCAAGCTACAAGTCCAAAACCAGCAGCAGAAGAAGCGAAGACACAAGTAGGCTTTAGCACTCCCAAGGAGGTCTCTTGCAGATCAAAGCGGTGGACCCCAATCTCCAGCAGTCAGACAAATTTCACATCGTAGGCGAGGTAGAGGCGCACGGACCCACCTTCTATGCGAGGGTGAACCATGTGTCTGCAGAAGACGCGGTGGAGCAAGTGACATCATTCTTTGGTATGTTCCCAATCAACTCCATACACGCATTGATTTTGTTTGACCTCGGTGCAACACATTCGTTTATTTCGAAGAGTTTTGCTTCAAGAAATCGGTTGCCTTCATTTCATTGCCAAGACCTTATGTGGTGAAACCACAGGGTTAGAATGGAGTCCCACCGTGGGTGTCTTTGGGCTTAATATAAAAATCCAAGGGTAGATTTGAGCGATTTCTGCTGACTAGATATGTCGAGATTAGATGCCATTTTGGGCATGAGCGGCTAGCCAAGAATAAAGGCAAAGTGGATTGTGAGATCAAAGCGATGTCATTAGTCAATCGAAGATCGAGAAAGTGGTAGTAAAAGCAGGCCGAGAAATCTTGAAGAATGCAAGGAAGCGCATGATCAACATGCTAGCAGCCACACCTAACCAAGTGCCGATGTACAAGAGTATCGGATGTGTTTCGGAAGAACTACGGCGAGACCCACAGCGGACAAGTAGAACTTGCCATAGGCTGGTCCCGAGCACAAAACCAATCGCCAAGCATCGATGCAGAATGTCGACCGGTGGTGAAAGAGCTCAAGAAACAATTGGATGAGCGCAAGAAAAGAGTTTATTCGACCAAGTATTTCACCTTGGTGGCACCGATTTGTTTGTGAAGAAGAAGAATGGAGAGTTAAGGATGTGTGTTGATTACGAGAGGTTTGAATCTTGTCACAATCAAAAACAAGTACCCTTTGCCCGAATTGATGACTGTTTGACCAACTCAAGGGTGCCAAAGTGTTCTCCAAGATCGATTTGCGCTCGGGTTACCATCGACTCAAGATCGAGAGCAAGATCGAGAGAAAACGACCTTCATAACCGGATATGGATTATTTGAGTTCACGATCGTTCCTTTTGGTTTAACCAATGCGCGACCTATTTCATGAATCTTATGAATCGGTGCATATGGACCAACTGGACCGATTTGTGATAGTCTTCATTGACGATATTCGATTTACTCCAAAAGCGAAGAAGAGCACAAGAAGCATTTGCATATGGTTTTGACCAGTTGAGGAGCATCGGTTGTATGCCAAGTTCGACAAATGCAGCTTTTGGTTAAAAGAAGTTGCTTTCTTGGGTCACATTATATCGAAGATGGAGTCAAGGTTGATCGAGAAAAGATCACCGCATGATCATGGAATGGGAACAACCCAAGACAATAACGAGTGAGAAGCTTTCTTGGATTGGCGGGCTATTATCGCCGATTCATAGAAGGATTCTCCAGATTTCGCCCACTCACTCAACTCACGAAGAAAGACAAGCCATTCACTTGGATAGATGCTTGTGAAGAGAGTTTTCGATTATTGAAGACCAAGTTGACAACAACACCGATTACTAATTTTGCCCAACCTAAAAGGGGTTTCAAATCTCTGTGATGCTTCAAAACAAGGTTTGGGATGTGTGCTCATGCAAGACGGAAAAGTTGTTGCCTATGCTTCAAGACATTGAAGCCGCATGAGGAAAACTACCCAACACACGATTTAGAACTAGCGGTGTGGTGCATGCCCTCAAAATTTGGCGGCACTACACGCTAGGAAATCGTTGTGAGATATTCTCAGATCACAAGAGCACGAAATACTTATTCACGCAGCGAGTTGAATATGAGGCAACGAAGATGGTTGGAGTTAATAAAGACTATGATGTGGAACGGTATCATCCGAGCAAAGCTAATGTGGTTGCCGATGCCCTCGGTAGAAAAGTTCGACAAGGCAAACCCAATACCACAGTACCGTCGAAGCGCAAAGGGATATACTACGATCGAATTTGGTAATCATCGAACAAGGCGGTATGGCAGCATTAGAGCTTCAACCGTTGTTAATGGATCAGTTAAGCGGCACAAGATGAAGATGAAGAGATTCAAAACTGAAAAAGGACATCCAAGAAGGAGATTCATCGAGAATATGCGATAGGCGAACATGGAATACTTATATTCCGTGACCGTTATTGCATACCCAATAAGAAGGAATTAAGAGAATTGATCCTATCCAAGCCCATTCATCCCAATTCTCAATCCATCGGGAGGAACCAAGATGTATCAAGACACGAAGAAGAAATATTGGTGGAACCAAATGAAGAAAGAAGTGGCAGTATGTGGCTAAATGTGATGTCGCCCAGATCAAAATAGACCACCAAAACCATCGAGGATTGTTGCGCCTTTGCCAATTCCCGAATGGAAATGGGATAGTATCGGCATGGATTTCATTACTGGACTCCCCAAGACTCGTGAAGGGTATGACGCTATCTGGGTCATTGTTGATAGATTGACTAAGGTGGCTCATTTCCTTCCAATCAAGCAAACCTATGGGAAAGACAAGCTTGCTGAGTTATATTTGACAAGAATTGTGACACTACATGGAGTTCCGAAGAAAATTGTGTCAGATAGAGGAGCACAATTCACCTCCAAGTTTTGGGAGAAACTACATGAAGCTATGGGCACCGATCTGAACTTCAGCTCAGCATATCATCCACAGACAGATGGACAGACAGAGAGAACCAACCAGATTCTAGAAGACATGTTGAGAGCTTGTGCAATTGTATATGGAGCAGCATGGAACACTTGCTTACCATTTGCCCAGTTCTCATATAATAATAGTTATCAAGCCAGTATCCAAATGGCCCCATTTGAAGCTTGATATGGCAGAAAATGCAGGACACCTCGAATTGGTCGGCGGAGAACGTCAATACATTGGACCTCAGATTGCCCAAGATGCAGAGGCTCATGTCAGAATTATCAGGGATAGACTCAAGATGGCACAAGACCGACAGAAGTGCTACGCAGATAACCGCAGAAAAGATTTAAGCTTTGAAGTTGGAAATTTCGTCTACATCAAAGTCACCCCATTCAAGATAGTCAAGAGATTTCAAGTCAAAGGCAAACTAGCACCGAGATATGTGGGACCGTTCCAAATAATTGGAAGAGTTGGGAAGTAGCTTATCAAGTGCGCTTCCACCCAACTTGTCAAGAATACATAACGTATTCCACGTATCCCGACTCGAAAGTGTCTTCGACAACCCACAGATGAAGTGCCATTGTCAGATATTGAATTGCAAGATGACTGCACATATGCTGAAGAACCACTACAAATACTTGAGACATCAGAGAGGCAGCTCAGAAACAAGAATGTCAGGTTTTACAGAGTTCAGTGGAAGAATCACACCGCGGATGAGTCCACTTGGGAAAGAGAGTCAGACTTGCAGCGGGATTTTCCCAACTTACTCCCTGGACCAAGTTAATCTCGGGGTCGAGATTCTTTTAAGGGGGGTAGGTTGAAAAGCCCTAAAATTTCAAACCAAATTTTCTGTGAAATTTTGCTTTTTTTTGGGGAAATTTTGGAAACTTTCCTTTTTGGGAAAGTTCCCCTCTTGGTCGCTTTCCTCTTCGGCGGCGCCTCTCCTCCTCGGCGCCGCCGCCTCCCTTCCCGCTCCCGGCGCTGCCTCCTCCTTCTCCCGTTGGCGCCGTTTCCCCACCCCGTCTCCCTCCTCCCGACTCCTCGCTCTCCCCCGCTCGCGCCTCGCCTCTCCGTCTTCCTCCTCGCGCACACGTGACGTGCCGCGGCCGCGCCGATCTTCGCCGGGATTCATTCCCCTCCACCTGGCCCAGCGCCACCGTCTCGGCGTCAGCGCCGCTTGTGCGCCGCCGCTCCTCGCTCGACCCCACTCGCCACCTCCCCTCCCTCTCTCCCCTCGCCACCCCATCCTTCCCCCTTGGCGCCCGGTTCTTCCCCCTTGCCCGCCCGTGCCTCCTTCCCCGAAGCTTCTTCCCCTCCGCTCGGGTTTAAAACCCCCATTCCCCGGCTCCTCTCTTCCCCCTTGCTCCCCGATCTCCTCCACCCCTTTCCCATTCCCAAATTGCCTGCGCCCAGTGCTCCTCCACCCTCCCCTCAACACGCCGCCAGCTTCACCTAGCCAGGAGAAGCCCTGAGGAGCTCCGGCGTCGAAGACCGCCGCCGGCCACCGCACCCTCCCGTGGCGGCACGCTCTGCGGCTCCTCGGCCTCCACCTCCGCCTCCGGCGTAAGCCCCTTGAGCCTCGATCGTGTGGCGCGCCATTTGGGCTGCTTTGTCACCGGCGAGCTTCTCCACCACCTCAAACCCGATTCCTTCCCTTCTGCCTCCCTTCCTCTCCAGTGCCCTTCCTCACTTCCCTGAGCCCCAGTTGAGTTCCACGTGTGGAGCCGCATCCGGTGGTACCCTCCCCCGCCGCCGGGGTCCCTCGCCGACGCCAGAGAGCGAAGCCCCGCCACCGCTGCCGCGCTTTGCGCCCGGCGAAGGTAGACGAAGGAGATGTGGCCCTCCTCCGCCGTCGGATCCTACCCTCACCTTCTAACCTCGGTAGTTGGATCTTCCGTGCTCGCGCCGGTCGCCTTCCTTGCCGCGCCGTCCGATCCTCCGCTCGCATCTCGTCCGCTCGCTCGCCGCATCCGAGCCGCACCGCCGGGAACGCGCGTCGTCCATCCATCTCGTCGCGAGCGCAGCGGTGTTGCGCCTTCCCGACCCGCTCGTTCGCGTGCGCGCGACGAAGCGTTGGCTGCTCGGCGAGCGAGCCGCCTCTCGCCGGCCGCATGCGATGTCGGGCCGGCCGTTCTTGTTCCAACCGATTTTCGGTGATTTTCCAATTTCCAAAATCGAGAAAAATCCAAATAAATCCTAGAAAATCACGAAAATCCCAAAATTCCCAAATTCCACCTTTTTGCTTCAAATATTATTCGGACCCATTTTTGGCCTCCATTTACATAAATTCACCCAGATAATTTTCTAAAATTCCCCATTTATGGATTTATGCATTTTACTCCTTTTAATTAGTTTATTTCTCCTCGCTTGATTAGTATCGAGTGGACTTATTTATTTTACGTGTTTGCGCTAGTGTCTGAGCTTCGGAAGTTCAAGTGCAAGCTCGAGATTCAGTGCTTCTTCGTTCGAGCTAGCGAGATCATCCAAATCAACGGCAAGTCCCAAATCCTTTGACCATGTTGTATCCCATAATGTTTAAATTATATTATTATAATATTTGCATTGAGCTAGTTACGAAAAGTTAGTTCAAAGTAAAATAAAATGGTTCGAATGACATGTTATGTAGTTAAACCTACCACGACAAAAGCCATGTTAAACTTGTAGCCATGCCTTGGTAACCCTAGAAATAATTATCTATTAATCTAGATAACTGTAAGTTATTATTATCACTCAAAGTCCTTACACTAATAAGGTTGTGGCTGCGGGCCAATAGACTTTGGAAAACCCGACTCTAGGGCAGGGTAGTATGGGATGCCGTGCCCTAGGGCGGAGTATGTCGACGTGTAAGAGAGGGTAAGGGGGGCTGTGGTGCGCTGCGAGACGGTTTCGCCCGCCTTTTACCCTCGGTTGCAGGTCGTGGACCTGGCCGGGGTTGCGGACTCCGGGGGAAAAATATAAGGACTAAACCCTTACGCTGAGCAATTGACATGGTGACCGCTCAACCACAGGAGTTGACTTGTCAACACTGGTTTAGTAGCTGCTCAACTCAATTGAAACTCTACAGGTGGTGAGAAGTAGGTGTTTGAGTAACGTGGTTAGGCGGCCGTCTTTGCGGTGCCTAACAACGGTGAGAATTCACTCGAGTGGACGTTTGTGTGCGTGTGTAGGTGTGTGAGTGTGTGAGCCGGACAGGTGGAATTCTACCGGGTAGAGCCTATATAAAGAATTGAGCGGTTGAAACGACCGGCTTTCTTAACTCTTTAGCGGAGTTAAGGGATCGTGTGGGTAAAGCCGAGCAAACTCTGCAGAGTCAAATAAATGGTATTCGAACACGCCGTGCTCCGGTTATTGGAGCTGTGTCACTTGGGTGATTCCAGTAGCAATGCTTAAGTAGTTTTGTACATGTTTTAACTTGTTTAGTGGCTAAATTAACTCTTGATTGAAAACCCCGAGTTCTTGAGAAGTAGTTTTGGGTCCGTTTTGAAAATGTTTGCAAATAAAGCTGCATCCACTCAAGTTAATAAACCAAGTATACTCCCTTCCATTGTAAATCGGTGCATGTAGTAAAATAGAATCCCTTTGGGATTTCTTTGGCCGTTGTTTGGCTCACGGCTTGCTTAATCAACTTTTAGAGGATCAAGGCGAAGGTGAAGGTCTCCGTTGAGGAGGTCCCGAAGGTCTCTTCTTCGACGAGGATCCGTGGCTTTAGGTCTTCGCGCGCTCAAGCGGATCTTGGAGTTTTGTGATGTAATTATACTTTGGGCTTGCACGCCCCATTGTCAAAATGGATGTTATTCCTTATATGAAATATATCTGGACTTTTGTTGTAAGCATGCAATGGTATACTCTTGCGCGACACTCCATAACCGTTCATGCGTGAATAGTTACGAATGCCGTGTCCGTCGCGCCCACAGAAGCGGGGTGTTACGCTTTTTGCGTGATTCGGCTGTTCATCCGATGAGCGGTCTCTCTGAAGATCTTTGTGGGCGGTCGGATCTGACTTTCGTTAGTTAAATCTAAGGAGTTGTTTATATTAGCTAGGATTGATGACTTGGGTTGCGGTGATGGTTTTAGCTGAAAATAAATAGTAGTAACTTTTACAATGAGGTGCGAGCAATAAGAAAAGTGAGTGATATATGTGTGCAAGACGGAGTGAGAGGAGTAAAGTGCATGATGTGTGACTCTGCTTTATCTCCGGAGCGAGGCAAAGCGAGAGGAGTGAGGAAGTCGCCGAAAAGTCAAGTGTTCATATTGGTTTCGATTTATCTAAGCAAAAGTCAAAAATAGAAGTCAATATAAACAGGCTCTTAGATAAGGTCAATTGACCAGTAAGATCAAAAAGACACTCCAATTAGCAAGGCAGTTTCTATGTTTTCCACTTTCCTTGTAAACGCATCATATTGTACAGTTGTGACACTGCTGAAACGAAGATTTGATCTGAAGAATAGGAAACTCACCGCCCTTCACAAATCACAATATACATATGAACTGTTCTTAACAGAGATGTGTGTACATTTTACAAGCCATAAACATGGCTCTTGAACTTGACTTTTTCTGCTAGGCTTTCCACAAATCAAGGCATTCCACTTAAGATTTCCATGGCCAGAAGGTAACATGGTGTTCGCCTGTTCGGGCAAATCCACGCTAATGCCGGTTCGCACCAAGCAGCTACCCATAACCTATGTACTAACTCTCATTCTCCGAAAGAAAACATGGTGCTTGAATTGGAAATTTCAGGTGGGTTCGTGTAGTAACAAGGGCAATGACAGCCCCAGGTCCGGTAAATGTGTGCATTAGCGACCGGAGGAATACCAACAGCCAACAAGAATGCTAGCAAGAGCTGGTAAGCAGTAAGCTGCATGCATCTTAAAACTATCTACTGACATTGGAGATGCAACCAACAGCAGCACTGCTGCACTGGCTAGCTGCTAGCTCACACAAGAACTGAATGCTACTATGCAAGCAATGGATAGCGGACCGCTAGCTGCAGCTCTAGAACAGTGGGTCCTGAACAGTTGTACAAGTGACCAGGAGAAGCAGGAGGACCACAAGGAACCAGATCTGCATCTACAGGCCTTATGCAGGCAGCACAAATGGAAAGACGGGGAAGAAAGGGTTTCTAGACACGCATCAATTGGCTCTGGCCCGACCACACCAACCAATTTGGTCAGGGCGCCAGGAAGAACAGATCCAGCAGAGAAGCACATCTATCTATAGACAATGATGATTGAGCAAACGGAGAAGTGGAGGTCCAGGTCCAACAGCTGCATTCTCTAAGGATTGTAAGAACGGCTATACGACCAATGTGAAAGAAATAGCATATGTTCATTACCATAGATTAATACCATTTTAGCTCATTTTGAATTTTAATTTCAGTCTCGAAGTTAGTTAACATATGATGTGCCGACTACTAAGCTAGCTGTTGGATTATTGCTGTACAACCCTCTGCATTAGCAAGCAATACCTATTTCTCCTATCAAATTATATTTAAGTACATTTCTTAGCTTGTACACTAGGCATTCTTAGGACCATTGCATGACTTTATCTTTTAATTTTTAAACATCTAGTTTCCTAAGCAACCTTACAATCATACTATGAAACTTTCAGAATACGTGATAAGTTTTAGCAGGATGTCCTAGCTTAGATTTGGTCATGCTAGCAAATGATCTATGATATATTTCACTTTTACCATAAAGCATTAGTTGTTTTGTCCAAGGATAAACTAAACTTCATACGCTTTGAACTAGATGACACGTTTACCTGAGCTTGCTAGATCATAGCCGAAGAGAGAGGCACCGGAGCTGACAAGGACGGGAGGGTGGTCATCGTCCCGCTTATCAGACATTAATGTCAGTTGATGCGGATGTGTTACATCGCAATGCCAGAATTGCTGTTGTAGTTGAGCCAGCCGCTGAGCTCCATAGATACCCAGTTCTGGCCAAGTTGCCTGCTCCAAGTCCATCGCATTTTTGCAGTTCAGGCCTGTAACTCTTCCACACTAGATATGAAATTAGTAAGCACACCGTTACAGTTTCAAGAATTACGAATAGAAACTGAAGAGACTAAATACTGAATTACTGATTGACAAATGAAGTATAGCCTCGTGGTAACTTTCTTTTACCAAATATTGCTTTCTTTGAAAACCCAATCTTTAAATAAGCACGTCTATGCTACTTGTGAAGGTTAGTCTGGAAATGCATCATGCCTGCAGGAAACATGCAGGCTGCATTTGATGTTCAAACTACTGCATTCTGTATCTCCAAGAGCATCTAAATCTAATAATTATCACTTAAATTGGTTCAAATCATATATGCACATAAAACTAATTAGTGTGTCATCACATTTTAATGATTCTGTTAAAACATGATTCAGTAAAAGTATTCTATTGTGAAACAAAAAGCTGTGATCATGTCGAGTTGTGAAGGTGGTTGTAACCTTTTTTTTTTTTTTGATAAGGGTTGTAACCTTCTAACACAAGGGAGACCATAGATTCAAAAACAGGAATCCCAAGGACCACCAGCAATCATTTTCAATCGGTAAATATCACCTATGACCTACCCCATTTGATGCACGGATGAAAAAAAGTTAGCGTAACGTCTTGTACCTAGACACAGAAAATAGTTACCTACGATGGACATGCTGAGCATGCAAATAGCACCTTTGCATTTCAATATCTGCTGTGTTACAATGAAAAAGAAGCAGACAAATGATGGAAACAGAGGCTGGAGAAACTAAGATGATAAAAAAGGAAGCTTCCAAAAGTAAACTTTGGCCCATAAAAATCAATTCTTCTAGTTGTTCAAGATCCAGAAAATAATCTGACCTGGAAAGAGTTCCTCTTGAAAGCTACAGTGAAAGTAATTAACCCAATTTGTGGACAGATTGATGAAGGAAAAGGATGGGCAGATAGGTACCTCTGTGGCCAAAAGTTTGTCTAGCCCGCCAAAGTCAACTCTTGAGTTTACTGTAGCAAGCCTCATCGATAAGTCCTGGATCAACCAAAATTGCCAAATATCATCAAAATTTTTAGTAACCTCAATGGAGAAACCACGTTGTACCTTGAGTTAACAAAAGCAAAAGAGGATTCATGTTTGCAGGTCTTTTGTTTAAGTGAATATGATAGTTACCTCAACTTGCCTTTGGAGAGACTGAACATGGTTGATAATCTCATCAAGCACTAGTGCTGTTCCTGATACCTGATATCATCACACAAATCAAATGATTTCTATTAAGCACCAAAAGTTTGCCTTCATTTTGGAAAATACGGATGGGAACTACTATTGACTATATAAACTTATGTGGGAAAAATAGCGAAGCACAAATAGTAGCATCCAAGAAACACATTTCACATAAATTGAGCAATGATAAAGAATTTTGATAGCACATAGGGCTGTAAAAAAAGCTCGAGGCTCGAAAGCTACTCGAATTTGGCTCGTTTTAGACTCGATTCGAGCTTGGCTCGAGCTCCAAACGAGCCGAATTCGAGCTCCATCCTAAGCTCGCGAGCTTTAACGAGCCAGTCGAATAGCTCGCGAGCTTACAATTTTACCCCGCCCAATTCCCCACGGTCCACTCCTCCCGCCTCTCTCTCAAATCCATACCCCGGCCAGCCCACGGCCCCACACGCCACCTCCCCTCCTCTCCCGTCTCCCCGCCGCCTCCAGGCCCTCACTTTGCCCGCCTCTCGCGCCTCGCCGCCGCCCCTCTCGCCCCATCACCGGCCGACCCCTCGTCGCCTCCTCCTCTCCCGCGCCACCCCCTCCTCGCCTCCTCACCTGCCCGACCCTCTCGCCGCCTCGTCGCCCTCCTCTCC